>VMDO01000329.1:0-147500 GCA_007922755.1 Pedetes capensis | reverse complement strand
TTGTTTCTTGAAACTAGATTCAGGTGTGCGCCCTTCCAAAGGGACGCTGTTTTCGCAGCCACCGCCAGAGGTCGCTGCAGCCTTCCGTATCATTGTTTTCTGCCCATGGTTACTTTTGTTTTCCCCGGGAATTTCAAAGACGTCTCTAAAAAATGAATTCGTCTATACAGTTACACATAGGATATTTTCAATTTCGAAACGTTCCTGGATTTCTCTTTCAGTGGTTTATTCATGCAGGCATTCGCTCATTTGTGTGTTTAATCATGCATGCACTTTGTTTACTTATTTGTTCATTCATTCATTCAATAAGCTTTTTTTTTTTCCCGCTACTAAGGGGGTTGAAGTGTGGGCGTCATGGATGCTTTGCAAGCGCTGTACCTCTGAGCTGCACCCCAACCCATTTTTAATTTTTTCATCTTGAGATTGGTCTCACTACCTTGAGCAGGCTGCCTCTGGCCTCGAACTTATGATCCTCCTGCCTCAGCCTCCCGAGTCTCTGGGATGACAGGCGTGCGCCACCGCACCCGGTCCTCGATAAGCATTTGTCAAGTGACTGCTCAGGACCAGCACTGTGTCTGGCAGGGAAGGGTACACGGTGGTGATAACCCTAGTGCCGGCTGCATGAGGCAACCAGGCCAGGGGAGGAGGCCAGGATTAAACGATCATGTGATTACACATTTAATTAACAATTTACAAAGGCAGTTAAGTGTCGGGAAGGAAAAAACATAGATCATCTAAAGAGGAGACTTGACCTGTGGGAGCCATGGTGTCATTGAGGCAAAGACTGGAGAATGAATTGGATTAGCTAACAAAAGTGGATCGGGGATGGGGTGACCCCAGGAATGGTCACCTGGATGGTAGTAACTGCGCCTTCAGTGAGTCCTTAGCGCTGGCAAGCACATGCTCACTCACTCTTCACAATGGCCCCATTATGCTGATGAAGAAACTGAGGCTCAGGCAGATGGAATCGCTTCTCCGAGGCTACCCAGCTTTAATAGGTCACTTTCGTTTGTTCTGTTTTGCTTTTTTGTTGTTTGACAGCGTCTCACTATGTAGTCTAGGCTGGCCTCGAACTCCATAACCTCCTGCCTCAGCTAACCAAGTGCCGACATCACAGGCCTGCGCCATCCCACTCTGCTTCCCCCTCGCCTCTTGGATCCTTCCTCTCCTTTCTATACAATGGCCCTGCTCACACCCTCAGCCTCCCCGCCACTCTTGCTTCCCTCCGTTCCAGCCACCCGCCATCTGGTGGCTACCGGGATGTATTTACAGCACAGACCTGCCTCTCTCATGCTTAAAACCTGCTGTGGCTCCCTAGTGCCCTCAAGAGAAAAATTGAAACTCCTTAGCTTGGAAATGTAATTGCCTGCAGAATCCAGTTGCTACTAACCTCTCTCCTCACACCTTCAGCTCCAGGCACCATGAACCTGTAGCTCCACCATGTACCAAACCCTCGTCCCCCCAACAGACCTCTGTGCCTGATATTTTCATGGTTTTGATCTTCCATTCCCTCTGTACCCTCAATTTACTAGGACTCCACTCAGTTGTTCATTCTTCAGAATGTCTTCTTGACCCTCAGTGCAGGTGAGGTGCATCTGCTTGGATCCCTCAGCCCCTGGGCATCCCCAGCCCTGCCTACTTTGCATCATCCCTGCTGAGGGACAGGCTTGGATCCCTCACTCGCCTGTGAGCCCTGGGAAGTCAGGGCCTGGGGCTCAGTCTCTGCAATTTTCCCAGCATTACCCAGCAAGGGGCTTCATACACGGCAGGTGCTAAGCAGTGTTTGAATTAAACAAGAAATGAATTCTACCATGACAACTCTCCCGGTTATTTCTTTACTAAGACATTCAAATGACCTCGGGACCATCCTGTCACTTCCCAAGGTGCTTGTTGCTATGCAAGTAAGCGAGGGCTCCACTATGTCTTTGAAAGACAAAATAGCAATATTTTTGGTTGAGTCAGACCTGAGTCAACCCCAATATGTTCCTAGCTCAAAAGGAATGCTCACATAAAGACCAAATCAAATTAATCCTAAATGTAAGTAATCCAGGGTTTTTTGTCGTTTATATAAGCCTGAGCCAGCAGCTCAAGTCATCTTTAATTGCTGGCTGTGCAGGTTTCTCTTCTTTCTTTTGCGAGACACTGAGGGTTGAACCCAGGGCCCCACGCATGCTGGGAAAGCATGGCACTATACCCACCCGCCTTTGAAATTTTTTATTTTGAGCCAAGGTGTCACTAAGTTGCTCAGTCTGCCCTTGAGCTTTCAATCTGTCTCGACCTCCAGAGGAGCTGGGTACAGGTAGGCACCACCATGCCCGGATTTACAGGGCAGATTTCTTAAGTATCTCCTAAGTAATGGTTTTCTTCCCTTTAACTTTTGCTGAAGCCATTGGGCACCCAAAGTCCAGCACAAATTCTTCCCTCACTAGGAAATCTCCAAGACTGGTCAGCACATCAGTATCTCACGGCTAACATCTCCTCCCCTTTCTTTTTCTACCAGAAACACAGCCAGTGTGCACGGGAAATCCCCCAAAATTTCTAGCTTCCTTCCATCCGGCTGTAGGCTGATTCACTAGTAGGAGTGTGTGTGTGTGTGTGTGTGTGTGTGTGTGTGTGTGTGTGTGTGTGCATGCGTGTGCGCGCATGCATGTGTATCTAATGCTCTGAGCAATCTAACCTCACTCTCCCCGCTGAAAGGCTGCCAGGCAGGCAATAGGTGCCCAGAGAAAATAGACACTTTGGCCTGGTAGATGCGTTTTTAAGAGCTTTTTATTGGCGACAGTGCAGGACCAAAAGGGGAGGGAGGCAGCCCAGGGCTAGCCTGCCCCAGACCCCTGGGTCAGGTGCAAAATACAAAAAGAGGATCACAAATACAGCAGGGGTGGGGGGCTGGGGATTTAATAAATTGTCGTGGTCAGGGGCAGACGTTGCTGCACCAGGTCTCACACTGGCACCCAGAATTCTCAACTGCACAGAGTGTGAAAATCTACCACCACCCCTTAACTTTCTCACAAGAGTAAAACCGCACATCCCCAACGACCCCAGCGTCAGTAGACAGCCTGAGGACCAGAGACAGTCAGAAAAGAGACAAATGGAGAGGACCAGAGAGAGACAGGCTTAGGAAGATGGAGGGAGAGACTGTCAGGGGACAGTCAGGGGGGGCGAGACATCCAAAAACAAGCGATGGCTGGGGACAATCGGAGAGAGACAGCCAGAGAAAAGACAGCCAGACAGACTGACTTGAAGTTTCCAGAAGCAATTTCCAACTCCACAGCACGCTTTTCAATGCGGAAGCGCTCACACACACGCGCGCACGCACACACCCATATATAATATATTTATTTATACATAATAGATATAAGTGCCTTTCGGAAACCAAGAAAGGGATAAATAGCTAATGGGAGGCGCAGGGGTGGGGCTGGAGACACGGGACAAGGCGTGGAATGTCGTCCATGCAGTGTGGGGGACGGGGAGGGATGGGGGCCCCACCCCTGATATTAAAAAATAGAAATTTGCCTCGTGGGGGGATTTCCACGAGGTGAAGCACTAGGAAAGGCGGGTGGGCGAGCCTAAACCAAAACTCGGGGCTAGGGGAGCGGAGGGATGGGATCGTGGGACCCCAGCCCCTCCCAATGTGCCAGTCCAAAAATATTGGGGTTCAGGGGGCCAAAGCCTCAGCCCTGAAAACTTCTCTGCAAAATGCCGAGCTCCGATCCCCCTTTCTGGAGGGGACGCAGGAGCCGGGGGGGCCGGGAGAAGTTGGCGTCCTAGGCTGGGGAGGGTGGAGGGCCGGGGCTTGAGGGGGGAGGCCACGCGGATGGATGTCTGTCACCCCTTTGAGTCGAACTCACTGTCTAGGGGGGGAAGGAGGCAGGTAGGGAGGGGGAAGGCTTTGGGCAGTAGGGTCTGTCCCACCCGGCGCACCCCTCTATCCGGCCGCTCATTCACAGTATAAAGCGCTCCAGCAGGACAGCGTCGCAGCGCCCCCTGCTGCCCGAAACCAGAAAGGCCCAACGAGGACGGCCGGGGGGCGGCGTGGGGGTGGAGGGCCTTGGACGAATACTGCGCGGGAAAGGGGCGCGGGCTGAAGGGGAGCAGGTCCTTAGCAGGTCCAAAGTCCAATCCGAGCCACATTTCCCGGGAGGAAACTGGCTGGACAGTCAGGGAAACTAGTTCACATTTTAGAATAAATCTAGGGGGCGGGGTGGGGGGGAAGCGGATTCTCAGAGGGGACATCGACTTTCCCCTAGGGGGGCTCAATTCTGCCCAGAGGAGGCTCTAACCTCATGGAAATGTGGGGGGAAATAATCTCAGGTCTGGGGAGCAGGGGGAGCCAGCCTGGTTAGCCCCCTGGAGGGTGCTGGGGGTGGGGTAGGATGGATCAGGATGGGCAATTCCTCGTTGGGCCTCTCTGGGGAGGACTCAAGCCCGCCCCCAACCCACCCTGCCCACCCCCCAGAACCCTCTCCCTCCAGCCTCCCGCAGGACGCCGAAGATGGGCGCCTCCCCCCGCCCCCCACCCAGCCCCAGAAGTTGGATTTAAGTGAGAGGACCAACTAGCCTCTGGGGTTGGCCATGCCCGCCCCACCCCCGGCCCCGAAAGTCACCAGCTCTCCCGGCCTCGCCGGGGCGCACAAACAAAGAGGCGGCAAAAACACAAGGAGGGTCCTGTCCTGTGGCAGCGGCGGCAGGGGGTCAGACAGGAGAGGCAGGGAGGCCGCACACCCTCTTGGCCTCTTCCCCTCTCCTCCTCCTCCTCGTCCAAATCTCTCTCCCTTGCGTGTTTGTTTGTTTGTTTGTTTTGTTTTGTCTAAAGAGTTCACAGAGCAAGAAGGGAGGGCGAGGTCAGGGGGTCGGAAGGCTGGTCGCTGCCGCTGGTGCGTTGGGAGCCGGCGAACGCAGAGACCTCCGGGCAGGTGAGGACAAACGAGGAAGTGTACGAAGGGTTAACAACGGGGAAGGGGTCGCCGAGGACTTGAACTTCACTGTGTGTAAAGAGAGAAGCCGTCAGGTTGGGGGGTGCGTCTTGGCTGCTCTGGAAGGGCAGGGGCGGTGGTGGCGGGGGCGGCAGGAGCCAGCTGAAACCATCTTCCTTAGCGGATGCCGACCCCGGCAAATCTCTCACCTCCGCCAGCGGGCCTGGCCCGGGCCCCTCTTCGTAGGGGATCTTGCAGCCCGGTTTGTGAGCCACCAGCACAAACTCCAGCCGTTCCTTCTCCTTTTGAAGCTCGGCGATCTCCGACTCCAGCTCTGCCTTTTCTTCCTCCAGCTGATCTGTCTCCTGAGGCCCCGCAGGCCAGATCCCAGACGCCAGGGAGGAAGGAAGAACAGGCGGTCAGTGACCACAGCGGTGGCTCGGGGCTCCCCCAGACTTGCTGCAGAGCCCTGGAGAAGCTGGATGCAGCTTCTCCCTGAGAGGAAACCTCCCTGGTCTGGTATGGAACTTGGGGTCTGCCTTCCAGGAGCCTCTGCTTCCATATCTGTCCAGTGCATGGGTGGGAGGAGGCCAGGTGCCCATGGATGTCTCTGGTGTCAGGAAGCACTCAGAGGTTTGTTGAGTGAATAAACAACTGTTCTGTGTATTTGGATTTTGATCTTTGAGACAGGGTCTTGCTATGCAGCCCAGGCTGGCCTCCACCTGTTTATCTCCTGCCTCAGCCTCCCGAGGGCTGGGATTACAGATGTGCGCCATCGTTGCCCAACTATCATATGCTTTTACCATGTTCTCTGTTGTAATGCTTTTCCCCTTCCATCTCCCAGGGAAGAGACCCACTAGGAAGGTAGAGAATTGTCTTGGTTTCCTCAAGGGGCCCCAAGGCACCCTGCAGGCATAAAGTGGGGAGCGCTCAAGATGAATTAAAAAGAAGAAAGGAGGGGGTCTGGGGTGGCTGCCACCAAACCATGTTCTGGAGAACTGTGGGTGGTTGGGGCCGGAGGTGGGGAACTGGCATGGGATAAAATGATCTAGTCTCATAGGCTCTCCAGGATGGTCAAGGAAGAAAGCCTGAAATTTGATTAGGGGTTGAAGTGATGGAGAAACTGAGGCAGAAACGGGTTATTGCTTCCCCAAAACCAAACAGGAGGAATGCCTGGAGTCCCCATCTTCCAAAGGTCCCCACCTGTCCCCTCAGGATAAGAGCAGTCCAGGAGAGTGGGGTGGGGGTCAGAAGGCAAAGAAGAGAAGGATGTGGCCAGGAGTGGATGGGGAAGGTAAGGGTTAGGGGCCACCTCCAGTTCCGTATGTGGAACCTCTGATTCTTATCCTGGGATAAAGACATAGCTGGAGACTGGGAACAGAGAGTGGAGAGAGACCCCCCCACAGTGCACCCCTGCCCCCCTCGGGCCCCATCCTTACCGCCTGGAGTCTGTCTGTCAGCTCCCGCCGTCGGTTCCTACATTTAGCCGCTGCTAGTTTGTTTCTCTCCCGACGAACCCTTCGCTTCTCCTCTTCCTCAGGGGTAAGCTGAGTCAGAGAGATGGAGGCCGTGAGGTTGGGTGACACAGAGCACCTCCTCCATCCTTTCCAAACCTCTTCTTCTTCCAGAACCCTCTGGCCCTTGCTGACTATCGCAAGCACGGTAGCATCTCTGCAGCCTGGAGGCCTGAGCGGACCCTCAGCCCACGAATGAGAAAGTTCCTGCATCACTCACTATCCCCCCCCACACACACCCCAGGCCAACTTCTGGGGGCCCAAACTCACCGTCTCTTCCCGGGGTCTCCTAGGCCGGGCTCGGGCCGGGCGGACAGGCCCAGGGCCTCCGGCGGCTGCACTGGTGGAAGGCCCGGCGCCACTGTAGCCGCTCACTCCTGGTGTGGAGTAGCTGGTCCCTGGCATGTCATAGGGGTCGACAGCAGGGGGCTGGGAGGCCAGTGGCTGCCCCTGGGACTGGGCCATGGAAGAGATGAGGGTGGGTTGCACGAGCCACTGGAGGTCCTGGCTGGTTGTGATCGCGGTGACCGTGGGCACGAAGGAACCGGGCATTTCCCCGAGACCGGCGCACTCCTACGGGGTGACACATAGATGCACAGGCGTAGCCACACAAACAAAGCCACCGACACACACACGCCCAGCACACATAACACACACAGAGCCCGTGAGTGAGCACGGGGCGAGCGGGTGGGGATGTGTGGATCACAGGCAGAAAGCCACGACACCCCCCCTTCCACTCTACCGTGACGCAGTGGTTAATAATGAGAGGGTTTCTACCTCCTCCTTCTTCCTCGGGGAAAGGTTGCCCGGTTCCAGCGGGTGGTGAATCACACCCCGGCTTGGTGACTCTTAGGTGTGGGGGGGCGGGGAGGAGGCTGGACACAGCCGGGTGACAGAACCCCCGGGATGGAGCCACAGCCACATACACAGACACAACACCCCACCCCCACCCCAGAGGCAAGGGGAGGGAGAGGGAGAGGCCTCAGGCCGAGCCTCCTTCTCCACTCACACGCGTACACACAGCCTGCACGAGGTCTCAGGCAGGGGCGGGGATCCCAGCTACCAGGGTGTTGGGGGCCGGGCCTGGGAGTTGAGAGCATCTTCAAGTAACTGTCCCTCCCCAGTGAGACTGACAGTGACGGGCTAAGGTGGACAGCCAGGTAAAGTGACTCCCGGGCGCCTCACAGCCCGGCGCGGAGGGGGAATGGTGTAAGCACCTGCGCTTGCAAACCCAAGTGGCGTTCATGGCCCCCCACCCGCCAGTGGAATCCTGGAATTGCTCTGTAGGCTTAACTACTCTTCCCGGGGGGCGTGGCGAGGGAAGGGCTGGCTCGATGGCCAATCAGAGTCCTGGGAACCCAGAGGGGGCGGAGCTCTTGGAGACCACCTGGCTGGTTCCCCTCTGGCTTGCCGTCCTAGTCCTGCCTTCGGATACACCGGAGGGACGGGGAGTCTGGGGCAGAGCGAGTGGTACTGTGTCTGTGCGTGCCTAGGGGAGAGGGCGATGGCCACCAGGTCTGAAAAAACGCCGGCCCGCAGCCAGCCACCCTCTGCTACGGAGATCCGAGGGACCAGGTCCCCGCAAAGTCCTCGCAGACCCATTGGGTCGCACAGGATTGCTCTGATCGCGACAGGAATCCACCTCGCCCTGCCTCTGGAGGCCCCTCACGGAGACCCAAGCGCGGAGGAGCCACGGGTTCCGGGTACTAAGATGGGGAAGAGAACTGCGCCCTACAAATAGGAAGGAGAAGCTGATTGGCCAGAGCCCGCGCCGCGGCGGCCAATCAGAAGGCCGGGCTGCCCCCTCCCTTAGCAACGTGGCCCCGGCGTTCCAAAATAGAACGCGCCCGGGACGTCAGGGGCGGGGCGGACGAAGGGGGCGCCGCGCGCGCCGTGCGTGCCCCGCGTCAGCCGGAGGATTCCAGCGCGTCAGCCGTTACGCACGGGTCCCCCGTTACGTCTCCGCGCAGGAGGCGGAGGCAGCGTGGCTGAGGGTTCGAGGCCCTGTTTCCCCGCTGGGTGGAGGGCGCCCCGGAGCCAAAGTCGGCGTTCGGGAGGAAGAAAGTGGGGACACGGCCACTGGACGCTTCCCCGGGATTTTCCTCCGCCTGACTGCACTGGACAAGGTTAGGGGCCAGAGCCGGGGGCGGTCCCAGAGCCGGGCAGAAGTTCCCAGCCCTGCTCTTGCACACACGTTGCACCCTCCGTCCCCCCAAAGCTTGTCCGGCTGTCTTCGCTCCCCGCGTCCAGCGCACAAAACTAGTTGCAAACGCCTCCCGATCCCTTCCAGTTTGCAAAGTGCGGCGCGAGCCGATCTCTCCCAGATTCTGGGTTTTGGCGCGGCTTTATTTCAGGGGTGGCAATGGCTCCACTCCACACACACCCCCGTCCCCACCCCAGGCTTAAAAAGTCAGACCTCCCCACGGCAGCACGTCTACCATTCGGACTTACCTGGGAGGCGGCGGCGGTGGGTGGGCTGCCGAAGGAGTCCACCGAAGACAGATACTGGGACTCGGCGGAGGGCGAGGAGCTGCACCGGGAGCCGGAGTCGTAGTCTCCGGGGAAAGCCTGAAACATCTCCCTGGGCACAGGGGGAGCCCTGTGACCACGCTGAGGTCGCCGGGAAGCCAAGGCTATGGCCTGGTGGGATAAGTTGCGAATCCGGGTGAGCGAAGCGCGGTTCTCCAAAGCGCGCCGGCAGGCAGCGTCCCACTCCAATGGCAAAGTTTCCGCGCAGCGCCTCCGCGGTGCCCAGGCCCCTACAGGGTGCCGCTGGACCTCCCGAAACTCCAGGCTCCGCGGGACTCCGAGGCGAGGCGGGGATCGCTCGCTCCCCAAGTCGCAGAAAGCGCTGTCGCTCTACAGAATCCGCTTCGGGTGCGGTCTCCTTCACGCGTCCGGCGTGTCCCACGACGGGGGGGAGGGGAGGGGAGTAAGACAGACCGGGGGACAAAAAGTCAGTCGCTCCTCCAAAATGAAAAGTGAAGAAAGATCGAGAATTCTTCCAAAAAAACTTTTTCTCTCCGGAAAAAAATTTTTTTTTTTTGGTCACGGCCTCCAAGAAGAACCACAGTAAGCACGTCCCCAAGTCCCGGCTCCGCGTGTCACTGTCGTGGAGGTAGCGCTCAGTCTTATGAATGAAACCCGGAGCCGCCAGCCTGTATTTATACGCCAGGGACCCGCCCCCTTGCTTGCGTCACCTGCTCTGAGCTTCAGAAACTTCCCCAAATCTCCGTCCTCGCCAGATCGAGCCCCGCACCGTCCATCGGGGGGTCTTCCCTATCCTCAATATAGTCACCCGTGCGACCCTGGGGGCTCCCGGGGTCTCGGGGGCTGCGTTCCGGCCCACTCCGCGGGAGGGGATCCCGGCCCCGCCTCCCCGGAGTTCCTGTGACGCAATTAGCCATATAAGGAGCTCGGCCGGTGCCGCCGTGTGTTTGTTTGGTATCCTAGCAATGACGTCAGAGGGAATCCCTCGTTCGCTCCGGCGCGCACCCCCGGCGCTGTGCAGACCGCCCGCGCCTGCGCAGTGTGGCGCCGCCCCAGGGACTGGGATCCTCCCGCGCTTGAACTCCGGGGCAGGCCCCTCCTGACCCCAGGCAGCTGGGGGAGCCCCCCCAGCGGGGATCCACTGTACCTCGGGACCCCTGCCCTACTTGTCTCCCGCTCGCACAGCGCCCCCACTGGAGAGGAAGAAAAGATCTCCAAAAGAATATCCCGATCGGTGTGGTGTAGGCACGTAGGCGGGGAAACTGAGTCCCGAGCGCGATCGGAGGGACTGGGACGTTCCGGGTGAAAGTAGAGAGGGCTTCGGAGTTGTGAGGTTCGTTCGAACTTCTGCCCAGGCTCGCTGAGCTTGGAAAACGTTTTTCCTCTCCGAGCATCGGCTTCAAGTTTTCCCGGCCGACCGAAGAACGCGTTTTCGAGCCGGGTCCCGCACCTGGAAGGCATCCAGGTTTGGAGGGGGTGGGGACCTGCACCAGAGGGAAGCCTCACCGGCTGATACTGTGGGGGGCCTCTTCTTCCCGCTCTATTATCTTAATCTGGAGACAGAAAGAATGAGTGCATTTTTATCAATAATAATAACTGATGACATCTGGTAGCACTGAGTGACTTTCAGCTCCCGCGTGCTAAGCCTTCCAGTAGGAGGCTTGTGATTCTCAACACAACTTTGGAGGGTGATAGGAGAAAAATCTTCAGAAAAGAAGAAAATGGTAGTCAGAGAAGTTAAATGACTTGCCCAAGATCCCATTGCAGGAAATAATTTTATTCACGTATCCACTTATTTTATTTTGGTTCTGGGGATGGAACCCAGGGCTTTTGGTTGCCAGGCAGGCGCTCTACATCCGAGCATCATCCCCAGGCCCCACTGCAGGAAATTTAAATCCAAAGTTGCCAAACACTGGGGCTCTTTCCTTTGTGTGTCTGTGTGTTGTTGATGATGATGTTATTTTCTTTTGAGATGGGGTCTTACTGTGTTGCTCACGAGGGTATTGAACTCCTGGGCTCCCAGGGTCTTCCTGACACAGCTTCCCGACTTAGATGGGACCACGCGGGTAGCCATGATTCCCAGGCCAGGCTTAGTGCTCCGATTCTCAATTTCCTTCCTTATTTCTGCCATCTGCTTGGCTAGGTGAGGCACCCTGCAAAACCTGTGTCTGGGGATTGTGCAAATGGTAATGGTGTCGTAGTTCCTGCTGTTTGCCGAGTGTTTATAACCTTTGCAAACTCAGCCCAACTGCTCACAGTGTGTACTGTTGTAACCTAGGCCCAGAGGGGTAAGGCTTACTTGAGGCAGCCCAGCTAACAAATGGGGTTTAAGAGTCTAACGTAGCCCCATGAGGTGGCGAGGGCCTGTCATCCCAGCGGCTGGGGAGGCAGAGGCAGGAGGACCGCAAGTTCGAGACCAGAGACAGTCTGTGTCATTTAGTGAGACCCTGTCTCAAAAAGTAAAAAAGTGGGCTGAGGGTGCAGCTCAGTGGTTCACCACTTGCAAAGCATGCAAGCAAAAGGCCCTGGGTTCAACCCCCAGTACTGCAAAAAAAAAAAAAAAAAAAAAAAAGGAATCTAACCTAAGCCAGGCAGGGTGCCGCACACCTGTAATCCCAGCACCCAGGGAGGTGGAGGCAGGAGGATCATGAGCTTGAGGCAAGCCTGGGCTATATGGGGAGACCGTGTCTCAAAAATCTAAAGGCTGTGGATGCAGCTCAGTGATAGAGTGCTTGCCTAGCTTATACAACACTCGGGGTTTGAACCCCAACACTGCAAGAGATAATACAATAATAATAGAGTCTAACCCAGGCATTTCTGGTGCTACAGCCTCCAGCTCTTATGCACACACTGGGCAGGGTCCTACCAGCTACTGCTCAAGCCTCGGAGACCCCAGCCCTCCTCTTCCAGTGCACAGCCCGGCCTAGCCCTGAGCTCAGAGAGAGCGGCTCTTTAAACATGCCGAATCTCACAGGCCCAGAGAGGAGGAGGGTCTCGTTCAAGGTCACACAGCAGGTTTGAGTCAGCAGAAGGATGATGTGGCTGCTAATTCCCCGTCAAGCCTCTCTCCTCTGCCCCCATATCGAGGAGGGGGTAGGGAGCTATGGAAGTCTACAGGGACCTGGGGGGCGGGAAGAAGGGATGGTTGAGATTGCCAGACAAAAGCCTGGCCTGAAATGGACCTCTAGCCTGTTCCCCCACGCCCCCTCTGTCTGCCCCAGTGAGGAGGGAGGGACAGAGACTGAGGGATGACACAGCAGCCACCAGGAGGCAATGAGTTGGCACAGGTATCAGACAGTGAGGATCACTCAGCGCCTGTCCTCCTAAGCCTGTCAGCCCCTGTTCTGCAGGATAAAGGGGCCATGTAAACGCTGACCCCTGGTGCCCAAAGGCCTCCACACCTCAGCCTAGGGGCTTCAGGCCTCCAGGAAGCCGCCATGGTGCCTGACCCCAGGCCCCCAGGGGCCCTTGGGGCCACCCATTCATCCACCCACTAGAAGCAACAGAGACGGCCACCTGGAAGCACCTTGGCAGACACACGCCTGCCTGTGGACCCCCCTGGCACTGGGTGCCACGGTGTGCGTCTGTGACCACAGTGAGGAGGCCAAGGTAGGAGGATCACAAGTTGGAGGCCAGCGGCAGCCTGTGGAACTTAGTAAGTCTGGATCTCAAAATAAAGAATGAAAGGGGGGCTGGGGGCTCCTCAGTGGTGGAGCGCTTGCCTAGTGTGAGCGAGGCCCTGGGTTGAATCCCCCGGTACTGCAAAAATCAAAACCCAAAAGCAAAAAAGCAAAAGAAACCCACTGCCACATGGCTACCATACATGCCACGCATCTACATACACGAAGAAACACACACACACACACACACACACACACAGCGGCGTACAGCCAGGCAAGGATAGGAGTCGACCCCAATACACACAGGGTCTGCAGACCTTAATACGCATGACATGGACACGTGTTCTCTCTCTCTCTCTCTCTCTCTCTCTCTCTCTCTCTCTCTCTCTCAGGTCAACCACTCCTCCCGCAGAGGCATGCATGCATACAGCTCAACAGTAACAAGAGTGAATAAGAGTGAATTCTCCTCCAGTGATAATATTAACCTTCTTAATTTTCCCAATACTCCTAGGAGGTAAAAAACTACCATTTACAGGTAAGGAAACAGAAGCCCAGGGAGGTGAAGCATTTCACCTGGAGTCACACAGCAAATGTATTACAGCACTGGGCTACATATGCAGGGTGTGTGGCTTCGGAGCCTGTGCTTTGCACTACTATTAAATGAGTTTATTTATTTTATTTTATTTTTTTTGCCATACTTGGGGGTTGAACCCAGGGCCTCACGCATGCTTGGCAATCGCTCTACCCCTGAGCTGCATCCCCAGCCCATTTTTTATTTTTTGAGGCAGGGTCTCGTTAAGTTACACAGGCCACCTCTGGCCTCAAACCTTCAATCCTCCTGGTTCTGCCTCCCAAATCGCTGGGATCCCAGGTGTTAGCCATCGCACCCAGCGTAAATGAGTTTATGTATGGAAACATATTCACAGACACAGATGGGCACGCAGACGCTGGGCATTTACCCTGGCCCCTCTCAGACCCAGAAGCCAGGATCCTGGGCTCCCATTCTGGCCCTGCTACTTTGTAACTGGGCAAATTGGAGCCAGTGATGTCTGGAGCCTCAGTTTCCCTATCTGGGAAAGGGGGCCAGAGTAGTGCCCAGTGGGGGAGTCCACGAAGCTCTCGGTACTGGTTTTCTTATTCATGGGAAGTCAGCAAGCCCGACATGGGGCTCCCTCCTGTCATCACAGCTACTCAGGAGGCTAAGGCAGGAGGATTGGGAGTTCGCGATCACCCTGGCCTACATAGCAACTTCAAGGCCAGCCTTGGCAGCTTAGGAAGACCCTGTCTTGAGATCTTGAAATGTAATAATAATTGAAAATAAATAAATAAAATGAAGTCAGCTGGTGTAGTGGTGCACACCTGTAATGTAATCCCAGCGCACGGGCAGAAGGATCGTGTGTTCGAGGCCAGCCTGGGCTCCATGACTAAATAAATAAAATGAAGTTGCCTTGAACTCCACGCCTATAGACCCACCTCCATGTCCATGGGTCACCCACGTTTGTCATGGGCCCCTGGCACTGTGCTTCCTAGCTCCGTTCAATAGAGAAGGTGGTCTTGGAGATACACACAGCCTCACTCAGGTACACAGGCAGGACGTAACTGCCTTCCAGGCCCTGGGTCAGAAGAGTCAAGGTCACCTCCATGGGGTCAGTCCTGGGGAGCTTTCTGGAGGAGGAGGCCTTCAGGGAGGTGGCAAGGGCAGGATCTCTGCTCTGGCTCTCCAGGACTTGGACAAGCCAGGAGACACTCAGCCTCTGTCCCCACAGGCCAGGGCAGGGTGGCACTGCCCAATCCTTCCTTCCTTCTTTCCCTCCTTCCTTTCTTCCTTCCTTTCTCTTTCTTTCTTTTCTTTCTTTTCTCTTCCTTCCTTCCTTCTGCTTTCTTTCTTTTCTTTCTTCTTTCGTTCGTTCTTTCTTTCTCTTTCCTTTTCTTTCTGGTACTAGGGGGGCTGAACCCAGGTCCTCGCGCATGCTTTGCAAGCGCTCTGCCACTGAGCTGCATTTCCAGCCCCTTTTTTATTTTTTAAATTGAGTCAAGGTCTCCCTATGTCGCGAGGCTGCCTCTGGCCTCGAGCATGCGATGCTTCTGCCTTCATCTCTGGAGCCGCTGGGACGACAGGCGTGTGCCACCGCGCCCGGCTTGCAGTGCTCAGCCCTGGCCAGAGCAGCCCTCCCCACGGCAAACCCTCCTGTGCTTCCCTTTGCCAGCCCCCTGCTGCTCTGTTCCTCAGTTTACCCACTGTAGAGGAAGAAGGTTGAAAGATGGTGATCCCTAAAGACAAGAAGTAGGCTGAAGGCAAGCGCTTTCACATGCCTTGCCCTTCCCATGAGGATTGTTATTATCCCCCATGTACAGGAAAGGAAACTGAGGCACAAGGAGGTTAAGCTGAGACCTGTGTACACTCAAGTTGTGTCTGATTCCTAGCAACCCAATGTACAACAGAACGAAACACTCCCCAACACTGGGCCATGCCTGGCACTGTGCCAGTGCTTCTCTGCTATTCACAGGGTTTTTGATGGCTGATTGTTTCAGGATTGCTTCAGGAGAGGGCTGCCATGTCCTTCTCTCACTTTTGCAGTGCAGGGGATCGAACCCAGGATTTCAGAGAGCACAGAGCAGTACTGAGCTAAACCCCAGCCCACTCAAGCTGTAGACTCACAGAATTTCCTTGAGATCCACACAGATATTTGTGTGGCAGTCTCCTCATGGTTGAATGGGGCACAAAGAGCCCATAAAGATCTTCTGACTTGTTCAGTGGCCTAAAAATTATAAAATGGCAGTCAGAGTTAGGAGAGGTGGCACATGCCTCTAACCACAGTGAGTAGGGAGCCAGAGGCAGGAGGACCATGAGTTTGAGGCCAGAGGCAGCCGGTATAAGGTGGCAAGATCCTGATTCAAAATAAAAAATTAAAATGGGCTGGGGGTGCAGCACAGTGGCAGAACAGTTGCAAAGTATGCACAAGAGGCCCTGGGTTCAACCCCTGAGACCACAAAAATAAAAATAAATTAAGGTAAAAATAAATTTCCTTTTTTTTTTTTTTGCAGTACTGGGGGTTGAACCCAGGGCCTCGCGCCTGCATGCTCTGCAAGTGCTGGACCACTGAGCTGCATCCCCAGCCCCATTTTTTTTTTACTGTTTTGAGACAGGGTCTCACTAAGTTACATAGACTGCCTCTGGTCTTGAACTTGCGATCCTCCTGCCTCTGGCTCCTGAGTTGCTGGGATGACAGGTGTGTGCCACCCCACGCCCGGTTCTGATAAAAATAAATTTTAAAAGGGGTTGAGGGTGCAGCTCAGTGAAAGCACTTTCACAGGATGCTCAAGGCCCTGGATTCAGTAGCCCAAGTACCACACACAAGCCTTGCAGCCATAGCCCTGTGGACTCTGATCCCATCAGATCTCGGAAGCTAAGCAGGGTCAGGCCTGGTTAGTCCTTGGATGGGAGACCTGGGAACACCAGGTGCTGCAGCCTTGGGAGAAGAACCCAGCAACCCATTCCCCAAAAACAATCAGCTATTGAAAACCCTATGAACAACAGCAGAGAAGCACTGACAATAGTGTTTTCACCTGTTGTACGTAGGGTTGCTGTGAATCGGACACTGACTCGATGGCACCTAACAGCAACAACAATGGTACCACACACACACAAAAAATTGCAGTCAGGTGCTGTGGTACAGGCCTGCAATCCCAAGTGGTCAGGAGGCTGAGGCAGGAGGATCTCGATTTCAAGGCCGACCTGGGCTACACAGTGATACCCTGCCTCAAAAACAAAGCAAAGCAGCCGGGCGCGGTGGCGCACATCTGTCATCCCAGCAGCATGGGAGGTGGAGGCAGGAGGATCACAAGTTCGAGACCAGAGGCAGTCTGCGGAACTTAGTGAGACCCTGTCTCAAAAAGTGAAAAAATGGGCTGGGGGTGCAGCTCAGTGGTCCAGCACTTGCAGAGCATGCACGCGCGAGGCCCTGGGTTCAACCCCCAGTACTGAAAAAAAAAAAAAAAAAAAAAAAGGAGCGCAAAAGACCTCCTCCCACCCCCCCAAAAAAAAACCCAAACAACTGAGTGTGGGGGCCCACACCTGTAATCCCAGCTACTCAGGAGGCTGAGGCAGAAAGACTGCAAAGGTTGCGGTTAGCCTGGACTACATAGCAATTTCAAGGTCAGCCTGTGCAACCTATTGAGATCTTGTCTCAAAATAAAAATAGAAAAGGACCGAGGAGGTAGCTCCGTGCAGAATGCTGTCTACCGTGTGTGAGGCCTCGGGGTGCAACCCCAGGGCTGCAAACAAACACGCTCCTCCCCAGGAAAAATTCCTACCGAATAGGGCGCCCCTGGGCACGCAGACACCTGGAATGACACAGTCTCTCCCCACACAGCTACCCACACGGGTGTCCAGGCAGAGCAGGGCAGACTGCCGAGGCGCGTGCCCAAGCACAGACAGCTCCCGTATGCTCTGAGACTGGCTTGTCCCCGGTCCTAGGCCAGGGCCACCATCAACCCCCTCCCTCTTAGTAGGGATTTCCTCTCACCCATCTCCAGATGCACACCATGTGACAATGTGTCCCTGAATACAACCACTCTAGGCACTGGGTGGTAGGAGTGCTCAGTGAAGCTGTAGCAAGCCAGGAGGGCTTCCTGGTGGAGGCAGATCTAGACAACCAAGGTCAAGTTCTGAAAAGACCTGGGGGAGGAGGGCATCCCCAGAGCACACCCTCAACTGTGCAAATTCGAGTCCAAAGAAGAGGCAGCAGGGAGGACAATGGGGAGCTAAGAAGTAGGACCAGACCAAAGTGGAAAGGAGGACTGTTCTATTCTGGGGCTTTTCTACTTCTATTTCTTTTCTTTTCTTTTCTTTTCTTTTCTTTTCTTTTCTTTTTTCTCTCTTTTTCTTTTTCTTTTCTTTTTTTTTTTTTTTCCTTTTTTTTCTTTTTTTCCTGTGGCACCCTCAGCCACTTTTTAAATTTATTTTATTTTATTTTATTTTATTTTTGTGGTACTGGGGAGTTGAACCCAGGGCCTCACACATGCTTTTTTACAAGCACTGTGCCACTGAGCCATACCTCCAGCCCCCCTCTTATTTTTTATCTTGAGACAGGCTCTGGCTAAGTTATGTGTGCATAGAGGCTGCCTCTGGCCTTGAACTGGCGATCCTCCTGCCTCAGCCTCCTGATTTGCTGTGATGACAAGCTGATTAGCTGTTGTATGTATCATTCGACAACCTCTTTACCTGAGCAATACAAGTGACATCTTTCCCTATCAAAGTCGTGTTCATTTGCTGCACAATATTCCGTCATACAGTTACATCACGTTCTATGAAGCAGTGCCTGGCTTTGGAGACATTTCCATCTGGAGTTAAGAATGAAAATAATCCGAGTAGCACTAATAATGAAAACTGGGAGTCATTGGAAAAAATTAACCATGTACCAGGCACTACAGGGGCTGGGATTTAGCTCAGTGGGTGAGCGCTGCGCTGCAGTCTCTGAGGCCCCGAGTTCAATTCCCAGCACTGCAAAAATGGGAGAAGGGCCTGGCAGTCCACTCCCAAGGCAATCCTGAAACAGTCAGCCATTGAAAACCCTATGAGGGTCGCTATGAGTCAGATACCGACTCGACGGCACCTAACAACAACAACAAGGCACTACAGAGATCCCATGTATTTTCTTGTTTAACTATCTCAATAAAGTTATAAGAAGGAGATAAGCTGTGTGACACCAGGCAAAGAAATTAACATCTCTGAGCCACAGTTTCCTCATCTGTAAATTGGGGATAATAAATAATCCTATCTCTTGTTTCTTTTTCTTTTCTTTTCTTTTCTTTTCTTTCCTTCTCCTTCTCCTTTTTTGGGGGTGGAACCTAGGCCCTGCGAAGGGCCCTACCCCTGAGCTACACCCTAGGCCCCCAGCCTTGTTTTGAGGAATAAAAATAAATGAATATGTAAAATATCTAGAACACCTGGGTGAGGTGACACATGCCTGTAAATTCCAGCACTTGGGAGGCTGAAGTAGGAGGATTGGAAGTTCAAGGCCAGCCTGCCCTATATAGCAAAGTCTAGGACAGCTTCCTCCATGCATCTGTCAGCTTGTTTTGCTGTAGGGACTTGTGTGTTGCTGTGGTGCTGAAAGCTATGCCACTGATATTTCAGATACCAGCAGAGACATCTATGGTGGACAGGTTTCAGCAAAGCTTCCAGACGAAGACATACGAGGGAGAAGGACCCCACAGCCCACTCCCAAAGCAATTAGCCATTGAAACCCTATGAATAGTAGGGAAGCACTGTCAAATAGGTTGTTGTTAGGGGTCATCGAGTCAGGTCCGACTCATAGTGACACTCATAGGATTTTCAATGGCTGATTGTTTCAGGATTGCTTTGGGGGTGGATTGCCAGGTCCTTCTCTCATTTTTGCCTTGTTGGGGATTGAACCAGGGTCTTCAGAGAGTGTGGAGTGGCACTCCACCAACCAAGCTAAACCCCAGCTCACTGTCAAATATGTTGTTGTTAGGTGCCATTGAGTCAGTATCTGACTCATAGCGACCCTCATAGGGTTTTCTTTTTTCTTTTTTCTTTCTTTTTTTTTTTTTTTTTTTTTTTGCGGTACTGGGGGCTGAACCCAGGGCCTCACACCTGCATGCTCTGCAAGTGCTGGACCACTGAGCTGCACCCCCAGCCCATTTTTTAACTTTTTTTGAGACAGGGTCTCGATAAATTACACAGAGTGCTTCTGGTCTCGAACTTGCAATCCTCCCGCCTCTGCCTCCGGAGCCACTGGGATTACAGGCGTGCGCCTCATAGGGTTTTCAATGGCTGACTGTTTCGGGATATCTTGGGAGTGGATTGCCAGGTCCTTCTCCCATTTTTGCGGTGCTGGGAATTGAACTCAGGACCTCAGAGACTGCAGCGCAGCGCTCTACCAACTGAGCTAAATCCCAGCCCTACTGTCAAATATAGTGGTGGAAAATAAGCCCCCAGGCTGGAAGGCAATCAAGAAACGACTGGGGAAGAGCTGCCTCCTCAAAGTAGAGTCAACCTTAATGATACAAAAGGAGTAAGGCCCCTGGGACCTCCTTGTGCTGATGTGGCACAACTCAAAATGAGAAGAAACACAGTGGCTGCAACAATGGGCTCAAACATGAAAAGATTGTGCCCGTGGCACGGTATTGCGTAGTGCTTCATTCTGTTGTATACATAGGGCTGCTATGAGGCAGGTCCAACTGGATGGAACCTCACAACCACCACAGGACAGCTTGGGGGTTCATCACAAGAACCTGTCAAAGAAGCAAAGAAACAAAACGAATGAGTTAATTAAATAAGTGCCTAGAACAGTGCCTGGCAGAAAGTACGATGTCTGTAGTGTAAGTTATTAATAATCAGATTGATATCATCAAATACCATGATTCATACTCATAATGATTATTATTACCTCCACTCAACAGATAGGAAATGGTGGATTTGCCCAGCCTCCAGGCTTGTCCGAAGGGAACCCAGAGGCGTGGGGTGGCCCCTGGCAGGAGTCCCCAGGCTAGGTTCTGTGTGCGCATGCCCATGCGTGCGTGTGTGTAAGCACATTGTCTCATGGTTCCATTGTACTCTGACCCAGGGTTTCGCAATTTCGTGATTCTCTGCGCAAACACCCAGACCCCATTCCGCACTCGCCACCACCGATCACCCCAGCCCCTGCCCACAAGCCACAGGCCCCCGTCACACCCACACGCGCTTCCTCATCCCGGACCAGCAGGCACCTCCCCGCTGGCTCTCCTGCCCCAACTTTCTCTTCCTGCACCGTGGACGCTGCGGTCGGATGGCCCCTGGCTGCATCAACCCTGCGCCTGACTCAGGCCCATTGGTCTCACACCGACCCTGAAGCGGCCCGCGCGCCCCCGCAGCCAGACGGCCACGCGGGGGTGTCCCGGGGGTCACCGCCGGCCACGTGCCCGCGCCCAGGGTGGCTGAATTCCGTCTGTGATTCAGTGGGCTTGTCTAGGCCACCAGGGCTGCCCCGGCCGGGTGATGTCAGCGGCCAGGTATGTGGCCCGGTTTCTCAGAGGTGACTCAGGCGCCTGAGCTGCTCTCTTCCGCCGCCAGACACGCTGGGCTTCTGTCCAGGGCGGGCAGCCGCTCAAGGGACGCTGCGCTCCAGGCCCCCTCCACACCCTCCGCGGACCGGAGCTGGGGGCAGGGGGGAGGAGCGAGCGGCTCCAGGCCGGGCCCCAGGCCAGCCTGGGCAGCCCACCAAAGCTTCCCCCACCTGCTCGCAGATGCCATTCATTCGTTCCTTTATTCAACGGTTGAAACATTTTATCAGCACCCACCTCCATTCCGCTCAGGAACTAGGGGCTGGGCGCAGAGGAAGACTCAGCACACAACCATCTCTTACGAAGCCCCCCGGCACAGTTAGCACACTGGGCTTTGATTTTACCGCGATCACCCCCTCCCCTAGTCCACCAACCTGCAAGACCCAGGCTGCTTCCTGTTCCTAGGCCCCTTGGCCCCCAATGGCCCTTGGAGGAAGTCCTTCCTGGAGTCTGCCCTTCAGCCAGCTTGCTTTAGCAGGTGCTCTTTCCCTGCTCCTTGATGTTCCACATTCCCAGGCGCATTGAGGGCTTAGAATCTCTATTCCCACCCCTGCAGAGTCCAGTTCTCATCTGCCTTCCCTATAACAGGCACTCCCTGGCCGTGTTCTCCATGGGGCCCTGAAGACACTGAATGCTCTCATTGCCCCTGTACCGGGGTCAAGACATCCCAACACGGCTGCCTTTGGGCACAGAAGCCCTGGAGGAGGGCTGTGACCATGCCCATTTTATAGGGAGGAAAACGAAGGTCAGATTTTGCCATTCACCAACAGGAGCATGCAGCTTAAACCAGATTCTGGGCAGAAAGCCTACCAGGATACCTACTAATACTTACGGCAACCAAAACAGGTATTTTGTTTGTTTTATGCCAGGCACTTTCTAAATGCTTTCTGTATGAACTCATTTGCGCCCGACAGTCCTGTGAGTGGGCACCCTCGTTATCCCCATTTGACAGATGAGGAAACTGAGTGCGTAGAGGTCTTAATGTTAGCAGAGAGAGAACCACACAGCTCCTGTCTGTGGTTATTACCAAGGCCCTGATATGTTCCACACCCTGTAGTGGGAGCTGAAAATTAGAACCCCACAGGCCAACACAGCTCCGGAGACCCTTCTGGACTCTGTCCCTCAAAGCTAGGGAGCAGACTTTCCCCCTAGAATCGTAGAACCACTCATGCAGTTTCAGAGGTGTGCAACCCCAACATGGGAAAACATGCATTGTGAGGTCATTTCCTTAGCAATAATTCCTAACACCTATTGTGTGCTGAGCTGGGATTTGGCTCAGTTGGTAGAGCGCTGCGCTGCAGTCTCTGAGGTCCCGAGTTCAATTCCCAGCACCCCAAAAATGGGAGAAAGGCCTGGCAATCCACTCCGGAGGCAATCCTGAAACAGCCATTGAAAACCCTATGAGGGTCACTATCAATACTGACTCGACGGCACCTAACAACAACTGTGTGCCGGGCAGGGCTGCAGGCCCAGTGGTGACCAAAATAGCCCTGAGCCCTGCCCTCCTGGGGCTCACAGTTTCAAAGGGGGAGACAGAAAAAAAAAAACAGATGAGCAAATGTAGCATTGGATATTGCGAGCCAGGTGTTGTGGTGGTGCCCACCCTTAATCCCAGCATTTAGGAGGCTGAGGCAGGAGGATCTGGAGTTAGAGGCCAGCCTAGGCTACAGAGTGAGTTCAAAGGGCAATTCGAACTGCATAGTAAGACCCTGTCTTTAAAACAAAACTGTGGGTCAATGCTGGGAAGGGAACTCTTAAGAGATCAGAAATGCACAGCTAAAGGTTAAACCACCCACACCCATGGGTCCTTGCACACTCAATTGCTTCACACAGGTGACCCCGTGCAGAGACTCACAACTACACACACCTATCGATACAGTCAGCAGGGCTGTGAACACCCAGACACTCCAATGCAAACCTAGGAAGCCCTTGGCTCTGGGGGATGGCTGCTTTCTCGCAGGCAAGGAAGCCCTCCAGAGCTGTCGCTCAGGAAGTGCCAGATGTGTGTTCAGTGCCCAGCACTCCGTCACCTCCAGCCACATCATTCACACTGTCACGCACTCAGCCTCTCTGCTCGGAGATTCGCCCCAGCCCTGGTCACATGAAGCCACGGAATAGGGGTGCTGGGAGCCTTGGGAAGAACTATTAGAAGCTCCCAGCTGTGGACGGCTTCCTGGGCCCAGGCTGAAGGACGAACGGCAGCTGCCTATTTGATGAGAGGCCCGGGCAAAACAGGCAAGAAATTGGCGGGGAGGGGAGCCCACGGTGGGTCGCGCTGGGGCTGGGGCTGTGTGTGGACCGGTTGTGCGTCTGTCCGCCTGCTGGGACCCCAATCGCCAGACCCAGATGGTCTGGGGCCAAAGCGGCAGGCAGGGGAAGGTCGCTCGACTCTAGTTCGGTTGTTATTTTTTGGGGGCGATCGAGACAGGCGGCGCTGGACAGACAGACATGCCGGGGAGGAGGGGGCGCAGAGCGACAGACACCCAACCGGAGGCGGCCCCGGGAAGAGCGGGAGCCCAGCAGACGGCGGCTGTCTCAAGGGAAACCGGTCATTTAGGGACCCAGGTCTCCCCCGCTGCCACCACCGCAGCCTCCCCCCGCCCCGCGCTCCCGGTCGGCCCTGTCTGTCCGCCCGGCTTGGTCCTGGCCGTGCTCCGCGCGGCCGCGCCACCCGGCCGGGGACAAACAACCCTCCCGTCGCTAGGCAACGGCGTTCCACAGTCCGTCGCGTCACCGCGTCTGCGCGGGCGGGCGGGGCGGGGAGGGGGAGCGCGAGGAGACCGCGGCGGGCCTTGGGGTTTGTTGACGTTGCCCGGCAACCGCTGCGGCGCTGCCTAGCAACGCCGGCCGACTGTTCGCGCTCTTAAAGGGGCAGGAGCACTTTACTAAAGCGGACCTGAGTTGCGCTGACAGAGCCGCATGTTGCGGAGAGAGGAGGGAGTTCCTCCCACGCGATGGGAGGCTGAGTGGATGTGGAGGCCGGATCAGGGCCCTCGAGGCTCAGAAAGCACAGGAGGCAGGAGCTGCTGGGATTTCCACCCAAGTATTTGAGATGTCGGTGTGTACTGAGCGCACGTGTGTGCAGGCACGCTAGTGCGCAGGCGCGCTTGGGAGGAGGTGACAGCGACCCGCAGCTAGAGACACCCGAGTTCAAATATCCGCTGTGTGACTTTGACCTGTGATGTCCTCCGAGCCACTTTCCTTCCTGGAGTGGGATTGACACAGCGTCACCCACCTCCAGAACTGTGACCAAAAGAAACTCTGTAAAGCACTTAGTACTTAGTAAGTACTCTGCACGGAACAGGCTTAATTATGCTGCTTAATAACTTCCTTCTCTCTCTGCCTCGGTGGGTTTCGGAATACATGAGGTGTCTATTAAGTACACTGTGTGGCAGTGAATCCATGGAGGCATTGTACATTAGGGTTTTTTATTATTATTATTTTCTCCACTTGGTGAGCATTCATATGCTAAGGGATTGGCAGGTGAGGCTGGAATTCTTGTCCCACCGAATCCTGGCTGTGTGACCTCAAGCCAGCACCTTGCTCTCTCTGACCTTCTACTTGCTCCTCAGTGAAGCCCATGATTCCTTCATCTCACAGAGTCGCTCTGGGCAACGGTCCTGCTCAGGGGGTCCCCCTCGTTGGGCATGTCAGGTCAGTACCCCATGTCTGAGGCATGACTCATGGCGCTGTTATGTAAAACTCCTAGATTCTGCTCAGAGGGCAGGTTATATAAACGTGTCTAATGCGCATCCCACACAGCAGGCCCAGGGAGGGGATCTGGCTTGGTAGCCCAAGATTGCCAAACTGTGCCACTGGCTACTTCCAGGAAGCCTGGGCCATGTGTGCCCTGCCTCATTCAAAAGACCACACTCCCCTCTTGGGGTCTCTCTGTACTCCTAATTAGCATTCTGGCTTAATCTCTCTCTCTCTCTCTCTCTCTCTGCAATACTTTGCCCATAATTTTCCAGTGCTCTACCACTGAGCTGCACTCCCAGCCCATTTCTTATTTTAGTTTATTATTTGAGACAAGGTCTCACTAAATTGCGCAGGCTGCCTCTGGCCTTAAACTCTAGATTCTCCTGCCTCAGCCTCCCGAGTCACTGAGATTACAGGCGGGCACCATGGCAATGGACTAGACTCTAATTCTTTTTTTTTTTCTTTTTCAGTGCTAGAGGATTGAACCCAGGGCCTCACGCATACTTTGCAAAATCTCTACCCCTGGTCTTCACCCCAATCCCCTTTTTATTTTATTTTATATTTTAATCTTCTGACAGGATCTTGCAAAGTTGCACAGGCTGCCTCTGGCCTGGATCTCAAGATCCTCCTTCCTCTGCTTCCCAAGTCACTGGATGACAGGCGTGTGCCACCACGCCCAGCCAGTCTCTGATTTTTTTTGCTTTTTTTTTTTTTCTTGTGTTACTGGGGTTTGAACCCAGGGCCTCGTGCTTGCATGCTCTGCAAGTACTGGACCACTGAGCTGAACCCCCACCCTTTTTTCTTACTTTTTGAGACAGGGTCTCGCTAGGTTACGCAGACTGCTTCTGATCTCGAACTTGTGATCCTCCTGCCTCTGCCTCCTGAGTCGCTAGGATTACAGGCATGCGCCACTGCGCCCAGCTCAGTCTCTGACTTTTAAGGTGTCTCTGCAGTTTTCTGACTCTTCTCTCTGTCTCTGTCTCACCATCTCTGTGCATCTCTGTTACTCATTGCCTCTGTTCTCCTGTCTCTTTTCCTGACTCTCTCTTATTATTTATTTTTATTCTTATTTTTTTGGCGGTACTGGGGGTTGAACCCAGGACCTCATGTTTGCATGCTCTGCAAGTGCTGGACCACTGAGCTGCACCCTCAGCCCATGTTTTTACTTTTTGAGACAGGGTTTTGCTAAGTTACGTAGACTGCCTCTTGTCTTGAACTTGCAATCCTCCTGCCTCCGCCTCCCAAGCTGCTGGGATGACAGGCGTGCACCACCGCGTCTGGCTTTATTATTTAATTTCTTCACCAACTTGTTCTCAAAGGATTCTAAGACTATCAGAGAAGCTCCGAGCCCCCTGCGGCAGATTGCTGCATGATGTTGGGCCGAGCCTGCTATTCTGTAGACTTCTGCTCTTCTCTGCAAAATTAAGGGGCCAAACCAGTGCAGGCAGGCAGCAGTTCTGGTCACCCAAAGAGCATTTAAAAAGTGGGCTTCTCCAGCCCAACACCAACAAGCTGTGGGTCACAGTCTCGGAGAAAGAGGCTGCAGGGATTATGATTTGTGATATACTCACGGTGTGATGCTGAGCAGCAAACCAGAATTTCTGGCCTGGGGTCTCCCCACACTTGCCCCAGAGCCAGGTCCTGATGCCCCATAATAGGTGAGATTCTGCAGAATTGGCCAGGCAGCTACAATAGTCACTCCATTACAGATAGAGGAGGCTGAGGATGGAGGAGTGAGGCAGAGCTGGGGATGAAGTGGGGTTAAAGAGGAAGATCAGAGGTAGCAAGACAGGGAGTTGTTTGGTGCTGTCGAGTAAGGCCCAACTCACAGTGACCCTATGTACAACAGAACGAAACACTCCCCGACACTGTGCCAAGCCCAGTACTATGGCAGTGCTTCTGTGCTCTTCATAGGGTTTTCCATGGCTGATTGTTTGGGGAGTTTTTCTTTTTTTGGGGGGAGTGGCCTGCTAGGTCCTTCTCCTATTTTTTTTGTGGTGCTGGGGATCAAACCCAGGGCCTTAAGAGAGTGCAGAGCAGCATGCTACCAACTGAGCTAAACCCTAGCCCCAAGACACGGAGAGAGAAACTAAAAAGAAAGAAAGTAAGAAAGAAAGAAAGAAGAAAGAAAGAAAGAAAGAAAGAAAGAGAGAAGGAAGGAGGAAGGAAGGAAGGAAGGAAGGAAGGAAGGAAGGAAGGAAGGAAAAGAAGGAAAGAAAGAAAAAGAAGGAACAAAAGAAAGAAAGGGGAAGGAAGGGAAGGAAAGAAAGAAAAAGAAGGAAAAGAAAGAAAAAGGAAGGAAGGAAGAAAAAGAAGGAAAGAAAGAAAAAGAAGGAAAGAAAGAAAGAAAAAGAAAAAGGATGCAGAGATGTGAAAGATGGAAAGAGACAGAAAAGTTCTGTGTTTTCCTGGCACCGCCAGCAATCGCTCCACGGGCAGGAGGCTCCATGTCCCCACCGTGCCACGCATGAGTGTATTTTCAGGTCACTGCAGGCAGGCTGGGGTGTGCTCTGATCCGACGTGAGAAGCAGCCGCTAGCCCGGAGGTTCCGGGTGTACCCTTGGCATGTGCCTGCCTGCCCCTAAGCAAATGTCCTGGGAAAGCAGGGCGAGTGTCTGACAACCTCAGCACCGGTCAGGCAACATTCTCCCCGCTGGCGCCCCGACAACACCCTGCTGGGTGTGGCTGGGATGAGGGGATGGCCCTGGGGTGTCCAGGGGGCCACTTGGACAGGGCAGGGTTGGGTGTAGCTCCAGGCAAAGAGGATGTTGTGTCTGAGCGTGTGGACTTGGGAGCCCGACTGAGCCTGGGGCCCTTGGGCCAGCTAAGTGATTCCTTTGAGCCTCTTACAGCCGTATCCCTGTGGCATCTGATCTCCTCAGATCTTAGAAGCTAAACAGGGTCAGGCCTGGTTAGCACTTGGGTGGGAGACCACCTGGGAAAACCAGGTACTGTAGGCTTGGGAGAAGGACCTGGCAACCCACTCCCAAAAAACAATCTGCCATTGGAAACCCTATGAACAGCAGAGAAGCACTGACAATAGTGTTTTGCCTGTTGTACGCAGGGTTGCTATGAGTCGGACACTGACTCGACAGCACCCACCAACAACAATAACAAAATGGGGAGGACAATGTCTTCTGTGGGGATGGGGGTGAGCGCCATCTGACATGGCAGCTGCTGCCATCTACTGAGGATTTGCCAGGAATGTGCATGTTGGCAAATCCTGCAGCTTGAATTTCAAACGCCTCCAGAATCGATCTCTGCTGCCTCCTCTTTTTTATTCTTTCTTTTTTCGGTACTGGGGGGGGGGGCGGTTGAACCCAGGGCCTTGCGCATACTTTGCAAGCTCTCTACCATTTAACCTCCAGCAGCTTTTCAATTTTTTTTTTTTACCTTGAACCAAGGTCTTGCAGAATGACACAGGCTGCCTCTGGCCTTGAGTTTGCAATCCTCCTTGCTGGGATTACAGGCATGCGCCACTGTGTCCCCCTCCTGAGATCTCCTAATCCAAGTCACCACCACTCCTGCCTAGACCACTGATGTCGCCTCTTCACTGTCTCTTCGCTGTCACACTTTCCCCAAAGTGTGTCCCCCACATACAGCCGGAGGAACGCTGCTAAAATCCAAATCAGCTCACGTTCCTCTTTTGCTGAAAACCCTCCCCCAGGTGGGGACTCAGTCAGAAGCCCAAGGCCTCACCACATCCCACAGGTCAGGCTTGTTGTCTCTGACGTCATCTGCTGCCACTCCCCTCCCAACGTTCCCTCTGCCACGAGGTCCTCCTTCCTGTTCCTCCAACAAGGCCGACCTATCCGTCCTTAAGGCCTTTGCAGTTGCTGCGCCTTTTGACTGGGATGGTCTTAGCCCAGATACCACGTGGCTTCTCCGTCATCAACTCAGGTCTTCGCTCATACATCATTCAGGTCATTCCTGACCACCTCATTGATGACGACAATCCCCAGCCACCCCTATCTTCTGGCCTAGTAATTCTTACTTTCCACCACGCCATACAGTTTGCTTCATTTGTTCATTTTTGTTCATTTATTGCGTTTATTTATTATTTATTGTATCTGTTGGCCTTCCTGCCCCTCTCTACTCCCAAAGGCTAAGCTCCAAGGAGGACAGCGATCTTTGTTGTTGTCACTGCTGTGGGCCCAAAGCACTTACAGTGTGTGGCATAAAGAAGATGATCACTAAATAGCTGCTGAATGAATGAACGATGGTCTGTGGTGGGAACGGGGCTTCCAGCTCCAGGTCTGCGAATTCCCTAAATGGACACCACAGCCCTCTTTGCTAAGCGCTGCTGCACATTGAGGTCCCCAGTTTTACAGTTAGGAGACAAGAGTCAGAGAGGGGAAGTCCCAGGAAGGAGGCGCAAAGGTCCTGAAGATAAGAGAGAGATTATCCCGCCCTGGGGGCGTCCCTGCCGGTCTGGGAGTTGCCTGTACCGAACCGCACTATGTCCGAGTTTATTTCTGGGGTTTGTCGCTGCTGATCGGTGGTGTGGCCGCTCTTTCTCCCCGTGTCTCCCGCAGCTCCCCGAGGCTAAGGCCTCCACGCACGTCTCCTAGTCTCCTGCTCTGGGGCCCCAGCACTGTTTCTGCGTTGCCCGATCAGGGGGTCGGGGATCTCAGCGCGCCAGGTCTCCGGAGGCGAAGACCGGGTTTCAGTGCGCGCCGGGCGCTCGGCGCCCGCCCTGCCCCCGCGCGGCCGACTCTGCCGCGCGCTGCCCCGGGGCGGGGCGGGGCCTGTTGCCCGGAGACCAATGTTTTGCCGCCGCAAACTGGGTCTCTGGGCCACCGCGCCGAGCGCGGCCTGGGAACCGGCGGCTGCCGTGGGAGCCAGGCGGGAGGGGCGCGCGGCGGCCCCGGGCTGGGGCGGATCCGGGAGGGGGGGGTCGGGGGCCGGGATTACAGGGACCAGGTCGGGATTCTGGGGCAGTTTCAGGGAGACCCGAGGGAACCGGGAGGCCGGGATTAGAGGCGGAGGACGATCGTGACGGGGTCAGGTCGAGGACAGCAGGACGGAGGCTGGGGACTCCTGGGTGACACCGGGGACCATCAGGGGACCAGAGGAGGAGATTGGCAGGCCAGGGACAGCACAGGGTGGTGGGTAGTTTGGGGGAGCCGGAAGAGAGACTCGGGGTGGAGGACCCGAGGAAGGACTTGGAAAATTGGAAGTTTGGGGGCTCGGGAAGTCCAAGAAATGGGCAAGGAGTGTGTGTGGGGGGGCTTAAGTCTTAGGGACGCGGCATGGGTGAAGAGGACAAATAGTTGCAGTGTTGGGGAGAGAGCTGAGCTGCGGGGTGCAAAGAGCAAGGGTAGAGTCTAGGTGAGACCAGGATCCCCAGACGGAGGCCGAACCAGGCCGGAAATGCGGTGAATCAGAAGTGGGGGGCCCGGCGGGAGGGGCGCTGCCCGCCCATTGTCCCCGGCTAGACCAGGACGTCCGGCGACTTCCCTAGGGAGGCGACACCAGGTTACGTAACCCTGCCAGGCCCGTAACCCTGCCAGGCCCGTCCGCTCCCGGGCTCCCCGCCTCCCCCACCCCAAGAAAGGGGCGTGGGTCGGGATCCCCGAGCCGGCCGTGACGTCACGGGTGGGCGGGGCCAGCCGAGGCGCGAACAGGTTTTCAGGCTCCCGCGCCCCCCCATGGAGAAGGAAGGACCTGGCCCGAGCCCCAGGTGCTTAAGCGATGCCCTTGGTGGAAACAGCTGGGAGCCAAGAGGGTAAACTGAGTCCCAGAGAGTGGGGGGATCCCTTTCATTGGATGCAATCACTTAAAGACATACTGAGTACCCCCCCTGGAGTGGCCCATTCCCCCCAAAATCTTCAGAGACTCAGCCATCGAAAACCCTATAAAGGGTCGCTATGGGTCTGACCTACCTACTGGACGGCACCTAACAACCACAGGAAGCCTGGCCCCGGTACTGCTCGCCCTGATGGCTACACAGCAGTCCACCAAACAGAAGCCTCTGATCCCAGAAGCGCCTGTCCCCAGACTGACTATGGCTGACCCCAGCCAGACCTCCTTGAAGCCTGGCCTCCTCCTCTAGACCCAGTCCCCAAAGGTGGCTTCTCCCACCCGCCCTCCTGGGGGACTCTGCCCCAGGGCAGACCACGGGATGCCTCACTGGGCTCTGCAGGACTGCAGCCCCCACCCTTCTTGCTGAGGCCTGTCGCTGCTGCCCAGCCTCATCCCCCCACAGGGCATGACTGTTGAGATGCACTGGCAGCTGGCGAATCACTCCAACGTCATAGCAGCTGGCTTGCTGTCATGGAGGTGTGTGTCTGAGATGTCATCAGGATGCCTCATTCTCCTATGAGCACCTCTGGGGCCTGAACAGGGGGTACCACCGGCTGCTGTGGTCCCTCAGCCTCCCAAAGGAGCAATCCACTTCAATCCAAGCCCTCCACTGGAAGGGTCTGGAAGGTGCCTTCCTGGCCACCCTCCTCCTCCTCCAGGCAGCCTTCCTTGAGTTCTCCAACTCCTCCCACCCAGTTCTCCCCGATTTGTGCCCTGGCCTTCTGAACCCTGCCTCTCCCACCTCCCCCACTTCGAGGCCACCACTTGAAAGCCAGCCCATAAAAGGACACATCCTTGTGCCTCTCTGAGTCCCAGGCTCCCCTTTCCTAAAAGGGTGCCTGGCCTCCACCCTGACTGGTGATTCCAGCGAATTCGCTGCTGTAATGGACTTGGCACAGGTGGGGGAACACTGTGAGAGCCCAGGGGGTCCTACTGACCAAGGCACAGAGGAAAGAGTTAACTTTGAGCAGCTGGGTCAAAATGGGGAGGAAAACGTGCTTTTCCAAGATACACCCTTTTGTATTTACCAAAATAGAAAACAAACAATCAAACAAACCAAAAAACCCTCACTATAAAGAAAATGATAAAATTGTAAGATGTTGGATATACTAATTACCCTGAGTTTGTTGCTAGTCAATATATCTATGAACTGAAACATCTCATTGTATTTCATGATGTGTACGAATGTATTAGTAAAAAATAAATAATATAAACAGAAGCCAACTGCAATGGCGCACCCTGTCATCCCAGCAACTCGGGAGGCAGAGGCAGGAGGATCGCAGGTTTGAGGCCAGAGGCAGCCTGTGTAACTAGTGAGATCTTGACTCAAAACATAAAAAAGCGGGGGTTGAGGGTGCACCCCAGTGGAAGAGCACTTGCAAAGTATGTGTGAGGCCCTGGGTTCAACCCCTAAGTACAGCTAAATAAATGAACAAATACATACATAATTAGAAATTTCGAAGTTACCTCCTATGAACTGACTCTGAACCTTATCTGAGCATCTTCCACCCACACCAGTTCCCTCCTACCAGGCTGCAGCTCCGGATGACCCCACCACCCACTCTCCGGCTGGGTGGGGATCCCTCATTCCAGCCTGGCCCCCTCCCAGCCTCTCAGGCACCAAGTCTGGTTCTTCCTGTTTCCTGCTAGGCTCTCAAATCCGCTCCCTTGGGCTGAGGGTGTGACTCAGAGGCAGAGGGCTTGTCTGGCAGGCATGAGCACCTGGGTCGATCCCCAGCACCACACACAGAAACTTCTGCTCCCTTCTCTTCCCCCTTCCCTCTCTTCATGCTCAGGGTTCAGGTCCCTCTGCCCCTCTCCTTCCCTCAGTTCTACCTCCATGAGGCCAGAGAAGTCTAACGAAAGCATAAACCTGCCTGTGGAACCTGCCATGGCGCCCCAGTGCCCAAAAAGCCCAGGTTCCTGACCACAGCTCAGGAGGCTCTGTGTGGTTCATTCTTGCTGACACTTCCAGCCTCCAATTCCTCTTGCCTTAAAGGATGCTCCAGACCAGGCAGAGGAGCACCTGTAATCCCTGCACTCAGAAGTTTGAGGCAAGTGGATCTCAAGTTCGAGGCCAGCCTGGGCTACACAGGGAGACCCTGTCACAAAACAAACAAAACCAAAAAGGGATCTCCAGCCCTTTGCCTGGTGGTTTCATCCCACAGCCATTTAGACAGCATAATTGGCACCTGGCTGGACCTGATGTCCTTTAGGGCTAGGGACCTTACCACCACTAGAGGCTGCCTCCTACCCACAGCTAAGCTGATGCATGGATGTTTTCACTGAACCCTCTTCTGTCTGGGCCAGGGCAGGGCAGGGCAGGGTGCGTCCTCTGTCCTGGTGCATTTCAGAGACTAGAAGCTCAGTGTTGGTTTTGAAACTCTTTGGAAAATGCAGTGTGGTTCATGAGGCCCTAGGCGGATTCTGGGAGTGGGCACTCAGCCAGTCCCAGGATGCCAGCATGCAAAACGGCCTTGGAGGGTCCGAGGGTGTGGGGGATCTTGGCACGGCTCTGGCTGTCCCTTGCCTGGAGCTTTTGGGTGCAGTCACCGCCTTGCAAAGGAAGAAAGATCTTCATGGAGTTCAGATCGGGATAAGAAAGCAGTGGCGCCCCCGCTGAGCACCGACTCCAGTGACCCAGAGCCCCCAAGCCTTGGAGACCCAAGCCCCAATTCTGGACACAGCGCGACCACGCTTCGCCTGCTCTTGACACTGCCCTCCAGGCCCAGACCTGAGCCAGAGAAGAGTCAGACCCTCAGCCCAGCCCCCGATACCCCCCGCCCCACGTCGCTGGTCTTCTGACTCCCTGTGAGCCCCCTCCCACGCACACCCCAGAGGTTGGGTTTGAGGAGGACAGGGAGGGATTGGGGAGAAGATTCAGGACATGGGCAGGGAGGAAGAAGTGGTAAGGGAGTCAGGTAGGGTGGGGGCTGGGGATGGAAGCTAATTGGGGATTACTGGTGGGGGCAGGGTTAGGGATGGAAATGAGGACTGGAGGAGGGGCTGGAATGGAGGTCTGGGTGGAAGGATGCAGTTGAGGCTAAGGATGGGGTGAAGGTCACGGGGAAGACGGGACAGGGGACGTGAGGGGCGGGGAGGGGTAGGGCGGGCTGGTGACAGCGAGGGGCGAAGGTGACCGCGGGGACGGCGGCAGGGCCGGGCCGCGCTCCCCCTCCGCACCTCCCCTTCCGCTCCCCGGAAGCGCTGAGTCGTCCTGCCTTATCTGGGGGCCGCTATTTCGGGCTCCGCTCCCAGCGCGGCGCCCTATTTTTAGCGGCGCTGGGGTAAAAATGGACGCGGCGCCGCGCGGGTTCCCGAGGCCGTGCGCGCCCCCCGCACCTCCTCCCCGGCGAGCGCTGAGGGCCGGGCGCGCGCCTGAGTCGCCGCGCTCTGCCGATCGCGGGGTGCGGGACCCCGAGGTCCGCGTGCGCGCGCAGAACCTTCCAGGAGCGCCGGCGGTACGGGGGGCTGCGCCCCCTGGTGGCGCCCTGGGGGTTGGCAGGCAGGAGCCTGTAATCCCAGCGCTGGGGAGGCCGAGGCCAGAGGAGAACCGCAAGTTCAAGGCCAGCTTGGTCTACATCGGGAGTACCAGGCCACCCAGGACTCTGCAGTGAGAGCCTGTCTCACAAAACTAACTACAATAATTAATTCATTAAAATGAACTTTTAAAAAGTATCCCGTGTTGTGGTTGTTGTTAGGTGCCCTCTAGTTGGTATCCGACTCATAGCGACCCTCCTAGGATTTTCAATGGCCGACTGTTTCAGGATTGCCTTGGGAGTGGATTGCCAGGCCCTTCTCCCAAAGTATCCCAAAGTCACACTAAAAAAGGTAAAAAGAAGCCTGGCCTGGTGGCTCATGCCTGTAATCTCAGCTGCCAGGAAGTTGAGGCCGGGGGATTCAGAGCTCAAGGCCAGCCTAGGTTACAAAGTGAGACTTTGTTAAAAACCAACCAACCAATAAACAAAAAACAGAAAGAAAGAAAGAAAGAAAAAGAAGTCAAAAGAAGTAGGTGAATATAATTCTGTTAACGTATATCATTTAGCTGGATATATCCAACATGTTATTCTTTCGATTTATAGTCAGTATTGCCAGTTATTAAGAAGATTTTGTGCATGGTGTTTGTCGTTTTAAGTCTCCAAAATCCGAGATGGATTTTATGCTCAGAGCATTTCTCATTTTAGACTAGTTACATTTCAAAGGCTCAAGAGCCACATGGGTCCCGTGGCCACAGTATCTGATAGCAGTGGACAATAGCCTGATTTACTGATGCGTGACATCATGGCTTTGGGGCTCAGCCAGAGACCACAGTCTGACAGATCGCTTGCTGTTGTTGTTAGGTGCAGTGGACTTGGGATTCATAGTGACCCTCATAGGGTTTTCAATGGCTGATTGCTTCGGGAGTAGACTGCCGTGGACTTCACCTGTTGTGGTGCTGGGGATTGAACCCAGGTCCTTGGAGAGTGTGGAGCAGCGCTCTACCAAATGAGTTAAACCCCAGCCCTATGGCTAGGGTTCAAATATTAGCTCTGGAGCTTCCTGGCTGAGACGTTAAACTTCTCTGTACCTCAGTTTACTCACCTAAATATAGAAAGGAGGATCCCCAGAAAGACACTGCAGAGGGGTTTTCTGAAGATTAAATATGCAGTCAATCTCCATATTCCAGGGACAGGAGATTGGTTCTAGGCTGGCCCCTCCGACACCAAATCCCCGGGTGCTCAAGTCCCTCTAAAATGGCATAGTAAGGCAGGGCATGGTGGCATAGGCCTGCGATCCCAGGACATGGGAAACTGAGGCACAAGGATCATGAGTTCAAGACCCACGTGGGCCACAAATCAAATTCAAGGCCAGCTTGCTATATAGCGAGACCCTGGGATAGTATTTTTATATAAACCTGTACACGTTCTTCCACATATTTTTAAATCATCTCTTGTTGTTGTTCGGTGCCATTGAGTCTGACTCATAGCAGTCCTGTGTACAACAGAACAAAACACTACCCAACGCTGTGCCATGCACATGATCTTTTTATGTTTGAGCCCAATGTTGCAGCCACTATGCTTCTTCTCATTTTGAGTCATGCCACATCAGCACAAGGAGGTCTCAGGGGCTCCATTCCCATCAATAAGGTTGACTCTAAGGAGGCAATTCCTCCCAAATTGTTTCTTGAATGCCTTCCAGTCTAAGGGGCTCATTTTCTGGCCCTGTAAATGTCAGTGCCTTCAGTATGGATTGTGACTCAACATCAACAAAACAAAAGTCCTTACAACTGGGTCAGTATGCAAGTTCACAATAAATGGAGAAAAGACTGAGGTTGTCTATGATTTTGCTTTACTTGGCTCTATAGTCAACAGCAGTGGAAGCAGCAGCCAAGAAATCAAAAGACGCATTGCTTTGGGAATAACTGTGGCAAAAGATCTCTTTAAAGCATTAAAATGTAAAGATGTCACATTGAAGACGAAGGTGCGCCTGACTCATGCCATGGTATTTTCAGGCGAATCATATGGTTGCAAAGGCTGGACATTGAACAAGGGAGACAGGAGAAGAATTAATGCTTTTGAGTTATGATGCTAGAGACCAATATTGAATATACCACGGATTGCCAAAAGAACAGATCTGTACTAGAAGAAGTGCAACCAGAGTGCTCCTTGGAGGCAAGGATGGCCAGACTGCGTCTTACCTATTTTGGAGATGTAGTCAGGAGAGACCAATCCCTGCAGAAAGACATCATCTTTGGGAGAGTGGCAGGTCAATGAAAAAAAGGAAAACCCTCCACCAGATGGATTGACACAGCGTCTGCAACAATGGGCTTAAACATAAATAAGATTGTGTGCCTGCCACAGAATCCGGGAGTGTTTCCTTCTGCTGTACATAGGGTCGCTGAGTCAGACCCAACTCGACCACACCTAACAACAGCATAATTGACAGTGCTTCTTGGCTATTCATAGGGTTTCCAATGGCTAATTGTTTCTGGAGTGGGCTGCTGAGTCCTTCTCCCTAGTCTGTCTCAGTCTGGAAGTTAAGCTGAAAACTGTCTACCATGGGTGGCCCTGTTGGTATGTGAGATACTGGTAGCATAGCTTTCAGCATCACAAGCATTACAAGCTGACAGACAGGAGATTGGGTTAAATCATCTCTTCTTGTTAGGTGCTATTGAGTCAGTGTCTGACTCACAGCGACCCTATGTACAACAGGCGAAACACTATTGTCAGTGCTTCTCTGCTGTTCATAGGGTTTTCAATGGCGGATTGTGTTTTGGGAGTGGGTTGCTGGGTCCTTCTCCCAAGCCTACAGCACCTGGTGTTCCCAGGCGGTCTCTCATCCAAGGACTAACCAGGCCCGACCCTGCTTAGCTTCTGAGATCTGATGGGATCGAATGCCACAGGGCTACGGCTGCAGGCAAAGCATCTCCAGATGACTTACAATACCTTAGGTTAGATTAGGTGCCGTCGAGTCGTCGGTATCTGACTCATAGCGACCCTCTGTACAACAGGGGAAACACTATTGTCAGTGCTTCTCTGCTGTTCATAGGGTTTTCAATGGCGGATTGATTTTTGGGAGGGGGTTGCCAGGTCCTTCTCCCAAGCCTACAGCTTCTGCTGTTCCCAGGCGGTCTCCCATCCAGGTACTAACCAGGACCGACCCGGCTTAGCTTCCGAGATCTGACGGGATCGGATGCCACAGGGCTACCGCTGCAGGCAAATGCTGTGTAAAGAGTCGTTAAACTGTCTTGTTTAAGGAATAACGACAAGAAAACACTGCACCTATTCAGTACAGATGCTTTTTTTGTTTTTCTAATGGTTTTATAGTCTTGATCCCCAGTTGGTTGGGTCCACGGACCTGGAGGGCTGCCTGTGTCTTAATCAGAGCAGGGCCAGTTGTGTACTGAGCTCTTTGGAGTGTTGGCTTTGCCTGCTGTGTGGAACGTTGTAAAGGGGAATTTCTCAGCTTCGCATCAATGACGATAGAAGAATGAGCGGCACTTGCTTAAATCTCCCTTTATTAGTAATGATGATGAGGTGCAGAGTAACACAGCACTGGCTTTTTCCATGATGCAGCCTTTACATCACTCTGGCTACGCTTTCATCAACCCACAAGGTTTACGGAGCCTATGGCTAATAGGTGGGCTGGAATTTGGCTCAGTGGGTAGAGCGCTCTGCTGCAGTCTCTGAGATCCTGAGTTCAATTCCCAGCACCGCAAAAATGGGAGAAGGGCCTGGCAGTCCACTCCCAAGGCAATCCTGAAACAGTCAGCCATTGAAAACCCTATGAGGGTAGCTATGAGTCGGATACCGACTTGACGGCACCTAGGTAGCAAAACGCCAGTGCATATTTGGATTACAGTCCCCTGTTTTCCAATGTTCTCATGAAGTTGCGCTGTTTACATTGAGATTATCCTCTCCCCCTTTATCCCTCTGCGTTGACTCCTCCCCTTCCCATCTTCCACAATCTTCACTTCCCTCGGCTAGTTCCCTCCCTCCTTCTTTCTACTCTTTATATTGTCCCTTCTTCACAAGGTTAATTGTGCATTTTTCATATATCAACTTGTGTATAGTTGTTTTTCTTCCTTTAAGGAAGATTCAGTTCCCACAGACAAGTGAGAACATATGGTATTTCTCTTTTTGAGCTTGTGCTCATTTGCTTAAGATGATGTTCCATCCATTTTGCTGCAGATGACATTATTTCATTTTTTATTGCTGAGTAGTATTCCGTTGTGTATACGTACCATAATTTTTTTTTTTTTTTTTTTGTGGTACTGGGGATTGATCCCGGGGCCTCATGCCTGCATGCTTTGCAAGTGCTGGACCACTGAGCTGCACCCCCAGCCCTTTTATTTTTTTTCCTTACTTCCTGAGACAGGGTCTCGCTAAGTTACATAGACTTCCTCTAGTCTCGAACTTGCAATCCTCCTGGCTCCGCCTCCCAAGCCGCTGGGATTACAGACGTGCGCCACCACGCCCAGCTTCATAATTTTTTTTTTAATCCATTCTTCTGTTGGTTGGTTGGTTCCAAATCCTTGCTATTGCGAAAGTTGCCATGAGTAGCACTTCGTAGAGGGCAGATGCTGAGCTGGGACATGGGTGAGTGGTAGGGCGCTTGCCTGGCAAACAGGAGTATAACATGCATGACTCCAGGCATCCCTACACCTCCCAGTCGCGACTCTGCTGTATATTTTCCTGGCCTCAGTTTTCTGCTGTGATCTCTGTAGTGGTGTGAATGGTGTCCCACCCACCCTCACCTAAGATATGCCCACTTGGAGTCTCTGAACGTGACCTTATTTGGAACAGAGGTCTTTGGAATTTAAGATCTCCAAGTAGAGCCATCTTAGATTATTCAAGTGGATCCTCAATCCAGAAGCAAGTGTCCTTATAAGAAAGGCAGAGCGGACAGTGCACCGTGGCACACACCTGAGATCCCAGTGACTCATGAGGCTGAGACAGGAGGATGTCGAGTTTGAGGCCAGAGGCAGCCTGGGCCATTTAGTAGGACTCTGCCTCAAAATAAAAAGTAAAAAAATGGGCTGGGGGTGCAGCTCAGTGGCAGCATGCTTGGAAAGCTTGTCTGAAGTGCTAGGTTCAACCCCCAAGCCCGGTCCTTAAAAAAAAAAAAAAAAAAAAAAAAAAAATCCAGAAGGCTAGGCCAGTAATCCCAGCACAAGAGAGGCTGAGGCGAGAGGATTGCCTGTGATAGGCCAACCTGGGCTTCCCATAGAGACCTGACTCAAGGAAGGAAATAAATGTAATGTTCATTGCGTTTTCTTCCAAGGCAGGAGTTGCAAAGAGGAGTGTTGGCCGGCGGCCTGGTTTGGACGCTGACGTGCTCTTTCTTCTTCCTTTCCTTTTCTTTGGTCTCATTATGTAGCCCATGCTGGCCTCCGATTCTCCATCCTCCTGCCTCAGCCTCCCAAGTGCTGGGGTTCCAGGCGTGCGCCACCACGCCCGGTGGTCTGCTGATTTCATGCAGGCTGTGCTGAGTACTTAAGAGAGAAGGAGCATGCAGACAGCAGGTAAGTGTCCACACAGGATTGTGACGATTGTCTCGAGATCCTGAAAGGGCGTGGGGAACCCCCCCAGGGTTCCGTGGGCCACACTTTGAGAATCACTCCCGCCTCTGGGTCTTATAAAGCTCCAAGCACAAGATCCTAGGAACTGAGTACCCTCGGAGCCAGGTGACCAAGGGGTAAGAGACATGAGCTCAGTTATCCACCCATAGCCTCTCTGGGGCTTGGTTTCTTCTATCACCGGCATGATGCTGGTAAAAATAATCAGGCGCTCCCTCCTCGGGCCGTATGAGGCCCCTGGGAGATAACTCAGAATCGTGCCTGGCGCCGCAGCAGAAAATGAAAATCTGCTGTGATGATAATTCGGGAACGTCATTCTATTTTCTTATCAGTACTTTTTATTCATGCCGTTACTTTCTCTCTCTCTCTCTCTCTCTCTCTTTCTCTCTCTCTTTTTTTTTTTTTTTTTTGGTCCTGGGGGTTGAACCCAGGGCCTCGCGCCTTGCATGCTCTGCAAGTGCTGGACCACTGAGTTGCACCCCCAGCCCATCTTTTCACTGTTTGAGACAGGGTCTCGCTAAGTTCCGCAGACTGCCTCTGGTCTCGAACTTGCAATCCTCCTGCCTCCGCCTCCCGAGCTGCTGGGATGACAGGTGTGGGCCACCACACTTGGCGCCTGTTACTTTCTCTTGAGGCTTGTCTTGTGCTGTGCTGGGGACATGGTGAGATCAAGACAGCCCTGGCCGGGTCCTCATGTGCCCCTGAGACCAGCAGGTCTCAGAAGTTCTTTTAAAATTATTTTAAATTTAATTTTATCTAATTTTTTTCTCTCAGTACTAAGACTTGAACCCAGGGCCTCATGCGTACTTTGCAAGCGTTCTCCCACTGGGCTGCACCTTCAGCCCCCTTTTTATTTTTTTTGTCTCGAGACAGGGTCTTGCTAGGTTATGAAGACTGCCTCTGGCCTCGAACTTGTGATCCTCCTGCCTGTGCCTCCTGAGTCGCTGGGATGCCAATGCGCCGGTCACTGCGCCCTGCAGTCTGAGACCATTTATCTGTGAGACACAGCCCTCAATGGCAAGTCTCCACGGTGTGTGAATTCTTAAAAGCTGAGAAGGCAGAGACGAGCATTCTAGGAACTGGAAACAGCGTGAAGAATCACGACCAGTGGAGATGGAGACACGGTCTGCAGTGGCAATTCCCAAGGACATTGCGTCTGTTCCTCTGCCTCCCAAATACCTCAATCCTCTTGCTAGTGAGAAACAGGTGTGCATAGCTGGTCCATCTCCTTTCTTTCCCAACCACACCTTTTGTTCAAAGTGTTTCTCTATGCTGGGCTCTTTGTTGGAAGTCCCACCTCTGATCTAACTTCAGTCTCTCATGCTGCAGACCTTCTCTTTTCGCTGCATATCTGCTCACAACGTTTAGTAGAGACTTGGGATGTCCGAGCTGAAGCTTTGCCCGCGAGGGCGCGGCGCCGGGTCCAGGCGCCTCCACTGTCCCCCATCCGGGGGACATCCATTCGGGGCCGGGTGAGTCAGTCCCCGGCGGCTCCCGCGTCATCCCGGCCGCTCGGCTGCGCGCTATTTCGGGTTCCGGGCGCTATAAATAGAGGCTCGCCGAGCCGAGCGGAGCCGAGCCGCCCCCCTCCGCCCGGGCCCCCTGCATCCCCGGCCCGCCGCGGTCGCCGGCCGCGCGCGTCACCGTGGCTAAGTTTAGAGACGGATGGGGACGCCGGCCTGGTCACTGCGCCCCGAGGCCGCGCCCGCACGTCCCCAGCCTTCGCCGGCGGCCTCTGCCCTGCCAGAGTCCCTGGGGGCCGAAGCCCCCAATTCTGCATCCCTTCTAGGGGCGCACAGGGGACAGAAGTTAGGACAGAAGAAGATCCAGGAGATGACTAGGGCCGGGTCCAGAAGCGCCCGGCATCCTGGGTGTCCCCAGACCGCGCGCACGTGGGGACAGCGGGCGGCCTCAGGGCTGGGGTGGGAGGCTCGGGGTTGAGACTCAGCGCCGAGGCCGGACGTGGAGACGGTGGAGAACCCAGGGCCACTTTTCCCGCCCTTGCGCCGTGCGACGTGCCTTTGCTGCACTTTCCCGGCGGGGACACAAGTGGGGCAGGGGAGGCACTGTAGCGGCTGTCCCCGGGTCCAGTCCGCGGTGGTCCAGCCGAGCAGCCCCTGCGTCCCGCGACCGAGATCCTCTGGCGGGACGCTGGCGCCCCCTGGCCGAAGATCCAGGAGGTGCAGATTTAAGGCCGGCGTTTCCATTGGGTGGGGGGACTGAGTCACGCCCTTCCACGCGGGTTGGCCTCTCAGAATCCCTCTCTACCCTTGGATTCAGAGACGCAGCTTCCTGGAGTTTCTCTATATCGCTGGGGCCGCAGGTCCCTCATTTTAAAAGTGGGTGAATGGTATCTAGGGAGAGGGGACCCCCAGGTCCTCGTTCACAGTGAGCGGGTTTCACAGCGCAGGGAGGGACCTGGTCTGACCTGCCCACCTCTGTCCCCACTGCCTGGCACATAGTAGGTGTTCAATACCTAGATATTCAAGGTCGAGTGAGCAAATCCATCCGGAGCCAGGAATCTGTGGTCTTCCCGATTCCTTGCAACCTGTGCAGTTGCAGATGGGGAAACTGAGGCTGCCAGGGGTGAAGTTGCTTGCTACAGGGCTTGGCTTGTAGGCTTCGTTCATTCACATGGCCCACGTTCACCCCCTCTGGAGGCTGGGCCTGTGGGAGGACCCGTGAGTGCCGTACCAGCTCCGCCTCCCGGCTGCACCCAGCTCTGCCAAGGGCTATTTATTAATATATATATCAATATACATAATATATTAATATATCCTCTGCTGTGTATGGCGTACAGTTGGAAGCACTTTACATATCCCAGCTCCTTCCTCTTCTTAGCAATTCCCCTGTTGTACCCATTGTTGAGATGGGCAAATGGACATAGGAAGAAGTGAGTTGTGGGCTCAGGGTCACGTTGCTTCTAAATGACCTTGGTTGAAATTACACCTTGGTGAGGAGACAGCCCGGGATCTAGCGCTCCTCAGAGCCGGCCCACAAGGCAGGGAGGAAGAAGAGCGTTATCTTCCAGTTCTGTAGCACTCAGGAGGCTGAGGCAGGAGGATGGAGAGTTTGAGGCCATAATGTGAGACCCAGTATAAAAAAAAAGAAAGAAAGAAAAGAAAGAGACTCCAAGAAGTGAAGTGAACTCAAGGTAAGGAAAGTTATAAAAAGTAATAGCCAGGCACCGCAGCATGTGGCTTTAGTCCCAGCTACTTGAGAGGCAGGACGAACGTGTGCCTGACTCACGCCATGATATTTTCAGTGGCATCATATGGCTGTGAAAGCTGGACATCGAATAAGGGAGACAGAAGAATTGATGCTTTTCAATTATGGTGCTGGCGACAACTATTGAATATACCATGGACTGCCAAAAGAACCAACAGATCTGTCCTAGAAAAAGTACAACTAAAGTGCTTCTCAGAAGCAAGGATGGCCAGACTGCGTCTTATGTATTTTGGACATGTAGTCAGGAGGGACCCATCCCTGGAGAAGGACATCATGTTTGGGAGAGTGGCAGGTCATGGAAAAAAAGGAAAACCCTCCACCAGATGGATTGACAAAGTGTCTGAAACAATGGGGTTAAGCATAAATAATATTGTATCTGGCACAGAATCAGGGAGAGTTTTGCTTTGTTGCCCATTGGGTCGCTATGAGTCGGACCTGACTTGATGGCACCTAACAACAACATGGGAGGCAAAGGCAGGAGGGTCACTTGAGCCCAGGAGCTCAAGACCAGTCTGGGCAACAGATAGACACCTCACCCCCCTCATAAATAAACAAATACATACATAAGTGGGGCTGGAAATTTGGCTCAGTGGTAGAGTTGGCAAGCCTGAGAGCTTGGGTGATATCCCCAGCGCATACACACTATAAAAGAGAACTGTTAATGCCTTGACCGCCCCAGTACCTCAGAACGTGGTCTTCCCAAAGGGGATCAAGCTAAAATGAGGTGGTCAAGGTGGAGCCTGATCTCCTAGGACTGGCGTCCTTCTACGATGGGGACACTCGAACACCGAGACAGACACACACACCAATGGCAGCGCGCTCTGGAAACAGGAAGAAGGTGGTTCTATCCGGCCAGAGGCCAAGAGCATTGCAGAGATCAAGGTGTAGCCGGGCCTGGGGGTGCACGCCTGGAATCCCAGCCTCTGGGTGGCCGAGGCAGGAGGAGCACAAGTTCAAAGGAGCTGCATCGTGAAACTCTGTCTCAGAAAAAGTTTAAAAAGTCGGGGGATCGCCATGCCTAATGGAAATAGATGTGTTTCTGGGAATTTGGTAGGCGATGAAGGTATAATGTCAGGAGAGCGGCAACAGGGTTGACTTGGGGCAGTGTTTCAATTGGCTATGTCCATTGGGAATCTCTACTTAGTGCATTTTCAAAAATCTTCTACTGAAGAAAGATAGAAACACAGGGCTGGAGGTTATTACTCCGTGGTAGATTGCTTGCCTAGTGTGCATGAGGCCCTGCGTTCCATCCCCAGCACTGTAAAAGAAAAAAAAAAAAAGTAAAAACCAAGAAAGAAAAACAGAAAAAACCTAAAACCAAATCAAACCCCAAAACCTCCCAAGACAACAAAACTCAGAAAACGGGCCCAGGCATGGGGGTGCACGCCTGTAAACTCAGCGACTTGGGAGGCAGAGGCAGGAGGATCCAAGTTCAAGACCAGAGGCAGCCTGTTCAATTTACAAAGATCCTGTCTCATACTTAAAAAGGTGGGAGGAGCTGGGGGTGCAGCCCGGTGGGAGAGCACTTGCAAAGTACGTGCAAGGCCCTGGGTTCAACTCCTCAGTACCCAGGGCAGGGAACAAACAAAAACCCAACACCAACAAAACAAAACCCCAAATACCCAGAAACATAGAAAGCAAAATATTAAAAAGAAATAGGAGGCAAGGCATGGTGGGCCTCACTTGTAATCCTAGCCCATGGGAAGCAGAAGCAAGAGGATCCCAAGTTCAAGGCCAGCCTGGACTATATAGCAAGTTCCAGGCGAGCCTAAGCCACATGGCAAGAACTGGTCTCAAAACCAAAAACAAAAGCAAAGCAACCAAACCAAACCAAACCAAAAGCCACACTAAATAAATAAATTAATTAAAATATTAAATAAGTAAATAAAATTTAGATAAATAAGCAAATAAATATGATAGACTATGTACTTATGACCTTGGAGTATAGTAGGTCTCTTAATGCCCCAAGAGGAAAGGGCAGGCCAGATTGCATTGATAAATAGATCCAAAAGATCATAAGACCTTTTCTAAATTGCCCAGCGGCTCCGGAGGTGGAGGCAGGAGGATCGCAAGTTCAAGACCAGAGGCAGTCTGTATAACTTAGCGAAACCCTGTCTCAAAACGTTTAAAAAAAAAAGGGGGGTGGGTGGGGGGGTGCCGGAGGGTGCAGCTCAGTGGTCCAGCACTTGGAAAGCATGCAAGCACAAGTCCCTAGGTTCAAACCCCAGGACTGAAAAAGAAAAAAGAAAAAGAACTTCTAAATTAACAAAGTCAAAATATAAAGCACAAGCTGGAAGGAAGCATTTGCAATATGTGGAACTGACAATTAAAATCAGAATCCAAACAAAGTAATGGGGGTTAAAAAAAAAAGGCTCATAGCTTTTGCCCATTTTTACTTAAAAAAGTTTAATCGAATTGCCCATTAAAAAAAAAATGGGCAAAGGATATGAGCCAAATAAAAAATGGGCAAAGGAAATGAGCAAGCACCTCACCGCACACAAAATACATAAGACCAATAAACTCACAAAACGATGTTCTACTTCCTTAGTAATCAGAGAGCAGCAAGTTAGAACAGTGTGATACTATCCTTGCAGGAAATGACTAATGCTAAGTCATCAGCCAGGTCTCTGCTCAGATGTCCTTTCCTCCAGGAAGCCCTTCCGGACTCCCAGGCTGGGTCAGGCAGTCCCCCAGCCCTCGCCCCCGCCCTCTCGGGTCTCCCATCCCAGGGCTCCCCACTCCAGGTCGTCACTGTTTGGGACCGTGTCTGCTATCCTCACTGGACTGTAACCCCCAGGAGGGCACCGCAGGGCTGTCGTCGGTCACTGCTGTCACTAGCAGCGCTCCGCACAGCGCGGGGATAGAGGATGCGCTGGGGAGGATTGGCAATATGCCAATGACCTACTGGAGATTCGTACCCACGTCCCTCCTCATTGAACAGGGGGACCTGGTTCGACCTCCTGCCATTTCTTCTCCACTGGGGACAGAGGATGCGCGTGGGAAGGGTGGGCAACGAGCCAGGGAATGGGACACAGGTCAAGCCAATGGCCTATTGAGGATTCGAACCCACGTCCCTCCGCTTTGAGCAGGGGGACCTGGTTCGATCTCCTGTCATTTCTCCTCCGCGGAGCCTGATCCGCAGCTTGGGAACCCAGGCAGCGCTCAAAAGCGATCTGGCGTGGAGCCGATCGGCGCTGGAGCCTCTCGGAGCCGCACATCCGCGCCTCCTTCTGCCCAGACCCTGCGCGGTCCTCCAGGACCATAGAGAGCAGCGCAGGGACGGCTCGAGCATCTCCACGCTCTCCGCGCACCAGCCTCGGGGAATAGTGAGACCGACCAGGGGCTAGAGAGGCCGGAAGTGCGGCGAGCGTGGGGCCGCGCCGGCCGCGCCTCCTCGATCCCCCTGCTCTTGGCTTCCAGGCCTAGGGGGCGGGCCAGTGAGGCCTGGAGGGATGGTGATTGGCAGCCTTGGCGGCCAATCGCTGCAGCGTCTGAGAGCCGGCAGGGCAGCGGCGTCCCGCTGAGGGCTCGTGCAGGTTCGAGCCCACGGGGTCGGGTCAACGGCTGTCGGGGACACTGGGGGCGGAACGAATGGAAGCTGGGAGGGGGAGCGGGGGACGGCGGAGGGGCAGAGCGAGGCGGAGGGGGCGCGGGGGTGCAGCGGGCTGGGTTTGGGGCCTGGCACTGTGGGACCCTGGGGTTGCAGCCGGTGGACGGCTGCGACCGGAGCATCCTGCGGGGCACATGGAAGCGCGATCGCCGACGCCTCGCTCGCTCCTGTCTCTTCCTCTGCCCCCCTAGGCCCCAGATGGACCCTGGAAAGGACGAGGAGGAGGCGCAGCCGCCAGCAGAGCAGCCCGCAAGGAAGAAGTTTGTCATTGCGCTGGACGATGAGGAGGTTCCGCCTGCAGGGGTAGGGCGAGGGCGCAGAGCAGGGACCCGGGAGGCCGGGGACCGCCGCGGGAAGGGGTGCGGGCATGAAGGTCCTGCCTGTCGGGGCCACGGGGTGCGGTCAGCAACCGGTGGGGCCTGGGTCGTCTTGGGGAAACAGCCTTTTGTCCTCGACAAGGCTTCGCGTTCAGCCGGGCACGGTGGCGCGCTCCTGTCATCTCAGACATTTGGGAGGCAGAGGCAGAGGCAGGAGGATCGCAAGTTGGAGGCCAGAGGCGGCCTGTGTCATTTAGCGAGACTCTGTCTCAAAAAGTTAAAAAAAAAAAAAAAAAGGACTGGGGGTGCAGCTCAAGGGTCCAGCACTTGCAAAGCATGCAAACGCGAGGCCCTGGGTTAAACCCCCAGTACTGAAAAAAAAAAAAAAAAAAAAAAAGTCTCATGCTCATTAGTGCTGGACCACTGAGCTGCACCCCCAGCCCGGTTTTTAACTTTTTGAGACAGGGTCTCGCTAAGTTCCGCAGACTGCCTCTGGTCCCAAACTTGAGATCCTCCTGCCTCCACCTCCCAAACCGCTGAGATTAGAGGTGTGCGTCACTGCGCCCAGCTCCCACTACGTGTTTTATATAGCCAGCGCTCTGGTTTTTAAAGGCGTGACTTTGTGGCTGATATGTAAGAATTGGAGAGTTTTAAGCCATGTGTCGTGATGCACACCTGTAGTCCCACCCGTTTGGGAGGCTGACGCAGGAAGATCACGAGTTTGAGGTTCGAGGCAGCTTGGGACATTTAGGGAGCCCCTGTCTCAAAATAAAAAAGGAGGCTGAGGGTGTTACTGGGAAGATCAGCTGGTGGATGGGACAGGTCTGGCAGGCGTTGCTGGGAGACCCACAGAAGCTACTTTCCCCGGGCATCAGAAAGCACCTCTGTTCATTTGTGTTCAGCGCATAAAAGAATTTACACGAGACACAGAAACTATGGTACAGAATATAGGCTAGCTTCATTAAAGATAACGCGCCTTTGAGATATGAAGGTGGGCGGTAGGAAAGGGATATGGCCCAGACCATAATGTTGTTGTTAGGTGCCGTCGAGTCGTGTCCGACTCATAGCCACCCTCATAGGGTTTTCAATGGCAGATTGTTTCAGGATTGCCTCGGGAGTGGGTTGCCACATCCTTCTCCCATTTTTGTGGTGCTGGGAATCGAACTCGGGACCTCAGAGACTGCAGAGCCGCGTTCTACCAACTGAGCTAAATCCCAGCCCTGAATTTAGTGTGATGTTTATGGTGGAGTTTGAACCGTCCATGTTGGAAAGGAGCATTCCTGGGGAATGTGGCAGGAATGGGCTGATGGACTCCCCAGTCAGTGCCTTTTTTTCTCTTTTGCAATACTGGGGGTTGAACCCAGGGCCTTGCGCTTGCATGCTCTGCAACTGCTGGACCACTGAGCTGCACCCCCAGCCCATTTTTTTTTACTTTTTGAGACAGGGTCTCGATAAGTTACGTAGACCGCCTCTGGTCTCAAACTTGTGATCCTCCTGCCTCCGCCTCTTGAGCTGCTGGGATTATAGGCATGTGCCACCTTGCCTGGCTCCAGTCAGTGCCTTTTAAGAAATAGGCTCACAGGCCGGGCGTGGTGGCGCACGCCTATAATCCCAGTGGCTCGGGAGGCAGAGGCGGGAGGATCGCAAGTTCGAGACCAGAGGCAGTCTACGTAACTTAGTGAGACCCTGTCTCAAAAAAAAAAAAGTAAAAAAAATGGGCTGAGGTGCAGCTCAGTGTTCCAGCACTTGCAGAGCATGCAGGCGTGAGGCCCTGGGTTCAACCCCCAGTACCACAAAAAAAAAAAAAAAAAAGAAAAGAAAAAGAAATAGGCTCACAGGTGGACATTCCCAGAAGGGTTCAGAATTTGATGTTGATCTTGATAAGGGCTCAGGCTCAGGCTCCGCTGAACAATGTCCTTTGCCCTTGCTGGGGCTGGGTGGGTTTTACATAGTCCTTATCATCTTTCCTGGCGAAATGCCGGCGTGACTTTAGTCCTCTGCCTCCTCCTTTGGCCTGGTGAAAGCTAAGAAACCTGCCTAATAGTGGTGCCGCTCAGTAATAGGGCATTTGTCTAGAAATTATGAGGCCCTGTGTTCAACTCCCCAGTACTGAAAGAAAAAAAAAAAAAGAATTGGAAAATTTGGCAATTTAAAAAAAAGTCATCACTATTGATATCTTTTGGTAAGTTGAAAGATCAGGCAATGCTGAAATCTCCTTCCCGCTAGAAATCAGCAGGTGCTGAGTTTTGCCCACCGCCTCTGTGCTAGGCAGGAAATGAGAAGGAGGTGAAGGATATGGGGAATGATGGAGGGAGAGGAGCCACCTCAGATAGGAGGGTCTCTCTGAGGAGCTGACATCTTGATAGAAACATGAAAGAAGTAAGAGAGTGGGCTACGTGGACATGTAGGGGGAGCTGGAACAGCCAGTGCAAAGGCCCTGAGGTCAGAGAGCCTGACAAGTTTGAGGGCCATGGGAAGGCCAGGGGGCAGGGGTAGGAGGTACGGTCCCTGGGGCAGCAGAACAGGGACAGATCTCAAGCCTCGCGGGCTGTGGCGACTGCTTTGTCTTTTCCTCTGCGATAGGAGCCCCCCAAGGGCTCTGAACAGAGGAGGGACAGGATGATAGAGTGGAGGAAACACTGTGGGGCAGGCAGGGAGCTGTGAGGAGGTGACTTTAGTGGTCTAAGAGGTTGGTGGCTGGGCCCAGGGTAGAGGCAGAAGAGGAAGGACGTGGCTGGATTCAGTTTTGAGTTCCCGGCCTTAGGACATTTTTCTCTGGAAGGCAGAGAGAGAAGAGAAGGAAGGGCCAACGAGAGGCGGGCAGAGGACCCCTAGGGGCCCAGTGCTCCCTCCCTGGGCTCCCACCGCGCCCTTTCTCCCCGCAGGCCAAGCCCTTATTCAGATCCACACGAAGCATCCCCGCCGGGGCGGCCTCGGCCCCTGCAGCCCATCAGACCTACGCAGAGTATGCCATCGCCCAGCCCCCTGGAGGGGCCGAGACCTCGGGCCCCACGGGCTCAGAACCCCCGGCAGAAGAGGCCCCCAACCAGGCTCCGAAACCCGGGGCGAAATCCAACAGCATCATCGTGAGCCCCCGGCAGGTGAGCAGGGAGACCGTGTTATTGTGAGGCTCTGTGGGGGGGGGGGCGTGGAAGGAGGTCTGCGTTCTGCGCACCTCGTTCTCAGCAGGGCCTGGCCTGCCTGCCTGCCTGCCTGCCTGCCTTCCTTCAGTGACCATGTGTGGGTTGAGGGTGGCCCAGCTCCTCATGCCCAGGCTGTGACTGTATTCATGCAGCTCTGTCCCTGCCCTCGGGTTTGTTCATTTAGTAAAAATGTGTGCAACGAACTGGGGCCTGAGTTTGAATCCAGGCTCTGCCATGCAATAGCTATGTGATCTTGAGCAAGTGACGTAACGCACCTAGTCCTCCAAATGGGGATAGGGCCCTTCATTTAGTTCACAGTAGGTACAGAGCGCCTGCAGCCATAGCCCTGTGGCATCTGATCCTGTCAGATCTTGGAAGCTAAGCAGGGTCGGGCCTGGTTGGTCCTTGGATGGGAGACCGCCTGGGAACACCAGGTGCTGTGGGCTTGGGAGACAGACTGGCAACCCACTCCCAAAAACTAATCCGCCATTGAAAACCCTATGAACAGCAGAGAAGCACTGACGATAGTGTTTTGCCTGTTGTACGTAGGGCCACTACGCACCTAACAACAACAGGTACGGAGTGCCAGATGTTGTTCTCGGGAGAGAAGGGTGGAAAGGAAGCGCGGGAAGTCTCTGTGGCTGATGGAAGGAGCGTTCTAGGCAGGGAGAGTGGCTGTACAAAAGTCATAGGAAAGGCTGGCGCAGTGACACACACCTGTTATCCCTGAGGCTGGGGAGGCTGAGGCGGGAGGGTCATGGGTTTGAGGCCAGAGGCAGGTTGTGCAACTTAGCAAGACCTTGTCTCAAAATAAAAGGATAAAAGCGGGCTGGGGGACAGCTTAGCGGTAGAGCGCTTACTAAGCACGTGTGAGGCCCTGAGTTCTGCAGAAAAAAATTAAAGTGAGATGCTGGCCTCTGCCTTACTCAGAGCCCTTCCTTGGCTCCCAGGTGCCTTGGATCGGACAGCCCAGGGCCTTATGGGACTTGGGGCCCCCCTACACTCTTTCTGCCTCAGCTACTCTGACCACGCTGCACCCCTAAACCAACTTCTCCCTCATAATCGTCATGAGATTGTTTTAATGTCCTTGAAGGAGAACAACCTGCCTTTTCCTCTGTGCTGTTTCCACGCAGCATACGACACGGCAGGTGCCAGACGGGTGGGTTCCCCATACCCCGCGTTCTCCTGCAGACGCCAGCCAGGGTTCTCTGTCTAACTCAGTCCCGACACCATCTAGTGGGAAATAGCATCCGAACTCACGGGTGAGGGTGTGGTCCTCATGCCTGCCCCCCATGTGCTCTAGCTTATATACAGGGGTTCCCACAGCCCCCTCCTGGGGCTCAGTGAATTCAGAAACATGATTGTTTACTGGTTTATTTATTTAAGCGCTCAGCCACTGAGCTGCACCCTCCGCCCACTCACTGGCTTATTCTGAGGGCGATAACAGAGGGTCTGGGGGCTGGGGGTTAGCTTAGTTGGTAGATGCTGCTCTGCATGCTCTGAGGCCCTGGGTTCCATCCCCAGCACCGCAAAAATGGGAGGAGGACCTGGCAGCCCACTCCCAAAACAGTCAGCCATGAAATCCCTATGAATAGCAGAGAAGCACTGACATAGTGTCAGGCATTGGCACAGTGTTGGGGACTGTTTTGTTCTGTTGTACATTGGTTTGCTATGAGTCAGACCCAACTAGATGGCACCTAGCAGCAACAGCAGCAGAGGGTCTAGATGAACAGCTAGATGAAGAGAAGCCAGGGCTAGGTTCAGGGAAAGGGCAAACGGCTTCCCCACCCTCTCTGGGTGCTTCACCCTCCAGGACTCTGCCCATGATCAGACGTGGGGAAGGTGTCCGAACTCCGTCCTTCTGGGTCGATGATGACATTGGCTATTGGCGATCACTCAGCCTGCAGCCCCTTCACTCCCCAGAGGTATTCCTGAGGCTCTGCCACGCACACACACCCCTTCCGGCACCATCCAGGGGCCACCAAGAGTCACGTAGTGAGAACAAAGATACTCCTATCCCTCGGAAATTCCAGAGGCCTTAGGAGCTCTGAGTCACGGGTTATCGCTTGCTCAGGAAGTTCCGAAGGTCTGAGGAGCTCTGTCTCAGGAATGTGGGTCAGAGGCCAAATGTCAGTACCAAAGGGTCTGCTGGCCCCGTCTACACGGGTTTCCAGAGTTCTGTGTCCAGAACAAGGGAGAGACCAGGGACCTATTCATCACACCACAACATCACAGCCTCTGTCTCGTGACCATAAGGCTCAGTCACTGCTGTATCCTCAGAACTGAGACATGCTGTAGGTGCTCAATAAATGCTTACTGCGTGGATTGGAGCTCGGCTTGCCCACAGAACTTGAGTCTTTGGCTGTAGAGTGTGTTCTGGGCAGAGGATGAAGGGGATTGAGGGAGAAGGACCTGCCAGCCCTGCGGAGGGTTACCAGCCGCAGGAGGAGCAGGGGCTTTCTCCTGAGGGTACTTGGGAGCCACAGCAGGGCGTAGAGCAGGGGAGGGGCAGGTCTGTGCTTTAGGAAGATGCCGCTGGCTGCCGTGGGGGTGGAGGGGGAAGCATCCAGGAGGAGTGTGGAAAACCTCAGGAGGGGGAGTGGCGCTCCAAGACAAGCCCAGGCCCCTGGCCAGTGGGGCTGTCTCGGGGATGCGCCTGCAGCAAGGGCAGGCTGGGGCACCGGAGCGGCCTGGGGCTGAGCATCTGGGTCTTTCCAGATGAGGCCGGGTATGGGAAGAGGAGGGGAGAGGCCAGTAGAGCCCCGGGCGCTGGGTGGGGGAGGGCTGGAGGTGGAGGGAAGTTGTGGGAAGCGGGGAGGGGCCGTGTGGCCCCAGCGCCCTCCCTGGCAGTGGCTTCTGCCCTTGTCCCTCGCAGAGGGGGAACCCGGTGCTGAAGTTCGTGCGCAACGTGCCATGGGAATTCGGTGACGTGATCCCCGACTACGTGCTGGGCCACAGCACCTGCGCCCTCTTCCTCAGGTGAGCGCAGGGCCCCGCGGCCCTCCTGCCCCAAAACTGCTGGGCTGCCCACGCTGGCCACCTGCTCGGGGCCCCTGTCCCCTGTCCCCTGGTGAAGCCTGTCTGTCTCTTCCCTCCTCAGCAAGGATGGCAGGCATCAGCCTTCAGGGCGCCGAGGCCAGGCAGTCCCTGCTGCCCAGCCCCGCAGGGCCCTTCCTCCAATGGGCGCCCTGGGCAGGTGGCTTAACCTCTCTGGGCCTCTGGGCCAGGCTGCCCCCTGGCGTCCGAGGGGCAGGGAGGGCGCAGAAGGGCTTGAGGATGCGCAGGAGCCTGAGACCCCCCCACCCCGCTCTCCGCACCCCGCAGCCTCCGCTACCACAACCTCCACCCGGACTACATCCATGATCGGCTGCAGAGCCTGGGCAAGAGCTTCGCCCTGCGCGTGCTGCTGGCCCAGGTGGATGTGGTGAGTGGGCGCCAGCAGCCGCCCGCCCTGCCTCTCTTCCCGACACTGGGAAGGATGTCCCCCGACGCAGGCGGGAGGATCACGAGTTCGAGGCCAGCCTGGGTCACATGGTAGGACCCGGTTTCCAAACACCAAAACCGAAAATTAAAAATCTTGCTTTCACATCTGAGATTGACACAGGTCACCAAGACCCCCCGTGCCAGCAGGAGGTGGGACAGGAAAAATCTATCTCCTTTCCCACGACCCCTTCAACTGGTCCCAGCCCCGCGCCCCTTTTCTGGCAGGGTCTCACTGTGTAGCCAAGGCTGGCCTCAAACTTGCCGCAGCCATCCTGCCTCTGCCTCCCTGGGGCCGGGCCCCCGTGCCTGCCTCTGTACTTGCTTGGGATCACTGTCCACTTCACACCCTGCACCCTGCACTGAGAGAACGGCAACTCTCCCTGTGCTTTGCACTTGCTGTTCTCTGTCTGGAACTCCATGTTTTCTCTTTTGCTCCCTTTACGCCTCGGCTTCCAGGACTCAGCGTTGATGTCACCTCCTCCAGGAAGCCCTCCTGGACTGACTGAGGGACTCCTCTAGCTCACCCATCCTGCCCTGGCCCCTCCAGATCATCACCCGTTGATAGGCCTGTCCCCTCGTAAGACGGCCCAGGAGGCTAGAGCCTGGGCTGACTCAGTCACCAGTGGATCCTCGCACTGCCCAGCGCAGGCCAGGCATCCAGGAAGAGCTTAGGGGTCAGCGGGGCCAAGGGCTCTCAGTATCCTAAGCTCCCATGTCTTCAGCCCGTTGAATGTGCTGTCTCCCAGGTCTCTAATTCCGATTTCCTCCTCCAGAAAGACCCCCAGCAGGCCCTCAAGGAGCTGGCTAAGATGTGCATCCTGGCCGACTGCACGCTGATCCTGGCCTGGAGGTGAGAGGGCGCAGGCGCCCCGAGGCCTGTTTCCTCCCCCCACCCCATGCTGCCTGGGTGAGCCTGGCTGAGGCACCGCCTCCCTGCGGTCCTCATCTGAAACACGGGGTCTTCGTAGCTTCCTTGTGGAGCCGTAGACACAAAATCAGGTGATGTCGCTCAGGGTCTCAAAACTGCTGGGCATCTGAGCTCGACATAACTCTGAAGAATGCGTTCCCTATGCAGGCTTTTCTTTTCTTTCCCTTCCTTCCCCCCACCCCCTCCTTTTCCCCCTGAAACAGGCTCTCACTGTGTATCCCAGCCTGGCTCAAACTCACGGCCGTCCTCCCGCCTCAGCCTCCCGAGTGCTGGGATCACAGGCATGCGCCACCACGTCCAGCGATAACTACTATTTCTTTTCTTTTTCTTTTTGCAGTACTGGAGGTTGAACCCAGGGCCTCACACATGCTTTGCAAACATTCCACCACGGAGCTGCACCCCAGCCCATTTTTTACTACTTATCTTGATACAGGGTCTTGCTAAGTTACACAGGCTGCCTCTGGCCTTCAACTCCTGATCCTCCTGCCTCTGCCTCCCAAGTTTTGGGGATTACAGGAGTGCACCACTGCGCCAGCAATAGGCAGCATTTCTTAGCAGGCTTGTCAGAGCTGGTCTCTGATCACCCACAGAGCCAAGATCCATTTCACCATCCTAGTTGTGCCATCAGCCCACTTTACAGATGAGGAAACTGAGACCCACAGAGATCAAGTGGCTGTTCCAGGCTCATCACAGTGGGAAGCAAGGCCCAACCGCAAGCAGTCAGGCTTTAGAAGTGTCAAGGCAGGTACAGTGGCACACACTTGTCATCAGCACTGGGGAGGCCGAGGCCTGAGTTCCAGGCTAATCTGGGCTACACAGTGAGACCCTGCCTGACAGAAAAAAGAAAGAACGCCAGGCGCAGTGGCGCACGCCTATAATCCCAGTGGCTCGGGAGGCGGAGGCAGGAGGATCACAAGTTCGAGACTAGAGGCAGTCTGCCTAATTTAGCGAGACCCTATTTCAAAAAGTAAAAAAAATGGGCTGAGGGTGCAGCTCAGTGGTCCAGCACTTGCAGAGCATGCAGGCACGAGGCCCTGGGTTCAACCCCCAGTACCACAAAAAAAAAAAAAAAAAAAAGAAAAGAAAAAGAAAAAAGAAAAAATAAGAAGGAAAAGTAGCTTGCTCAGCAGGAGTTCCTGCCAGGGGGAGGGGGCCAGGACCATTTGTGTTTCCGTTTATTGGAGTTTGGAATTAGCACCAGCAGCCACCGTCATGATAAAGGGCAGCTCGGATGTGACAGCCCCCACCCTGGCTGACCCGGTTCCTGTCACCCCAGCCCCGAGGAGGCCGCGAGGTACCTGGAGACCTACAAAGCCTACGAGCAGAAGCCCGCCGACCTCCTGATGGAGAAGCTGGAGCAGAACTTTGTGTCCCGGGTGAGGCCGCCTCCCTTCCTGCCCCGGCCCCTCCTGTGCCTCCCCGCAGTTCTTGGGTGACCGAGCTTCATTGCTGCTCCCCAGCCGCGTCCATCTGCTCCCCAGGCACTCCTGTCCCGCCTGGGCCTCCCTCAGCCCCTCACCAGAGAGCTCCTCTTGCTGTACACCTGACCCTCTCCTCCCTGGCTCCAAATTCTCCCATGGCTCCCCAGTGCCCGAGGGCAAGCTCAGGCTCTGCAAGGGCCTGCACCTCTTGCAGGCCAAACCTGCCCCTCAGCATTTGCTGTCCTGTTATCTCTGCCCCAGACCATCTTGTCCATTCTGGCTCTGATGCCCTCTCCTCCATGGAGCCCTCCCTGCTCCCCAGACCAGGTCAGGTGTCCTTGCTGGGTTCCCTGCCGGAGCCCTGTCCACCTTGGGCATCACCGTCTCCAGCTCCTGTCTCGCACACTGCACTTCTGAGCCCAGGAGGGCAGGGCTGGAGCCATCTTGGGCTCTGCTGTGTCCCCAGCACCACCCAGCACTCACTGGACATGTGGTATTTTCTGGGTGACTCCGGACTCCATCGAGGCCCCCACCATTCACACCCTCCCTGGGGGTCCTCCTCCTGGGAAGAGATGACACGGCCAAAGTGCCTTGGACCCATCGCTCCTGCATCCGAAAAGCTTGCTTCCTGCTGGGCACATCGGTTCCCCGCCTGGCTCACCAGCACCCCTGGAGAGGGTGCCTGAAACCCCATCTCTCTCGAGGGAGGAAGTGAGGGGGTCGGATGCCACCCAGCCAGGAATCAGCAGGGCTGCGCTACCTTCCTGGGCTCCGTTGTTGCTGGCTGCATGGTGTTTTTTTCATTTTAAATCCTCTCAAGGGACTGGAGATGGAGCCCAGGGCCTCAATAGGCAAACATTCCACCACTGAGCTGCGCCCCCAACCCCTTTTTTATTTTTTATTTCAAGACAGGGTCTCACTAAGTCGTGGAGGCTGCCTCTGGCCTTGAACTTGTGATCCTCCTGCCTCAGCCTCCTGGGTTGGGGGACGGCAGGCGTGCGCCATGGCACCTGGCTGCTTCTCTTCTAAAGAAAGCATTGTTTTTCCTCCCCCGCCCCTAGGTCACCGAATGCCTGACCACTGTGAAGTCAGTGAATAGGACTGACAGCCAGACCCTCCTGGCCACTTTTGGAGTGAGGACCGGAGGCCCCGCCCCTCCTTCCCTGTTCCAAGCCCCTCCCCAACCCGGTCCCTTCTGTCTCCCTGGCCCCTTCCACTCCAACCTCTCCTGCCTCCCCCAGGCCTGCACATCCTCCCCGGAACGTCTTAGGGCCCTCCCCAGGGTTGGGGGCAGGGGAGACAGGGCAGGGTTGTGTGACCCCTGCCCTCACCCCCCACTCCACCTTCCCCAGTCTCTGGAACAGCTCATTGCTGCATCCAAGGAAGACCTGGCTTTGTGCCCGGGCCTCGGCCCCCAGAAGGTAAGAACTCTGGGAAGGGGCTTTGAGGGCAACAGCGAGCCTCAATGGGACTGCACTGGGGGTGGTGGCGTACACCTGTCATCCCAGCGGCTCGGGAGGTGGAGGCAGGAGGATCCCAAGTTCGAGACCAGAGGCAGTTTGCATAACTTAGCGAGACCCTGTCTCAAAAAGTAAAAAAAATAGGCTGGGGGCGCAGCTCAGGGGGCGCAGCTCAGCGGTCCAGCACGTGCAGAGCATGCAGGCGCGAGGCCCTGGGTTCAACCCCAGTACTGCAAAATAAATAAATAAATAAATCAGTGGGACTCAGACCCCAAGGTTTTAAAAGCCCACTTACACCTGCCTCTCTTACACACGGGGAAACTGAGGCCCAAGAGGGTGGGGGCCAGCCCACCCTCGTGCAGCTAGACATCTCCTAGCCTGTCCAGACCTCCCATGCCAGGAGACAAAGGGCCAAAACCCCACTCGCTATGTAGCAAACAACGTCTTCTTTAATGAGGAGTCCTCTCTCTCTCTCTCTCCCCGTCCCCAGGCGCGCAGGCTCTTCGACGTCCTACACGAGCCCTTCCTGAAAGCACCCCCCTGACCAGGAGGCCCTGGTGTGACAATAAAGCATCTTCCAGGCCCGGCTCCTGCTGCCTGTACTGCGTGGCTGCCGGCTGGGGAGGCCTCAACTCTGTGCTCGCCTTCTGATTGGCGGGGGGGGGGGGGGGGGGGGGGGCAGCCCTGGGGGGGCAGCCCTCTTAGGTCCTCAGTTTCCCCCGGGGAAGGCTACACAGAATCCTGCTGTGGCTTCCTCTTCCGCTTCTTCTCCCGTCCTTCTGTGCAGGCCGCCTCCCCGGGCTTTGGATCCAGCAGCATGGGTGGTGTCTCCCCCTGGGGCCCCATCTCTGGCACCCCACTTTCCTCACCCCGCTTTTTCTTCTTCTTGGGGGATCCCAGAGCCGCCCCGACCACAGACTCCCCAATCTCCATCAGGGTGCCTGTCATTTCAGTCCTGGGCTCGGTCGTTTTGGGTCCCCTCTCTTTCTTCTTCTTCTTCTTCTTCTTGGTGGATGCCAGAGCAGCCTGAGGGTCAGGGTCACATGGCTGTTCCGGCCGGGCCACCTCTGCTGTGGGCTCCAGCACAGGCTCCAACACCATGTCTTGGGACTTTTCTGTCCGCTTCCTCTTCTTGGGGGACACCTGGGCCACTTCAGCCCGAGTCTCAACCTCACTTGGCAACTCGGGCTCCGTTTCCTCCCTCCGGAGCTGCTCAGTCCCTGGTTCCTCCGTCATCACGTGACACCTCTTTTCCTTTTTCGTCTTCTTTCCGGGGGGCAGCGCGATGGCTTCCTCCTGCGGTTCCCCCGTCACCTGCGCCTGAGAGTCAACCATGGTCTCCTCCTCAGGCTCCAGCCCTTCTGCCCCCTTTGGCCTCTTCCTCTTCTTGCTGGGGGACAGGACTGTCCCATCGGGCGGCGTGGTTTTAGCCCCCAGTTCCAGCGACAGTGGCTGGGCCAGCTCAAGGCTCCCCACGTCTGGCTCGCCCGTTTCTCCCCCCTTGGGCTTCCTCTTTTTCTTCTTCTTGCTGGTGGCAGGGAACAGCCCACCCAGAGGCTCCAAGGCCTCAGCTGCGGGCTCTGTCACTTCCAGTACAGCCCCCGGCGCTGCATCCACTTCCAGGGCTCCGTGTCCATTCACTGCCTCCTGAGAGGCCAGGGCCTCCACCACCTGCCTCCTCTTTTTCCTCTTCCCTGAGGCTGGCGACTTCAGTGCCGAGGCTGAGCCAGGCCCCGTCACTGGCGGACTGCCTCCAAAGGCACAGAAGCGAGGCCTCAGGCCAGGGGGGATCTGTGGCGGGGGGCTTGCTGGGATGGGCTGCAGAGAGGTACACAACAGGGATCCTTGGGGACCTTCAATAATCCTTAAGCTGCCGTGGGGGGCCGGAGCGCAGATGAGTCCACCTCCCGCGTCCGCCGAGGGGACCAGCAGGGTCGCTTCTTTAGCCCCGGGGCCGCTGCTGCTCAGGACCCGGTAGCGGTGCCGCTTGCCGTCCACCTTGCCCTTCACAATCTGGGAGCCAGACAGAGGCACGCGCCGCCCGTTGAGGCTGACGGTAGAAAAGGGGGCGGAAGCTGGGTCAGATCCTTTTAGTGGGACAGCGAGCCCCAAGCAGCATCTCTGGGTTCCCCAGGTCGGCCTCCCGGGCGGGGGTTACTCCCACGAGGCGGCGTGGGGCACTCACCAGTGCGGGGCAAAGTCCACAGGCGCCTGGATAAGCCACAGCTCGGTGTCGGGGCCTGTCAGCGCCTCCAGGGAGAAGCAAGGGGGGTCCGAGGCTGGCGATGTCGCAGTGAAGTCGCGCGGACAGGAGAACCGAGCAGCACCTGCGGGAGAAGGGGAAGCGGGGCTCTGCTGACAAGTCCGACCCCGCAGGGCGCCCGTCGGTGCGCGGCCCCCAACCTCGTGAGCCCCCTGCCCCTCGCCCTTCCCTCCTTTCTGCCCACCCGCTCGCCAGGGGCGTCCGCACCTCCATCCCCGGGGGCGCCCGTCTTGCCCGGAGCAGCCAACCCTAAATACCCTCTGCCCCCAAACGCCCGGCCCCCGGTCGGGCCCCTAGAGAGCCCCCGACTCCGGGGCGCCTCCTTTCTCCCTGCAATCTCCCCGGACACCCCTGCGCCTCCCCTCCGCCCCGCGTCCGCACGCGCGCTCACCGCCCGGCTGGGTCCAGGCCATCCTGAGGAGCGCTCAGCACGCAGCCAGGGACCGCCACAGCCGACAGGGCCCCGTGGCCGACCACGTGGGCTCGGGGGGCGGGGCCTCGCCTGGACGCATCCAAGGAGCGGGGAGGCGCGGGGGGCGCCGTGGGTGCTTACGGACCGCGCTGGCAGACGGAGGCTCAGTTTCCACCTCTGCAGAGCAGAAAACCGAGGAAGGAGCTTCTACCAAAAAGTTGATCCAGGAAAAAGTTGGTTCACTCCTTTGGAGGGGGTTCGAGCCTCCGCAGGTCTCGGAGGGTGCCCCCTCCAGTCCCTCAGACGTGGCCTGTCCCAACACCGTCTTAAAGGGGAAGTCACCCTGACGGACCTGGCTCTTAAAGAGACAGGAAGATCGGTCGTGCCGAGGTTCTTAGCGAGGCAGGTAAGGATCCGGGCCGGCAAGGCTGTGCTCCCAGAGTTAGAGTCCTTCTTGGGGAGCCCCAGATGCCTCGGAAGTTTAGGAATCGAGTGGGAGAGGCCGGAAAGTATAGGAATAGGGGTAATCCCTCCCGAGGGCTTGATGTACCCACTGGGGGCGTGACTTCTGGACTCTCGGGGAGCGGGAAACGCAGGGGGCGGGGACTGCGGGCTCGGGGGCGGGGCTTCGGCCCCGGGAACTGGACTCGCGTGGAGTTGCGCGGGCGACGGGGCCGGGGCCTGTGGTCAAACAAGACTTGCAGACGCCCTCGAGGACCCGGTCTCCAGGGTGATCGATGCTCCCCGTGGGCTAGAGGAAGGGAGGGGGTATGGAAGTCCAGATCTCCGGCGCCTCCCTGCCCCGGAGCGCGTGTAAACAGCGGCACGTGGACGGGGATTTGGGGGACGCACCCACCCCTTCTTGCCATCCGAACTTCGCGTGGGGCGGCGGGTGGAGCCACGGGACCGCAGCGAGACAGGGCGACCAGACCGCATTCCTGACCGTTGTGTCAGCGCCGCGTCCCTCCCCCTTGGCCGAGATTTCAGATCCTGCTCTAGAATCGGGGTGTCCGCCCCACCCCAAGCTCTCCTGCGGCTTTCCAGAGCGGAGGGAGGGGCAAGGGCAAGGGGAAGTGTTTTTTCCTCGGGAGATCTCCAGACGTCCCCCCAGCCCGTGGGCGAGGGACTCCGGGGCGCCGCCCCTGCGGAACCCGAGACTACAACTCCCAAGGACCCGAGGGAGGGAGGCGCGGGCGCGGGCCGCGGACGCCCCTGGGGATTGTAGTCCAGCCCCGAGGGTGGGCGCTCATGGGGAAAGCTGTAAGGATCCAACCCGCCTCTTTTTTAGAAACGGGGAGATCTGGGGCTCAGAGACCCAAAGGGACACCGATTTAGCGAGGCTCTCTTGCTTTAGGTAGGGGGCGTGTGACTTTCTCCAGGCCTCCCATCTTCTACCCCTTTGGTGGCGTCCAAGTCTCAGGACAGGGGACCCTGACCCTGGAGGGGTGGGAAAGGGCTCCGGAAGCCGCCTCCTGCAGCCGCAGTGAGGTAGGAGTCTCGACTCTTCCCCCGGATCTCACTGGCCCGGGCGCCCCGGCTTCTGGGCCTCGCTCTTCCTGTCTGTGAAATGGATTGCGGGTGGCTGCCGACGGAGATGTCTCTGTCTGAGTCCCACTGCTCCGGGACTACAAGTCCCAAGGTGCTCCAGGAGACCGCGGCTCCCCCTCCCCTGCGGGACCCGCCTCCCTCCACCCCAAGTCACGTCGTCTAACCTGTTCCCGGCGCCCGCCCCGCCCCGTTCTCCGCTCCCCGCAGCTGGAGCCGGAGCCGGAGCTAGAGGGAACCCCCCCGGTGCCAGGATCTGCCCCGTACCCGTGAGTTTTCCACTCTCCCTGGGGTCCGGCGGCCCAGGAGGAGCCCGACTGGGAGGACGGGGAGGGAACTCAGACACGGGGTACGAGGGCAGAATTGGGGGTGCGCACATGCCAGGTGCCCTGGAAAGAGGGAACTCGGATTTACTGATTTACTGGGCGGAAGGAATGGGGGCTCGGATGCCTGAGTTCTTGGAATGGAGGGCTCGGACCTCCATTTGGTCCTGGGGAGACGTTGGAGCTGGGATTCCTGAATGCCTTGAATTGGGGGCTCTGGGCAGTCTGAGTCCTTTGGTCACATTGGAGTCTCGGATCCCTCAATCATGGGCAGAAATGGGAGGCTTGGACAGTGGGGCTCTGGAATGGGTGGTCACCCCCGCTGCCCTCCAGCTGCCTTCTCCACTGAGCCTCTAGGTCTCTGGGCAGAGTTGAGGCTGAGGCTGCGATAGGGGAACGTGAGTGATTGGAATGGAGCGGGACAGGTACCCGGGGTCCCTCTGGAGGCTTTGTAGAGCACTCCCCTAACTTTCCCACCCCGGAGTGGGGGCAGGGAGTGAGAAAACCGGGGCAGCTCTCCAGCCTCCTCTGTGCCGCTGAGCGAACCCCAACATGTCATTAACAGGGGCGTCAGACCTGCCTAACCAGAGGAGGGACGTCCGCCCCCGGGCGCCCCCTGGCGGAGGCGGGCGGCCTCTTATTGCCCCATTGGAATGGGAAATGTCTGGGGTTTGCTGAGGTCGTTCTAGAGCCCAGGGCAGAATTCCAGAGCTCAGGGTTGGATCTGAGAGGCTTGAGTGACCAGGCACTTCAGCACTACACAGAGAGGAAGGGGTAAACTGAGGCGGAGGGGTGACATAGGAAGCGGAATCGGCTGCTCCCTCCCTGGTGACTGGATCCACGTATTCCCGCCAGATTGACAGCTAACCTCCCGCCTGGGGCTCCTTGCCCTGGCCCTGAGGTGGTAAATGTCACCTCCACAAACATCTGCCTGACCTGCGGTATTGTGGGAGATAAGGGAGGGATGGAGCTAATTCTGGAGGTGTCTGTCTGTCCTTGAGCCTGGGGGAGGGCAGGGGCAGGCACGCACCTCCCTCTCTCTTCCCCATCTCTCCACCCCCTTTGTCATGTGGGGGATTAAAAAGGGAGGGGTGGGAGGATCTGGTGAGAGAGGAGTGTTTGCTAAGGCCTGGGCTTGAAGGGCATTGTGTGACGGACTGGAACGAAATTAAACATAATAACTGTGCCTGCCAACACGGGCTCACGGCGTGCCGGGCTCACGTCTAGCAGGTGGACTGGATGGACCCATTGTCCAGAGCAATCTCCAGTGACCGCCCGAAGGCAAATCTGAGTTCCACTTTTAATGGGGCTTTTCCTGACCCAGGGAGGGATTCTTCCCTGCCAGTGGGGAAACTGAGGCTGGCGACGAGCAGATGCCACCCCCACCCTGCGCTCGTGCCAGTTTCTGCCTGGAATACTTCAGGGCTGTCTGTGCCCTCGTCCCTGAGTTACTGGGGGTGGTCCCTGGCCAGAATTCAGGAATGTATGGGGGAATTTAGGGCTCCGAGATCCAAGGCCCCACTGTGTTGAGGCTCAGGTCATGAAAACTCCGGGCTTTTCGAGTCTCAGGAAGAACTGAACAGGCCCTCTTCGGGAAAATGACTTCATGTCTGAGCCTTCACTTTGGACCGGTAACTTGTGATATCTTAATGAACCGTGCAGGAAAGCTGCTAATTAAGGACCTAGGATGTGAACCCTCTGAACGCTGTACATAGATTAGGTCACCCCATCCTCACACCGCTTTGAAGGTGTTCATTCTCCCATTATACGCCTGGGGAAACTGAGGGACAGAGACGCTATATAACTAGCCCCAGGTAGAGGCTTAGCCAGGGGACGTCGCTAGCCCATTCCACAGCGGTCCACAGAGGAAAAAAGAAGCCCTAGAGATGGGGAAGCTTCTCCCAGTGACAGTGTGACCACACAAAGCTGGAGGATTCCGACGTGGGCGTCCCCAGTCCCTTCTGACGCCTTGACCTGGTTCCTATTGAGGAGGGTCCCTCCAGGAAGCTCACGGGGCGTGTACCCCCCCCCCCCAACCTGGCTAGGGTGCAGAGGCCAAGCAAAGAGAGCTAGGGATGGAAGGGAGAAAGGAGTCCGGTCGAGGAGACGGGGGTGGGGGTGGGGGTGGACGGGAGCCACCGGTGGAGACGGAGAGCTGGGGGCAGGGGCCGGAGCCTGGGAACAGAGACGCGGCCCGCGCCACCCGCGCCCCGCCCTCGCGCCGCGCCCTCCCCGCTCCCCTGCCTCGGGAGGTGCGCACCTGCCCGGGCCCGCCGCGCATTCCCCTGGCCTGAGCTCAGGCTCTGCGCACCCGCCCGGCGGGCCGGGGTCGCTCAGTGAGCGGGCGCCCCCTGGCGGTCCCGACGTCCCCACCTCCTCCCGCATTGGCGTCTGGGAGCGCCCCACGCCCAGGGCTGGCATTTCCTTTGAGGATGCCAGCGTGGCGTTATTTGGGAATCGTGGGATCGTCCAAAGAACCGCTGAGGGTCGGATTGCCAGGTCTGGAGGCTGCATAGACTTGTTCGTGTTTATATATTCACAGCCCCTTACAAAAGGTTGGCCTAGCTCAGTTGGTAGAGTCCTGTTCCGCACTTTCTGAGGACCCAGGTTCGAGCCCAAGCACTGCAAAAATGGGAGAAGGATGTGGCAGTCCGCTCCCGACACAATCAGCCATTAAGAATCCTATGAGGGGAGGTCGCTATGAGTTGGACACGACTCGACGGCACCTCACAAAAGCGACATGTAGCTCTTGAGACCTGAATTTCGATTCCTAGAATCTCTACTTTCTGACGCCTCCATTCTCAGAGCCCTGAATTCGTGCGCCTTCTGACTAGGTGGATCCTCACAATCGTTCTATGACTGTCGCTTGAACTGTTACTTATCCCCATTGTACAGGTTAGAAAACTGAGGCACTCAGTCAGGGTCAGCTGGTTGGCGCTGCCAGATCTGAACCCTCTAAGTCTGATGTCTTATCTGCTGTGGACTTCCAGAACGGTGCCAGCCTGGGATGCTAGAAAGTGGAGCAGGAACACAGAATTTGGAGCTAACCAAATTAGAGAATTCTAGAACTTTCCAAACAGAGAGTCTTGGACTCAGAACTTGAGAACAGTAGACTCTCGAGCTGAAGGGTCCTGACTCTGTAAAACTTTACCATCTGAAAGTCCTTACAGTTTCAGAATGGGGGCCTTTTAGACATGGAAGGGGTCTCCTAGAATAGCTAGCCAGTCTCCTCGTTTCCCCGTGGGGAAACTGAGGCCCCCAAAATGTAGAGGACTCCTAGCTCAAGGTCACACACTCCTGGTACACCCAAATGAACCACCAGCCCCAACAGGTTCTGTGCCCCGTGGTTTCCCAGACAGAAGCTACTATCAGCATGTCCCAGCCGGCCCGCTCCCCACGCCTGCACCGCCAAAGCTGAGGTCGGTGAGGCAGGGAGGTGACAGAGCTGGCGGGCGTGGCAGCTACTGTGGGGATGGGGGTGGCTGGCCTGACCGGTTCCTAGTGGCTTGGCTCCCTCCCACTGGGCCTGTGACCACAGCTGCCTATCCACCGCTGGCCATCTCCCTGTTCCTCCTAATAATGGGTCATTGTGAGCCAGGCGTCCTCCAGATGGAGACACTGGGGGAGAAACCGAGTGGCCACTGCCCTCTGGGACTCCTCAGCCTATAGAGACAATGCAAAAGAACAAGACTCAGGTTCAGTGAAGCCCAGCGTGGTGGCACATGCCTGTGATCCCAGCACCTGGGAGGCTGAGGCAGGATGGAGAGTTCAAGGCTACAGAGCGAGACCTTGTCTCAAAAACGAAAAACAGCTGGGTGGGGTGGCACACGCCTGTAATCCCAGCGGTTTGGGAGGCAGAGGCAAGAGGATCGCAAGTTCGAGACCAGAGGCGGTCTGTGTAACTTAGTGAGACCCTGTCTCAAAAAGTAAAAAAATGGGCTGGGGGTGCAGCTCAGTGGTCCAGCACTTGCAAACCATGCAGGTGTGAGGCCCTGGGTTCAACCCCCAATACCACACACACACAAAAAAAAATAACCCAAAAACAAAAACACAGTGTGAGCCCTAGGACTATGGACTTCTCGCATGGTGACCCTGAACAAATACTTCTGAGCTGATTTTCTTGCCTACTGGATTCAATCCCCAGCACTGCAGAAATGGGAGAAGCACCCAGCAGCCCATTCCCAAAACAGTCAGCCATCAGAAACCCTATGAATAGCAGAGAATCCAGAGAATCGCTGACATAGTGCTGGGCGTGGCACAGTGTTGGAGTGTGTTTCATTCTGTTGTGATAGGGTCCCTATGAGTCGGACCTGACTCGACAGCACCTGACAAGGAACAAGGTATCAGGTGCAAAGCACTTAGCTCTATTTTAGTGGTGGTTGTTTTCATTATTATATTAAATTCCAAGTCAAGGGCATGAGTTCTGGTATAAAGTAAGCCACACATCTATTATTTTAAGAAATACCTCCAGCTGCCACGGTATCTCCTGGACCCTAGGGAGCATTCAGTGCAATAATCAGGAGGTATTATTGTATCCTACATTGTCTGACGGGACTGGGATTTAGTTCAGTTGGTAGAGAGCCGCTCTGAAGTCTCTGAGATCCTAAGTTCCATTCCAAACACCACAAAAATGGGAGAAGGATGTGGCAATCCACTCCCGAGGCAATCCCAAAACAACCAGCCATTGAAAACCCTACAAGGGTCGCTATGAGTCGGACACCACTCCACGGCACCTAACAACAATGACAACAATGTTGACTGACACATAGGAAGTGGTCAATAGATACCTACCAAGAAATTGCTTCATCTTATTAGAGCTGATCTAGAGATGGCCACGTCCAGAGACTGAATTGTCCAGAATCGTCTAGAACTGGCTTGGACTTCTAGGTAGCATATAGACTGGGCTTTGAAGGCCTTGACATTTCCCAGTTTGGAAGTGTCCATTGGAAAGGAGGAGCGGGAGGGCACGGCCTGGCTTCCCAGGGCCCTTCCCCTGGGTCCCTGTGGGCGGGGTCTGGAGGGGCGGGGTCTCAGACGGCTGCCCACCGCGCAGGCGCCCCGCTCCGGCCGGCACCATGGACAGCGAGGCGTTCCAGAGCGCGCGGGACCTTCTGGACCTGAACTTCCAGTGTGAGCTGGGGAAGGGGGCAGGGGCTTGTGGGGCGGGGCTTGCGGGGGCGGGGTCCTCCCAGGAGGTGGGGTCCTCACGGATGCTCCCGTCCGCCCAGCGCTAGCCATGAAGCACATGGACCTGAAGCAGATGGAGCTGGACACGGCGGCAGCCAAGGTGGATGAGCTGACCAAGCAGCTGGAGTCGCTGTGGTCAGACTCGCCAGCGCCTCTGGGCCCGCAGGCCGCAGCCTCCCCTAGGGTGAGCCTGGTCCCCTGCCTGCCCCCAAAGCCAGCCTCTCTCCACTCCCCAGGCCAGAGGCTTGGACTTCAGGCCCCCTATGGTTGTGCAGGTTGGGGGGGGCGGTTCAAAAGCATTAGAAGAAAGGAAGCCGTGGAGGTGGAAGGACAGGGGCCTTTCCATCAGTCCCACCAAAGAGATAAACAGTAATGGGCTAGATAAAAATGGGCTAGCCTCAGCCCTGAGTCAGGCCTCTTTCTCCAACACCTTTTCCTGGCTCACCGTGCCTCAGTTTCCACCGGCTCCAACTGCTCCGTGTGGACCCTCTATGACCTCTTTTGCTTCCGCCCACCGACCCCTCCACTAAAGTCTCCCTTGACCCCCCCTTAACACCCCGGCCTCCCCCTAGATGTCCCGGTACAGCTCCAGCCCGGTCTCTGAGCCCCTCGGCAGCCGTGGGTCCCCCCGGAAGGCCACCGATGGCGCAGACACCCCGTTCGGACGCTCCGAGAGCGCCCCGTCCCTGCATTCCTACAGCCCGCTGTCGCCCAAGGGCCGGCCGTCGTCGCCACGCCCGCTCTACCTGCAGCCCGACGCCTACGGCAGCCTGGAGCGCGCCCCGTCGCCCCGGCCGCGCGCCTTCGACGGCACGGGCAGCCCCCACGGCCGGGCGCCCTCCCCACGGCCGGGGCCGGGCCCGCTCCGCCAGCAGGGCCCCCCGACGCCCTTCGACTTCCTGGGGCGCGCAGGCTCCCCCCGCAGCAGCCCCCTGGCCGAGGGGCCCCAGGCCTTCTTCCCCGAGCGCGGGCCCTCGCCGCGTCCCCCGGCCGCTGCCTACGACAGCCCTCTGCTGGGCGCGGGCGGCAGCGCCTTCGCGCCGCCTTTGCGCGCACAAGGTGAGCCCAGGACCGAGGGGCGCACGGGGGGCGCGGTCCCCATCCAGCCTCCACCTGCGCCCTCATTCCCCCGTCTTCCAGATGACCTCACGCTGCGCCGGCGTCCCCCGAAGGCCTGGAACGAGTCTGACCTGGACGTGGCCTATGAGAAGAAATCCTCGCAGACAGCCAGCTACGAGCGTGAGTGACAGGCCGGGGGCGAGGGGGTCCCCGAGGGAGGCCACGATCTTAAGGATGCCCGCCCTGCAGGCTTGGATGTCTTCCCGCGGCCCTCCTCCCCGGGCCTGCAGCTGCTGCCCTGGAGAGAGAGCAGCCTGGACGGGCTGGGGGCCACTGGCAAGGTGAGGGGGCTGCCGGTTGGGGAGAGGGGTCCGGGCGTGTCTTCCCCTCCTGGCTGTGCCCCAGATCTCCGTCCCTTCCTTTTTTTCTTCTGTACTTGGGGGCTGAAGCCAGGGCCTGGAACATACTTTGCACCCCCCAGCCTATTTTTTCCCTTTTATCTTGAGACAGGGCCTCGCTAAATGACTCGGGCTGCCTCTGGCCTCGAACTCACAATCTTCTTGCCTTCACCTCCAGAGTTGAGCTTTTTCTTCTTTTTTTCTTTTTTTCTTTTTTCTTTCTTTTCTTTTTTTTTTTTCTTTTTTTTTTTTTGCGGTACTTGGGGTCGAACCCAGGGCCTCGCACTTGCATGCTTTGCAAGTGCTGGACCACTGAGCTGCACCCCCAGTCCATTTTTTTTACTTTTTTGAGACAGGGTGTCACTAAGTTACACAGACTGCCTCTGGTCTCGAACTTGCGATCCTCCTGCCTCCGCCTCCCAAATTGCTGGGATTACAGGTGTGCACCACCGTGTCGGGTCAAGCCTTTTCCTTCTTAACCCCGATTTCCAACCCTTCTACACGCTTTTCCTCGCTGCTTCGGCTTCTCTCCCTCGCCTCCCTCCCTCCCTTCTCGCCCCCTTTCCTTACCGGTCCTCTGGCCTCCTCCCACCTGAGCCTCTTCCGGCTGTTTCTCTCCTTCCCTTCTCTCCGCCCAGGACAATCTCACCAGCGCCACCCTGCCTCGCAATTACAAGGTCTCCCCCCTGGCCAGCGACAGACGCTCTGATGTAGGCAGCTACCGCCGCCCGCTGGGCTCTGCAGGGCCCTCGGGCACTCTGCCCCGCAGCTGGCAGCCCGTCAGCCGCATCCCCATGCCCCCCTCCACCCCCCAGGCCCGCGGCGCCCCGCGCCAGCGCCCCATCCCCCTCAGCATGATATTCAAGCTGCAGAATGCCTTCTGGGAGCACGGGGCCAGCAGGGGGTCCCCCATCTTCTCCCGAGCACCGCCCCCTAAGCTGCCTCCCCAGCCCCAGCCACCCCCCCAGCCCCAGCTGCAGCTCCAGCCCCAACCCCAGATGCCCCCCCAGCCTCAGCCTCAGGCCCAACCTCAGCCCCAGGCCCAGCCCCCGACCCCAGCCCCTCAGCCCCTTCAACAGACATGGTCCCCGGTGAACGAAGGTGAGTCCACAGTGGGGGCCCCAGAGGGCTGGATGAAAGGAGGACAAATGGCTGGGATCAGACCAATGTGGGTAGGGGGGTGGCCTCCAGCCTCTTTCCAGACATTGTCCCTGCAGAAAGCCAGGCCAGAGGAGCTTGAGAATTTACCCAGGAGCCAGGGATTGTGGGGTAGTTAAGTGTGGACCCTGGAGTCAGATTGGGCCACGCTGTGTGGCCTTGGGCAAGTCACTTAGCCTTTCTGGGCCTCAATTTCCTTGCATGTAAAAGGTGAATCATGATAGAATTCATCTTATGGGGACATGGTACTAAAGCCACATCAAATCCCTAAAATTGGGCCTAATGCAGTTGTTGTTGTTGTTAGGTGCCGTCAAGTCGGTATTCAGTTGTATGTACCGACCCTGCATACAACTATTGGGGTGGGGCTGGGGGTGAGATGGGCTGGGGGTGAGATTGTCAGTGCTTCTCTGCTGTTTGTAGAGTTTTCAGTGTCGGACTGATTTTTGGGAGTGGGTTGCAGGGTCCATCTCCCAAACCTACAGCACCTGGTGTTCCCAGGCGGTCTCCCATCCAAATACCAACCAGGCCTGACCCTTCTTAGCTTCTGAGATCTGATGCCACAGGGTTATGGCTGCATAAGTCTTTAATAGCTATTATACTAGTTATAATAGTTATTAATAAGTTTTCGTTCAAGATCAGTGGAATTAAGCAGAGAGAGCTTGAGCCTCTCTTAGCCCTAACTTGCTGTGTGACTCAGGATAAATTACCTAACTGGCCTGAGTGTTCTGTCTTATTATCTATGAAGAGTGAGTAGTACTCTGTATAGGATTATGAGATGCTGGATAAAGAGTGATGATTATTTCCACCTACTTTAGAAGCACTGCTAGAAGGGAATGAAGAGAGAAAAGATTCCACTTCCAGCAGGAATTTTCTGCCTGAGATGTTAGGAAAGGAAATTTTTAGGATTTGAGAAGATCAAGTCTGTCATGGTTGGTGGGGGCACAGATTCTGGAGTCAGACTGCTGTGTGACTTTGGGTAACTGACTTTTCCTCTCTGAGACTCAGATTCCCTTTCTGTAATATGGAGATAATTGCCCATCTCCTTCACAGGGTAATAGGGAGAATTCGATAAGACCAGCCTATAAAGTGCCAGGCACATACTAAATGCTTTCTATGTGGGAGGTATCATAATTGTATATTACTGGCAGCCCATGGATGGTGTAGTCCAGAGAGGGCAAGGAACTGCTTCGAGGTCACACAGCAAAGAAGGTGCTGACTGTAGGTCCTGGGAGTTGTAGGAGTCTTGGGGGAATCACTGATGGGGTTCTTGTTCTTGCTAGGCCTCCTCAAACCCCCTGTGGAGCTGGAGCCTGAGCCCGAGCTAGAGGGGCTGCTGGCACCAGTGCTGGAGGTGGGGGACACAGATGAAGGCACCATGACTCGGCCCCTCAGCCCCACGAGGCTGCAGCCAGCGCTGCCACCTGAGGCGCAGTCAGTGCCCGAGCTGGAGGAGGTGGCACGAGTGTTGGCAGAGATTCCTCGGCCCCTCAAGCGCAGGGGCTCCATGGAGCAGAGCCCTGCTGTGGCCCTGCCTCCCACCCATAAGAAGCAGTACCAGCAGATCATCAGCCGTCTCTTCCACCGGCATGGCGGGCCAGGGCCTGGGGGGCCTGAGCCAGAGCTGGCCCCTATCACCGAGGGATCGGAGGCCAGGGCAGGGCCCCCTGCACCTGCCCCACCAGCTCCCATCTCACCCCCAGCCCCACCCCAGAGCAGCCCAGCAGAGCAGCCACAGAGCCTGGTAAGTAACACAGGAAGAACCAAGGTTGTGTCTGCTAGTATCTGGATCCAGCTGCGTAACAAAGCAACCTCCACATGTACTGGCTCAAATGTGATAGGTGGTTTTCTTTGAGCAAACTGCTCAGGAGTAAGCCAACAGGACTGGTAGGCAGCTTGATGGAGTCAGGACCCAGGCTCTGTCTACCTGTGGCTCCACCATCCTTTGGGGTGAGCCTGTCCTTGTGGTCCAGGATGGCTCTTGCCGAGTCTGCCTTCCAGCCAGGAAGGGAGAGGGAAGAAGAGAAAACTGTTCTGGGTACCATGCTGCAGGTACCATGCTAATGCAGGAAGATCACACGTTCGAGGCCAGAGGCAGCCTGAGCCACTTAGTGAGATTCTGTCTTGCAACTAAAACATAAAATAAAAATAGCCAGGTGTAGTGGATCACACCTGTAATTCCAAGCAACTCGAGAGGCAGAGGCAGGAGGATCACAGATTTGAGAGCAGAAGCAGCCTGTATAACTTAGACCCTGTCTCAAGATAAAAATAAAAAATAGGCTGGATCAGAGCACTTGCAAAATATGTGTGAGGCCCTGGGTTCAACCCCTAAGTACCAAAAATAAAATAAAATTAAATTAATAGGAATAATAAAAGGGGCTGGATCAGTGGTAGAGCACTTTCCTAGCGTGATTGACAGCCCGATTCAACAGCCCCCTCCCCACTAACCAGGAACCCTGCTGCAAGGGAGGCTGGGAAATGTAGTCTTCCATCTGGGCAGAGTTGTGCTCAGGAAGATGAGGGGTATCCAGGTGTGCTGGTCACATGGAGATGTTTTTACCTGTCCTCTCCAATAACTTTCACTCGGGCCCTGTCCCCGACATTCCTTCAGGAATCTGTCTTGCACCTGGAAATGGCATCAGTCTCGATGTGACAGTTTGTTTATCTGGAATCTGAAAAACTTTCCTCAATCAAATCTTTCTCCCTGGAGACCTGACAGCATCTGGTTCCTGTTTTTTCTGAGGATCCTCTCTCTTCTCTTACGAAGAGAGAATCTCTGGTCCCTGAGGCCATGAGTTGGCTGGTTAAGTGTACCATTTGGCTTGTGTGAATTTGAATCCCAGCCTCATGCCACTTATTCAGCTGTGCAAGACACTTAGCCTCTGGGCCTCAGTTTCCTCATCTGTAAAGTGGGCATGAGAGTAAAAGCAGCCACCTCAGGGTTGCTGTGAGGGTTAAGTGTATTCATATAATGCTTAGAATGGTGCCTGGCCGGTAGCTGTTAACCTCCCATTGTTGTTTGGTTTGTGTTCTTGTTTTAGTTGTTTGTTTAGTTTTTTTGAGATCGGAGAGACTCTGTCTCAAAAATAAAAAATAGGGCCGGGTGTGGTGGGGCATGCCTGTAATCCCAATGTCTCAGGAGGCAGAGGCAGGAGGATCACAAGTTAGAGGCCTGAGGCAGCCTGTGTAATTTATTGAGACCCTGTCTCAAAGTGTAACTAATTAATTGATTTAAATAAAGAAAGAAAAAGTGAAAAATGGACTGGGGGTGCAGCTCGGTGGTAGGGCACTTGCAAAGCATGCATGAGGCTGTGGGTTCCATCCCCCAGTGCCACACAAAAAATAAAACAATCAAAATAAATAATAAAAATAATCATAATAACCGGGCGCGATGGTGCACGCCTGTAATCCCAGCGGCTCAGGAGGCAGAGGCAGGAGGATCACAAGTTTGAGACCAGAGGCAGTCTGGGTAACTTAACGAGACCCTGTCTCAAAAAAAGTAAAAATGTGGGCTAAGGATGCAGCTCAGTGGTCCAGCACTTGCAAAGCATGCAAGGGGGAGGCCCTGGGTCCAACCCCCAGTAACTGCAAAATAAATAAATAAATAAATAAATAAATAAATAAATAAATAAATATCATAATAATGATAATAAATGAAAAAGGGCTCGGGGTGCAGCTCAAGGGTAGAGCACTTGCCCAACATTGCAGGAGGCCTTGATTGGGTTCAATCCCCCAGGCCTGGGGGAAATAAAATCCCAAAGTCCCAGGATTCCCGGACCCTTGTGGAGACCCAGTCTCCAGGAGAAGTCCCCAGTCTCCTGGTTGTGAGATCCAGCCCTGCTCCCGGGTGGATGAGTGCCCTGGGGTGGCGGCCGCTGGGCCCCTGGGCCTCTGTCTCCCTGCCTGGGTGACGGGGAGGCAGTGGCTGAGGCCCCCGCCCTGCCCCGCAGGAGATGCGCTCGGTGCTGCGCAAAGCCGGTTCCCCGCGCAAGGCCCGGCGCGCGCGCCTCAACCCGCTGGTGCTGCTGCTGGACGCGGCGCTGACCGGGGAGCTGGACGTGGTGCAGCAGGCGATGAAGGAGGTGAGGCCGCGGGGCCGTGGGGGGAGGGGCGCAGCGGGGCGGGGCGGGCGCGGGGTGACAGCGGGCTGAGCCTGCCCGCTCACGGTCGCCGCAGATGAACGACCCGAGCCAGCCCAACGAGGAGGGCATCACGGCGCTGCACAACGCCATCTGCGGCGCCAACTACCCGATCGTCGACTTCCTCATCGCCGCGGGCGCCAACGTCAACTCGCCCGACAGCCACGGCTGGTGAGCCCGCGACACGCGCACGGGGACGGTGCGGGGACGGCTCGGCGGCCCCCCACCTCCTGGCTCACGCGCTGCCGTCCCCCGCCCCCCGCCCCCCAGGACGCCCCTGCACTGCGCCGCGTCCTGCAACGACACCGCCATCTGCACGGCGCTGGTGCAGCACGGCGCCGCGATCTTCGCCACCACGCTCAGCGACGGCGCCACCGCCATTGAGAAGTGCGACCCCTACCGCGAGGGCTACGCCGACTGCGCCACCTACCTGGCAGGTGCGGGGCGGGTTGGGGCTGGGGGGGGGGCTTCTCCTCCCCTCGAGGAGGACCACGGCCCTGGCAGGATCCCAGGGGAGAGGGGCATGGGGGCACCCCCTGCGGGGGTGGGGGTGGGGCAGCCCATCTGGCAGGTGGAGGGGGTGGGGGGTGGTTTGGGTCAGTGTTGGGGGGCTTCTCCCCTCAAAGAGGACTAAGGCCCTGTCAGGATCCCAGGGGATGGGAGGGGTTCCCCCTTCGGGGGTGGGGGTGGGGCAGCCCACCTGGCAAGTGGAGGCTGGCGTGGGGGTGGGGTGGGATTGGGGGACTCTCACCTGGCCTGGGTTAGGGATGGGGGGCTTCTACTCCCCTGGAAGAGGATCAGGGCCCTGGCAGGATCCCAGGGGAGAGGAGCATGGGGGGCGCCCCCTGCGGGGATAGGGACGGCATAGCCCACCTGGCAGGTGGGACTGTGGGCAGGGGGACTGTGTCCCCTCTAGGGAGAAAGGGGACTTGGAGTCCTGCCGTCTAGCAGGACACCTGAGGGGCGGAGGGCAGAGCGCCCTCCCTTTACAGGACCACCTAGCTGGCGCAGGGCTGGGAAGGTGGGAAAGGCTGTGCCACACGCCAGGGCAGGTGAACAGTCTGGGCAGAGGCTCGGGGACCCTTCCACCTGCAGGGAGTCCCGCGACAGGACCCTGCCTCCCCAGGGGCCGGGCTACGTCCCTCCCCCACCGTGCGCTCTGGGGGCAAGTGAGGGGAACGGTGAAGATGGTGGGGGGGTCTCCACCGCACGAGCGGAGGAGCAGGTCATAGCATCATCTTGTTGTTAGGGTCTGGGGACCATAGGGGTGCAACAGTGTCCAAGATAGACCCTGCCCCAGAGGAGGTGGCCCACCCCATTCCCCCCAACACTCTCAAATGGTAGAGACCAGCCCCGTCCCCAGACACGGGCGCACACAGCTTTCCACTTGGCTCATGTTCCTGCTGGGGCAGCTGCCAAGTCCCCTCCCCCCGTCGCTCCCCCCCCCCCCCGCACCATGTTCCTGGGCCCTCTGCCTCCCACCCCCATCCCGACTGTGCCTCTTCAGACGTGGAGCAGGGCATGGGGCTGATGCACAGCGGCGCCGTGTACGCGCTGTGGGACTACAGCGCCGAGTTCGGCGACGAGCTGTCGTTCCGGGAGGGCGAGCTGGTCACCGTGCTGCGGAGGGACGGCCCTGAGGAGACGGACTGGTGGTGGGCGGCGCTGCATGGCCAGGAGGGCTACGTGCCTCGGAACTACTTCGGGGTGAGCCTAGAGTGGACCTCGTGGGGGCTTCCCGGGGACAATTTGAGACAAATCTCAGAGGAAAGGAGGGGGGGTGAAGGCACCCGAAGAGCCCATTACTGATCGTGGGGTGGGTGGGGTGGATCGGGAAAGCCCATTGTAGTAATGGGGGGGGGCAGGGGACAGTCCCGCACAGTTAGGGGAGTGAGGATGAGCCCCATGCAGGGCTGGGACTTTGTAGGATCCACACCAGTATTGTCTTCCTGGTCACTGATTGGTTCAGGCTCAACCAAATGTGTTTTTTTTTTTCTTTTTTTTTGTAGGGGGACTTGGGGTTGATCTCAGAGCCTACCACATACTTTGCAAGTGCTCTACCACTGGGCTGCACCCACAGCCCTTTTTTTTTTTTTTTTTTTGAGTCGGGGTCTAAGTTACACAGGCAGCCTCTCTGGCCTCCAACTTGCGATCCTCCTGCCTCGGCCTCCGGACTGGCTGGGATGACAGGCTCGGGCTACTGCACTCTGCCAATCAGATGTTTTTATTGGGCAGGAGTGTAGCTCAGTGCCAGAATGGAGGCAGCTCGCATCCTTGTGGGTGGGATGAGGGGGCAGGAGCTCCGGATGTCTCCCTGAAGGCCAGTTTCCCTCAGCTCTTCCCCAGGGTGAAGTCGCAGAGGAACAAAGTCTAGCAGGGTGGAAGGACGTTTGCAGCCCGCCTGACTTTGCCCGGGACCTCCCACTCCGTTTACCTCTGCCGTTCCCTGCGCCCCTTGCCCTGCCGGAGTGCGGTCCCACCCACCACCAGTGCTCCCAGAACCCGGGGCAGAAGGAGAAGCCCAGCCTTCAGTGTAGGAACCTGCCTTCGCCCAGGGAAGTCCCAGGGGTGGGGCTGGGCATCTTTGAGGGCAGGAGGCGCCCCACATTTGCCAAATCAGATTCCGTCCAAAGTGCCTCTTCCTGTTCGGCTGCCAACCACTTCCCACCCCCAGCAAGCCCACCCGCCACCCTGGCTGAGCCTGATGGGGGTGACCCACCCCTCGATTTCCCCCGGAGTGCCTTGGGGGCTGGGTGAGGCACTATTTCTTCTGACCGGTATCCCTGCCCTTCTTCCCCCAACTAAGTGCCTTCACACAGTGCTGGCTCTACGTTTATAACAAAACGGGGCGTTTTTTCTTTATAAATAAAGGTAGTTCTCGCAGAAGTTGATTTCCATTTCTTTTGATTCTGTTCTGACTGTATAAATGCACATCATCATTGTTACTATTTTCTGGCAAGCCAGTTTGTTTGTTTGTTTGTTTGTTTTTGGCAGTGCTAGAGATGTATTCCAGACCTCAGGAATGCTAGGCAGGACTATACCACTGAGCTACAACCCCAACCCTGGCAAAACAGATTTTTATTTCTTTCCCTTTCTTTTTTTCTTTTTTCTTTTTTCCTTTTTTTTTTTTTTTTTTTTTTTTTTTTTTTTTTTTTTTTTTTTTTTTTTTTTTTTTTTTTTTTTTTTTTTTTTTTTTTTTTTTTTTTTTTTTTTTTTTTTTCAGTATTTTGGGGCTGAACTCAGGGCCTTGCACATACTTTGCAAGTGTTCTACCACTGACCTGCACTTCCACCCCCTTTTAATTTTTTTTTTTTAACCTCCAGACTGGGCCATGCTAAATGATGAAGGTTGCCTCTGGCCTTGAACTTTGAATCCTCCTGTCTCCACCTCCCAAGTGACTGGGATTACAGGTATGCACCACTGTGCCTGGCCTGCAAACCAGTCTTAAAGTATCCCCTTTCAAAGGATTCCCCAAGTCCCATCCTTGCTCTTTTAGGTTTTCAATTCTTATTTTACAGTAAGAATTTGTTAGCTTCTCATCATTATAACAAAATATCTGAGGCAGGCTAACTTCATAAAGAAAAGAGGTTGATTGGCCCTAGTGTGTTGGTGCACATCTGTAATTCCAGCACTGGAGAGGCTGAGGCAGAAGGATCTCACGTTGCAGGCCAGCCTGAGCTAAAAGTGCAAACAGCATGACACAGGCTCTGGTAAAGGTTCAATGGCAAGTGCTGGGAATGTGGGCCAGAGGAAGGGATCATGTCTTAATATGGGATGCTAGAAAGCACTCACAGGTCCAGCACAGGCTCCCTGGCCCCTTATTGGATGGTGGAACCCAAGGGCTCAGGTATTCTTTGCAAACATTCCACCACTGACCTGCATCCCAGCCCCTTTTTTATTTGTTAAGTAGAGTCAGGGTCTCACTGAGTTGCCCATGCGCCTCTGGCCTCAAACTTGCAATCCTCCTGCCTCAGCCTCCTGGGTCCCTGGGATTACAGGCATGTGCCATCCTCCTGGCTAAAAAATACACCATCAGTTCTACAAAAGAAAAGCATCAGCCAAGTGTGGTGGCTCGTGCCTGTGATCTCAGCACCTGGGAGGCTGAGGCAGGAGGATCTTGTGCTCCAGGCCAGCCTCAGCTACACAGCAAGACCCTGCCTCAAAAAACCCAAGCCAGCCGTGCGCAGTGGCGCACACCTGCAATCCCAGCGGCTTGGGAGGTGGAAGCAGGATTGCAAGTTGGAGACCAGAGGCAGTCTGTGTAATTTATCGAGACCCTGTCTCAAAAAGTAAAAGAATGGGTTGGTAGAGCAGCTCAGTGGCCCAGCACTTGCAGAGCATGCAAGCGTGAGGCTCTGGGTTCAACCCCTAGTACCACACACGTGCGCGTGCGTCCACACACACACACACACACACACACACACACACACACCAAAAAAAAAAAAAAAAAGATAGAAAAGAAAAAGAAAAAACCAAACCAAAACCAAAACAAACATTCAGTATATCAGATGCTTACAGAGGCTGCAAAGAAAAATAATGCAAGGAAGGAAAACGTAGTATGTGTGTGTGGGGGGGTGAGGTAGGTTTAATTTGGAGGTCAAGGAAGGCCTCACTGAGACTGACTTTTCAGCAAAGACCTAAAGAAGTCAGCCATGTGGACATCTGGGGAAGGAGCATTCCAGGCAGAAAAGACAGCAGGTGCAAAGGCCCTGAGATGGGACCTCAAGGATGAGGGCAGAGAGTAGAGAGAAGTCCGCTGGGAGGGGTAGGCAGGGACCAGATCAAAATCTTTTCTGCAGAGCCTGGTGTGGTGGCACATATCTGTAATCTCAGTGCCCGGGAGGCTGAGGGAGAAGGATGTAGTTTGAGGCCAACCTGGGCTGCATAGGAAGACCCTGTCTCAAACAAACATACAAACAAAAAACCATTCCCGTGAACAACAGAACCCTCTCTAAGTAGCGTAGCCCCTCCTCACCCATGTACCAACCCACTTCACTGCTCTATCTCTGGCTCCCTGCCCTAGCTCATTCTGTTTCAGCCAGGCTGGCCTTGCTGTTTCCAAAATGTGCCAGGCTACCCCACCTCAGCGACTCATAGCTGCCTTCCTGTTATGAGCCTTTTGGGCTTCCTGAAAGTTTTTTTTCACACTTTTAATCACATACTGAATGGTATGTGTAATAGTATTCTTTGAGGACAGGAACTGGGGCCATTAGGGTCACCTTTGTGTTCCCAGGGCCCAGCACAGAGTCAAGAAAACGGTAGGTGCCCCATAACTATTTGTTGAAGAACTGAAAGCTACCATTATTGAACGCTTAGTATGTGCTAAGCCCAATTTTAACTGCTTCATGTGAGTTAAGACGTCATCTGCATTGTAAATAGTCTAATCATTCCTGTGTTGCGGCTGAGAAAGTGAAATCCCAGCAGTATAATTTGATCAAGGTCACTCAGTTAATAGACAGGGGGGCTAGGATTTGGACCAGGTGTTCTGGTTCAGAGCCCACAATTTACCCACCAAAACACACTCTATATTACTGCCTGACTGAAACATGTAACAGACTCTGGCAAACAGCAGGCATTCAATAAATGGGAGAAGCAATTTTAAGTTTCCCTATAGGTCTGTCAGCTTGTCATGCTGTGGGGGTTTGTGGATTGCTCTGATGCCAGAAGCTATGCCACTGGTTTTTCAGATACCATCAGGGCCACCCATGGTGGACAGGTTTCAGCTGAGCTTCCAGACTAAGATAGACTAAAGAGAAGAACCTGGCAGCCCACTCTTGAAACACTTAGCCATTAAAAACCCCATGAATAGCAAAGAAGCACTGTCAATTATAGTGCCAGGAAATGAGCCCCCCAGACTGGAAGGCATTCAAGAAACGACTGGGGAAGAGTTGCTGCCTAAAAGTAGAGTTGACCATAATGATGGGAATGGAGCCCCTGGGACCTCCTTTTACTGATGTAGCGTGACTGAAAATGAGAAGAAACATAGTGGCTGCAACATCGGGTTCAAACATAAAAAGATCATGTGCATAGCAGAGTGTTGAGTAGTGTTTCGTCCTGTTGTCCATAGGGTCGCTATGAGTTGGATCCTACTCGATAGCACTCAACAAAAACAAACAAAATTTCTAGGTTACTTATCCTAACAGAAGTCTAGGACATGGCAAGTGTGTTATAAATGCACGTTTGTCTAGTATAGCCTGCTAACTCACGGACCTCTGAGGAGTCCCCCGTTTTCCCGCCATTCCGCTATTCACTACTCAACCTGGGCTGACCCAGGAAGATCTGTGATGAGCCGGATCGATTCTCTGGGCTCTCTTCCTCCCATGTTTTGTTCTTCGCTCGGCGATCCTCAGCGATGCCTGTGGCCCCGCCTCCCACTGGAGTCCGCCCCCTGCCTCTCCGTGCGCACGCGCAGCACTCCGACTGGCTCCGCCCCAGTAGAGTGACGGGTAGGATGGGCCAATGACGTCTCAGCAAGGGTGGTACCGCCCCCTTGGGAAGGCCCACCCACGTCCCTCGCCTCTTCTGAATATTCATGAGGAAGGCGAATAGACGCTGCTGCACGCCGGGGCCGCCGCCATGAAGTGAGAGGGGGTCGGGGGTAGCGGGTTTTGGGGTCTGGAAGATGGGGCCTCCTGTGGGCGCCCCTAGGGCCCGGGCGGGGCGCGGAAAAGCTGAAGGGTGGCGTGGGGCTGGCTGCGGGGGCCGGCGGGACGGTGCCAGGACGGCAGTTAGGAGACTCCGAGGCGACGCAGAGGGTCCCTGGGCTCTTGGGGACATGGGGCCCGAGGGCGGGGCGGTGAGGAGGGGGACGGGGCAGTGACCCTACAGCCCCCGCCATCAGGCTCAACGTGGACGGGCTGCTGGTCTACTTCCCCTACGACTACATCTACCCCGAGCAGTTCTCCTACATGCTGGAGCTCAAGCGCACGCTGGACGCCAAGGTGGGCGGCTGCCTCCGCGGGGGCCAAGGCCGAGCTGGCGCTCCCCAACGGGGGGTGATCTAAACGCGCTAGAGCACAGCAGGCATGTCTGGAGATGTTCCTGGGAGGGGGGTCACACCAGTGGAAGGGAGGGGGGCTCCTGGCATGTAATAGGTAGAGGCCACAGAGGTTGCTAAACCCCCGAGTGTGCACAGAGCAGCCACCCCCAGCCCCATAAGCAAGTATTTTCTAGCCTCAAATGTCAAGTTTGAGAAACCAGAGTTTAAGAAACTCAGATGTAAGCTATTCAGAAAGAGCCCTCAGCACAATCAGTGCAGCGAGACGTTTTGTTAAGTCAACAGAAAAAGGTTAGCGGTGTGTCAGGTCCTATGCAAGGTATTTAACCCACAGTTTTGCATTAGTCCTCACACTGGGGCTGTGGGGAACGGCTTATGTGGCTCATTTTAGAGATGAGAGTATGGGTCAGAGAGGTGGGATTACACCGGTTCTTGTGGACCTAAGACCACTCAAGAAGGAGGAGGCAGCCAGGCGTGGTGGCGGCACACCTGTCATCCCAGCAACTTGGGAGGTGGAAGCAGGAGGATCACAGGTTCGAGGGCAGAGGCAGCCTGCATAACTTAGGGAGACCCTGTCTCAAGATAACAAATAAAAGGGGTGGGGGTGCAGCTCATTGGTCATGCATGTGCAAAGTATGCCTGAGGTCCCAGGTTCAGCCCCCCAGTACTGCAATAATAAAATAAGGAGGTGGCAGGAATGGGGCTCAGTCTGTAATCCCAGCACTCGGGAGGCTGAGGCAGGAGGATCTCAAGTTCCAGGCCAGCCTGGGCTACATAGTGAGACCCTGTCTCAAAAGAAAAAAGAAATGGAGTTCAAATTCACTGCCCCTTGGATCCAGACTTTTCATTGCCATGTTGTCCTGCTGTTCCCAGGTGGTGGCATTTGGGGGCGGGTCCCTGAGGTTCTGAGAGCCAGTGTTATGTCCTTCCTGCCTCCAATACACAGGGTCACGGAGTCCTGGAGATGCCCTCCGGCACTGGGAAGACAGTGTCCCTGCTGGCCCTGATCATGGCGTACCAGCGGGTGAGTCAGCCTCTGTGCCCGTGGAGGGGGAAGAGGGCCGGGGCGGATGGAGGCTGAGGCTGCTTGTTGTCGACAGGCATATCCGCTGGAGGTGACGAAACTCATCTACTGCTCGAGGACTGTGCCGGAGATTGAGAAGGTGGGCTGTGGCGGATCTTGCGCTCTGTCCCCTTCTCTTCCCCTGGGCGTGGTTGCCCCCCCAGCCTGGAGGGGTCGGGAAGGTCTCGAGGAGGCCGAGGACTGTCTGAGCAGGGACTTGTGCTTCCGGTGTGAACACGTCCTGCCACCCTCTGCGCAGGTGATCGAAGAGCTCCGCAAGCTGCTCAGCTTCTATGAGAAGCAGGAGGGCGAGAAGCTGCCGTTTCTGGGCTTGGCGCTGAGCTCCCGCAAGAACCTGTGTATCCATCCCGAGGTGAGCGGCCGTTCCTGGTCCCAGCCCTGGACTTGAGGCCACTTCTGTCCATCCACCCACCAATCCTAGATCCCCAGACTAGGCCTCTCGGGGAGGGAGACTTCCCTTCTTACTTGACAAAGTCTGACTTGTCATCCATGGCGCAGGTGAGCACACCTCCTCCAGGCAGGCGCGCCCCAACCCCAGGAGAGGTTAAGAAAGACGCACACCTGTGATCTCTGCGACTCGGGAGGTGGAGGCAGGAGGATCGAGAGTTCGAGGCCAGAGCAGCCTGTGTAATTTAGTGAGAGCATGACTCAAAATAATAGATGAAAAATGTGCTTGGGGTGCAGCCCAGTGGTAGAGCACTTGCAAAATATGTGTGAGGCCCTGGGTTCAACCCCAAATACTGCAAAAAAAAAAAAAAAAAAAAAAAAAAAAATCATGGAGGGAAGCTTCTAGAGTCTGACAGCCCTGGTTTCCTGGCTTTAACTTATTCGACTTTTTCTTCTCTTTTTTCTTTTTTTTTCTTTTCTTTTTTCTTTTTTTTTTTTTTTTGAGACAGGGTTGCATTGTATAGCCCACACTGTCCTAGAACTCCCTATGTAGACCAGTCTCACCTCAAACTCGTGTCGATCCTCCTGCTTCAGCCTCCCCGAGTGCTGGGATTACAGGCGGTGCCCCTGCATATGGCTTTAACTTATTCGCAGAGTATTTTTGGATAGGTGATTTCTGCCATATGGGCCTCAATCTTCCCTTCTATAAAATGGGAGTTACTAAGTACCTGCCTCATAAGGGTGATGGGACAGTTGATGCAGTCAAAGCCCTTTGCACATATAAAAAGCTAAAAGAATATTAGTAATTATCATGATGTTTATTATACAAGAACATGTGACATAATATTATAAGATCGTGTGGCAAAATTATGCTAACCATGTACTGGGCACTGTTCTAAGTGTGGGCCATGTGACGGCTCATGGCATATATATCATGTGGCATTATTTTTAGGAATATATAAGAAGTAACAGGTAACATGGATGGTAAGGAAAATATCCTTCGTCACAGTCCTCGGTGACGGATGACATGGGGCGGGAAGAGAAGTGTTGGCAGCCTCCGAGTCTTCCCTTTGGTGAAGGAAGAGGGTCTGCTCTGCAGAAGGTGGCCCTCAGCTGTGATGGGGCCGGAGGTCAAGGGCAGGGGGTTCTCAGGCCGTGGGATCGGAACTACCGCTGACTGTGAAGATCTTGCAAGGTTCTGTATATTTTGGCATTTCAGGGGATTAACGTCGGCTCAGCCTACACAGTAAAGGTTCAAGGTTTGACGTTTCTTTGTTTGTTTTTGTGGTGCTAGGGATGGAACCCAGTGCCTCTCAAATGCTGGACAAGTGCTCTGCCACTGAGCTACAACCCTAGCCCAAGGGTTAACGTTTTAAAAACACAGGTTGCACATCCAAAAAAAAAGTAATAAAACTCTAAAATGCTCCAAACCCTGAAACTCTTTGAAGAGTTTATCACAAGTGGAAGATTCCATACCTGACCTCATGTGAGGTCAAAATGCGAGGGCACCGAAAATATTGCTTAAAATTCAGCCTCTGCCTATAAGGTGTCTGTGAAACATAAATGAGCTTCATGTTTAGACTTGCGCCTCATCCCCAAGATACTCATCATGTAGCTGCCAAGATTTCAAAATTCGAAAACATCTGAAATCCGAAATGCTTCTGGCCCCACATATTTCACATAAGGGATACTTAACCTGTAATCGTTTTGTGAGTTTTTTGTTGTTGTTTGTGCGGTACTAGGGATTGATCTCAGGGCCTCATGCATGCTTTGCAAGCACTCTTCCACTGAGCTGCACCCCCCGCCCATTTAGTTTTACTTTTTATTCTGAGGCTGGGTTTAAGTTATGCAGGCTGCCTCTGGCCTCGAACCCGCGATCCTCCTGCCTCAGCCTACAAAATTGCTAGGATGACAGGTGTGTGCCACCTCACCTGGCTTTTTATTGTTGTTTTTTGAGACAAGGTCTTGCTATGTAGCCCTAGACTGATCTGGTGCTCACTGTGTAGCCCAGCCTGGCTTGGGACTGGTGATCCTCCTGCCTCTGTCTGCCTCCTGAGTGCTGGGATTATAGGTTTATGCCACCATGCCTGGCCCATAATAGTCACCACTCTTGCATCTGTACGGTAAGTTCCTCTGTGTCTTCACTAATCACGAAAACAGGTTAAGCTGAGTGCGGTGGTGCACACCTGTCATCCCAGCAACTCAGGAGGCCCAGGCAGGAGGATCGCCAGTTCGAGGCCAGAGGCAACCTGAATAATTTAGCAAGACCCTGGCTCAAAATAAAAAACTAGAAAAGGAACTGATGGTGCAGCTCTTTGGTAGAATGCTTGCAAAGTAGGCGTGGGGCCCTGTGTTTGGCCCCCCAGTACCTCCAGAAAAATAAATAAGGTTGAGGTTTAAGTTATCCAAAAATCCCAGTTGGTCTCCCATCCCAGGTAGCTGAGGCCTGTGGAGGCCCAGGTTGGAGCCGTCGGGCATTGCAATCTGTCCCTGTGCCTGCAGGTGACCCCCCTGCGCTTCGGGAAGGACGTGGACGGGAAATGCCACAGCCTCACGGCCTCCTACGTGCGGGCACAGTACCAGCAGGACGCCGCCCTGCCCCACTGCCACTTCTACGAGGTTCCTTAGGGCCTGGGCTGCGGGAGAGCAGGGGCGCATGGGGCAGCCGCCTCCTCAACCCCCTGACCCTCTGGCGTTGCCTCAGGAATTTGATGCCCACGGGCGCCAGGTGCCCCTGGCCACTGGCATCTACAACCTGGATGACCTGAAGGCCCTGGGCCGGCGCCAGGGCTGGTGCCCGTACTTTCTCGCCCGCTACTCTGTAAGAAGGCTGGCGGGTGGGCGTGAGGGTTCCCCTGCCTGCCCATCGGCCCCCTGCCCAGCTGTCCGCTTGCGTGGGTGTTCCTCTGCCCATGTCTCCCCATTATCCCATTCCTGTGCCACCTGTTTGCATCTCTGCCCATCTGCTTATGTCTATCCTTCTGCTGCCTCTGTGGGCCTGGTGGGGGGCAGCTTGGCAGGGGGTGGCAGGGCCACACGGACCAGGGAACCCCGCCCTTCCCGCCAGATCCTGCACGCCAACGTGGTGGTTTATAGCTACCACTACCTCCTGGATCCCAAGATCGCGGACCTAGTGTCCAAGGAGCTGGCCCGCAAGGCTGTCGTGGTCTTCGATGAGGCCCACAACATCGGTGAGTGGGGGAGCCAGGACGCCGAGGTGGCGGCAGCCCCTCAGGTCGCTGGCCTGGCTGAGCCCGGCTCTTGCGTCTTCTCCAGACAACGTCTGCATCGACTCCATGAGCGTCAACCTCACCCGCCGGACCCTCGACCGCTGCCAGGCCAACCTGGACACCCTGCAGAAGACGGTGTCCAGGTAAGGCAGCCTGGGGGCAGCCCGAGGCCCTGTGCCCGCCTCGCTTCTTGCCCCTGGCCCCTACCCCGTGTCCCCGCAGGATCAAGGAGACGGACGAGCAGCGCCTGCGGGACGAGTACCGGCGCCTGGTGGAGGGCTTGCGGGAGGCCAGCGCCGCCCGGGAGACTGACGCCCACCTGGCCAACCCCGTGCTGCCTGACGAGGTGCTGCAGGGTGAGCTGCTGCCCGGCCCCCACGCCCTCTGCCCTGCACCCCACACCTCCAGCCCGCTGACCGCCTGCTGCCTCCCTGCAGAGGCCGTGCCCGGCTCCATCCGCACGGCTGAGCACTTCTTGGGCTTCCTGCGGCGGCTGCTGGAGTTTGTGAAGTGGCGGCTGCGCGTGCAGCACGTGGTGCAGGAGAGCCCGCCCGCCTTCCTCAGCGGCCTGGCGCAGCGCGTGTGCATCCAGCGCAAGCCCCTCAGGTGTGGCCCCACCTGGGGGCGGGGACAGGGTCTTGAGTTCTGCCCACGTGGGGCAGGCAGAGAGCGGTGTCCAGGGGCCTGAGGGCTGGACTGAGGCCAGGCGCTGGGGAGGACGCCATGGCCCCCAGGGCCGCCCCAGGTGCAATCTGGGTGCGTTTCAGCCACATCAGCCCCTGGGACTGCAGCAGGCAAGAGTGGACCTGGGCGGGGGCGGGGGTCCTGTTCTCCTTCACCCTGAGCCCCAGCTGCTTCTGCAAAACATGAGTGGGGAGTCGGCGCCTTTCCGCTTGGGCCCCCGTGCTGGTAGGAGCAGGCGCAGGACAGGCTGCCCCATCCTGAGCACGGACGACGAGCTGAGTCTTCTCTGTCCCCGGCCTGCAGAGGAGGCCACCAGGGCTCCAAGAGGGGCCACCTCACCCCGCGTCACCCTGCCCTGTGCAGGGTGTTGGCACTGTGAGGCCAGCCCTGAGGGGCTCTGTTCCCGAGGGGTGGGCAGCCCTCTGCCTGGATCTCCCTGGCCTCCCCAGACTGGGGACTGAGAGGGCAGAGGTGGGGTCTCTGTGACTGCCACACGGTCCTCAAACGCCTGCAGTGTTCTGGGGACATGAGTGACAGAGGCAGCCAGGGCAGCCCTCACGGGCCCTAGCCCCCTGGAGGAGAGCACTTGTCCCCAGATGGTGACTGCAGAGTGGGCAGGGCTGAGGGGGCTGAGGGCACCGCCCTGGCCTGGGGGCAGAGGTGGCACCAAAGCCTTCAGTCCTGCTCAGGGCCACCTGAGGGAGAAGCAGGGGGACCCAGGACCTCTGCCCAGCCATGGGCGTGGGTGGGGAGGCGTCTGGGACTGTGTGCGGTGTGTGTGGCTGTCCCTCTGAGTGTGGGGGCCTAGGACACTGTCACCAGGGTGCCTGAGATGGTGCGCAGGCTGTGGTGTGTGGCCTGGAGCCCTGATGTGGCCGGGCTCCTCGGCAGGGCAGCTGGCCCTTGTTGTGATGAGGACCTGCACATGGGGCCGAGCGAGCCCCAGTGACGAGCGACACCGCACCAGGGTGTGGTGCTGCCGCGTGTGCCGTCGTGTGACTGTGGGGGGGGGGGGCACATGGGCGTCTCGGGGGCATCTCAGGTCCTCTGGGGAGACGGATGTGATCGAGAGCTCCGCGGGTCCCGCTGGGCTGTCCCCTGCCGCTCACCCTTCGCCTCGGCCAGGTTCTGCGCAGAGCGCCTGCGCTCCCTCCTGCACACCTTGGAGATCGCCGACCTGGCGGACTTCTCCCCGCTCACCCTCCTGGCCAACTTTGCCACCCTCGTCAGCACCTACGCCAAGGGTGAGCCTCTCCCTGTGCCGGCCCAGCTGAGTCCAGAGCGTGGTCGGCGGGGCTGGGACACGCAGGGCCCGTCGCCCGGCTCAGGAGGTTGCGATCTATGTCGAGGGCACTGGGGAGCCACAAAAGGTTTCTGAGGGAGGGAGCCTCTTGCTCCAATTTGTGTTTTCGAAGGGGCCCTGGGGCTGCAGAGGGGAGAAGGAGCAGGGCCAGCAGAGGTGTGAAAGGAGGCCATGGCGGTGCTGTGGGTCAGCTCACATTGCAGGGCACAGCGAGAGGCTGGTCCCTGTGCAGTGCCGGGCACTGGGGAGCTAGGGCAGTTTCTGAGCAGGGGAGGTGCCAGTCAGATTTGTGCTCGAGAAAGATTCTTCTGGCAGGGCCTGGAAGTCAGAGATGGGGTGCAGTCAGGGACCTACACGAGAGGAGGAAGCAGCATTGTGGAGACAGAGCGGGGTGGTCTGGAGGGAGACGTGGGAGGAGGCGGCCTGGGGTTGGGGGCAGCAGGTCTGGGATGCGGAGTGGAGGCCCTGCCCAATGCTGGGCTTGCCCACAAGGGAGGCCAGCCTGAGGCTTTCTTGGCCAGGGGTCCCCTCCTTCCTCAGCGGTAAGCTGACGGGCTTAGTCGGATCCCTGGGGATTATGGCTCTACCCAGGAAACCAGGTCAGGCTCGCAGGCGGGCGGAGGGTGACGGCCCAGCGCAGGACGCAGCAGCAGGCAGTCCTGCCCCAGCTTTCCCTAGGCCTCCCCTCCCAGCCTCCGCTCCCTCGGCTCCCTTCCCGCCTTCCCTTCTCAGACGCCTTCCTGGTTTGCTCTGTCTCCACAGCATCTCTCCCTGGAGACCCATCTGTCCCCCGCTCCACGGGACCATGAGCCCATGTGGGCAGGGCTGGGGTTGCCTGGTCACCACTGTGTCCTCCGCACCGAGGACCAGGTTGTTTGCACTAGTGAGCCGGGGCTGGGGATTTATTCATTCACTTGTTATTCGCCAACCGGAGCCAGGCCCCCCACCTGGCAGCAGGAACCAAAAAGCCCTCATCCCTCACCTCTGGGAGTTACATACAGTCCAGAGGGACAGACCTACAGGAAGGACACAAACAGACCCGGAAGACGGCCCCAGGAGGCCAGCAACAGGAAGGCTGTAGCTGCCAGCCGGGAAGGGCCTGCTGAGCGAATTCTCAGGGGACCCCATAGGCCACCCTGGGACTCGGCAGGCAGAGGCCAGAGGAAGGGGGTGACACTTCCTGAGGTCAGGCAGGAGGCAGTGAGGGTAGCGGTGGGGTCCCACCAGCTGCTCTGGATCGAGCAGCGTGAGGATGTGATCTGCCAAAGGGACTCCACGGGGCTTCCCCATTGCCCTGGCGAGCTGGGTGGGCCCAGGCAGGAGGGGCCAGGCCCGGTACAGGGCCCGGTTGCCTGCGGGTGTTGGAGGCGGAGGTGCGTGGCTTCAGATGGACAGGTCCTGGGCCCAGACTAGGGCTCCAGGCTTCATGGGCCCTGGTGGCACTCACAGAGCTGAGGTGGCAGGCAGTGGCGCCCTGTGCTCAGACCCCGTGAGCATTGTATGGAGCTCAGTCCTGCAGACACGGGTAGGGCGGGTGTGTCGAGCACTCGGGTGCCAGGCTTGAAGCTTAGGCTGCCAGTGTCAGCGGGTTACTCATGGGTGTGGAGTTGACAGACGGGTGGCGGTGGTCACAGCAAGACTCAGCCGCGTCCCCTGCCCCCTGCAGGCTTCACCATCATCATTGAGCCCTTTGACGACAGGACCCCAACCATCGCCAACCCTGTCCTGCACTTCAGGTGGGGCCCTGCCCTGCATGGGGGACACGCCCTGGGCCACACCCACCCTGACTGGCCCTCACCCCGTGTTGCCCCCGCAGCTGCATGGACGCCTCCCTGGCCATCAAGCCCGTGTTCGAGCGCTTCCAGTCTGTCATCATCACCTCTGGGGTGAGGCCCCTCCCTGTCCCCTGGGGGCGGCCTGCGCCATGCCCAGTCCCGTTGCAATCGTTCCTGCTGTCCCTCCTGTAGACCCTGTCCCCGCTGGACATCTACCCCAAGATCCTGGACTTCCACCCGGTCACCATGGCCACCTTCACCATGACGCTGGCCCGGGTCTGCCTCTGCCCCATGGTGAGTGGGAGATGCGGGCGAGGCCGCCTTCCTCCCCGCCCTCTGCTGCTCGGGCAGTGAGCTGAGTGCGCCTGCTGCTTGTCACCTGGCTCCCCAGCCTCAGTTTGCCCACCTGTATGGTGGGTTCAGAGGTACGGATGAAGAGGCTGGCATAGCCCAGGCCTGGCACAGTGGGAGCAGAGTTGCCGATTGGTTCGCACGGCTTTGCTCGCTCCTCATCCAGCTGTGACCTGGGTGAGCGAGCCGTCCTCGGCCTCCGTGTCTCCTAGAGAACGGGCATCCAAAGCCAGGCCGGAGGCTGGCCCTCCTGGCCTGTGTTTTGGAACTCCAAACTTTGCAGGCTTTAGAGAGGGCCAAGTGTGGGGCCAGGCAGCGTCTCTGGTCAGACTCCTCTTTTACTTGAGCAGCAGAAAAGTTTGAAGTCACACCAGGGGGAAGTCGGCCTCTAAGTAGATCCAGGGCAGGCCAGGCTTTGCTACTAAAAGAGTTTGTAGCAAAAATGAAGTTGTAGCTGAGCTTAAAAAAACAGTTGGTGTTTTCAGAACCTTCTGGCTTTTGGCTTTGCCCTTTAGGGGTTGAGGACCAGGGCTGACCACCCACTGCATGGTTTTTTGTGAGCGCTGCTGGTGGGGTGCCCACGGGGCTAGGGGCGAGCGGTGTTCTGGAACTGCCTGACCTGGGGCTGGGCGTAGTTGGAACATAGCTGCTGGTTAGGAGTTCAGACAGACTTGGGTGCGGTTCCTGCTCTGCTGTTTGTTTATTCTGTGACCTTGGGCAGGTGACTCGCCTTCTCTGAGCCCTGGTCAGCTGTCCAGGCAGAGCAGATAACGGTGGCTGAGGGTTCATCTGATGACCTCGGGCCTGTAGAAAGCCTGGGGTGTCGCAGGTGTCAGCCGCCACTCGTTGGCACGGGGGCTGCTGCGTCCCTCACTGGACTTTTTGTTCCAGATCATCGGCCGCGGGAATGACCAGGTGGCCATCAGCTCCAAATTTGAGACCCGGGAAGACATCGGTAGGCCGCCTGCGGGGCTGGGTTCGGTGGTCCCGAGGGGGAGGTAAGGCGGGCGGGTGAGGTTCTGGTGCGCAGGACTTCCTGTCCTCGGAGCCAGGCCACTGCGAGTCGTCCGGCCCTGGGGCCTTTGCCAGTGTGCTGGCAGGGTGGAGCACAGTCACGGTGGGCACGGGGTGCTGGCTCTCGAGGGCCACCTGGACGTGACGCAGCCCCTTCTGTGCTCGCTTCCTTGCCTGTGCAAGTCACGTGGCCTGGCCCGGCATGGGGTGGGGGTGGGGGGCACCCTCGGTTCAAGCTCAAGGCAAGGGAGAGGGGAGGCAGCCCTGGGCCAGGAGAGGGGCCAACCTGTGCCCCCGCAGCGGTGATCCGGAACTACGGGAACCTCCTGCTGGAGATGTCGGCCGTGGTCCCCGACGGCATCGTGGCCTTCTTCACCAGCTACCAGTACATGGAGAGCACCGTGGCCTCCTGGTACGAGCAGGTAGGCCCCGGCCCCGCCACAAGGACCCTCCACCACTCTCCGTGCTGTGTCCACGCATGCGCAGGCTCTAGTCCTGTTTCCAGTGGGTCTGAGTATCATGGGACTGGACAGGGTAAGGGACAGATGGCACGGGCCCCCGAACCCTGCTGCGGAGGTTCAGCACCCAGAAGCTGGCAGAGGTCACTGTGCCCCTCTTCTTGGCTCCTTGGCTGCTCTTTTGGGGGCCTCCCTCTGAGCAAGTCTGGCTTGGTCAGGTGGAGCTCCAGCCTGGTGCTGTGCTGTGCTGCTGGTGCTGTGCTGTGCTGCTGTCAGGGAAAGTTCTGGAGAGCTGGGGTGGACCCAGGACTCAGGGCAGTGCCTCTGAAGAGTCCTCAGGAGCCTCTGGAAGGCATGTGGTTGAGACTGGGAGGGATCCTAGAAGCGGGCTCACTGTAGCTGGGGATGCTCGGTGACCAGCAGGCCCGGTGGGAAAGGGGTCAGAACGGGCACTAGAGGCTGGGATGTGGCTTCATGGCAGAGCGCTTGCCTGACAGGCAGGCTCTTTCCACGTAACAGGAGATATGGCAACAGGCTCTCTGCGCCCCGCATCCTGAAGGCCCTTTGTGGCCTGTTTAAGAAACTTCTGCCGGCCCCTAGGTCATGAAGACAACCTCCTCTTTCCTCCCGGAAGCTCTGTGGATTTCTCTGTCTCATCCTTTCTCTGTGATGCACCTCAGATCTGTCTTTATGTACGGGCTCAGGTGGGGTGAGGGTTCATATTTTCACATCTGGAGTCCACTTGGTTCCATGCCATTCGTGGAGAACAGCTGCCCCCACTGAGCTGCATAAGGTGACCCCAAGGAAGGGATGTTTTTGGACCGTCTGTCTGTCCCTCTGGTCTGTGTCTGTCCTTGCCTCCGCCTCTCACCATCTCTACTGCAGTTTTGTATATGAAGTCTCAGGGCAGCCTCTGATTGGCCCTACCTGGCTTACAGTCAGGCTCTCCACCAGTCACTGGCTGGGGTGGCATGTTCTGATTGGCTCTGTTCGGCCATGTGCCCACCTCTGTCAGGCAGTGATTGGCTCCCCACTCAGCTGAGCAGCTGTGGGTGGACGCTCTGTCCCTCCCCTCCTTGCATTTCAGGTGGGTGACCTGAGGACCAAAGGAGAAATGGCCTCTTGCACAGGTGGTCGGTCACATCGGGGCTGGGCTAAGAGGATGCTGGGCCCTGCACCTGCCTCCATCCGCCCGCCCCTGACCGCCCTTACGTCCTCCCTAGGGCATCCTGGAGAACATCCAGAGGAACAAGCTGCTCTTCATCGAGACCCAGGATGGAGCCGAGACCAGCGTAGCCTTGGAGAAGTACCAGGAGGTGGGCACGGGCACAGGCCAGGGTGCCGGGAGGCCCGCGGGGGAGGCCTGGAGGCGGCCCTCACGAGTGACCGCGGCCTCACTTCCTTCCCCAGGCCTGTGAGAACGGCCGCGGGGCCATCCTGCTCTCGGTGGCCCGGGGCAAAGTGTCCGAGGGGATCGATTTCGGTGAGTGAACCTGGCTTGCCCTTCCCGGCTCCCACGGGGACGGCCGTCACAGTCCTGGGGCACATTGGGACCCTCTGGGTCTCCTCCCGCCTGCAGTGCACCACTACGGGCGCGCGGTCATCATGTTCGGCGTCCCCTACGTCTACACCCAGAGCCGCATCCTCAAGGTGAGCCACGGAGCAGGAGACAGAGGCGGGCGGAGGTGAGGGCATGGGGGAGGAGGCTGGGGCAGGAGGATCGGCCTCCCCAGCCCTGGGCCTCGTCCTCCACCCCCAGGCGCGCCTGGAGTACCTGCGGGACCAGTTCCAGATCCGGGAGAATGACTTCCTCACCTTTGATGCCATGCGCCACGCTGCCCAGTGTGTGGGTCGCGCCATCAGGGGCAAGACGGACTACGGGCTCATGGTCTTCGCTGACAAGGTGCTGCCCTCCCCCTGGCCCCAGCCCTAGGCCATGTCCCCCGTCTGCAGATGTGGAGGGTGGCCGGGGTCCCCCACACTGGGCCTGATGCCCTCCCTTGCCCCCTGGCTCCCAGCGCTTCGCCCGCGCTGACAAGCGGGGGAAGCTGCCCCGCTGGATCCAGGAGCATCTCACGGATGCCAACCTCAACCTGACCGTGGACGAGGGCGTCCAGGTCGCCAAGTACTTCCTGCGGCAGATGGCGCAGCCCTTCCACCGGGTGAGCCCGGGGGCCCTTGGCTGCTCCCTTTTCCCTCCCAGGCTGAGCCCCGGTGTGCAGGCCCAGGAGCTCAGGTCCCGCCCAGAGGTCCCCATCCTCCAGCCTGCCTTGTGCTCACCAGGACGGCCGTTAGTCCCGGCCCTCAAGTCTGAGCCCATGTCCCCTCCCTCTGTCCCCTGCAGGAGGACCAGCTGGGCCTGTCCTTGCTCAGCCTGGAGCAGCTGGAGTCGGAGGAGACGCTGCGGCGGATAGAGCAGATCGCCCAGCAGCTCTGAGCGCTGGGGTGCGGGGAGGTGCGTGAAGAGCCCGCAGGACCCTGCAGGAGGCCGTTCACCACCAGTGCACGCCTTTAATTTTAGGAAGCCCACCCCTGCCGCCCACCCTCCTGGCTCCCCGGGGGCTGCAGCTGCCGTCCAGGCAGCCTCTGCTAGCGTGGGCTCAGGTCCTGGGTGCTGGCGCTGAGGGTCCGCAGGGCCTCACTCAGGTGCCGGTTGGGGAGCTGGGGACAGGCACAGGGGTGGTTGGAGCTCTGCCCCCCGTGCCACTGCGGCCACCCCCGGCCTCCACCCCAGTTAAAACCCAGCCATCTTCCTGTCCTGGGTCCGCGACAGCCCCACCTTCCCCCGCCTGCACCTGCAACCTCAGCCCCCAGCGCCACCCAGGGGTCCCTCACCTGAGCCCCAGCCGTTCTCGGGCCATCGGTGTTCAGCACGTTGAGCGACATGGCCCTCTTCATCCTGCCGAGGAGGGCAGAGGACCCGGGTGAATCCTCGGGCGTCTGGCAGGACTCTGGGAAGGACCTGGCTAGTGCGGCACGGAGGAGACGGGAGCCACGGCAGGTCCTGGAGCAGGAGGGGACCCAGCACTCACCCGGCCGCCCCTGCTGCACCCTCGCCTCGGAGGCGGGAGACCAGCTTCTCGCTCCCTCGCCGGATGGACTCCCGGAGCTTGGAGAACGAGCTGCTCCGGCGCAGGACCTGGGCGGGGGCCGGGGACAGCGGTCGGTGCCCCCTCACCCCAGGCCCCATGCAGCCCCCACCCCCACCAAGCACGCCCTCACCTGCTGCTGTGCGTCACCCGCTGTGCCCGAGCTGGGGGCTCCTGGGGGGATAGAAGGGGGACGTGGAGGCGTGGACAGTCCAAGGCCACCGGGAGGGACGGGCGGGGACTCACCGAGCGGGGCGGGCAGCGCCTCCCGGCTGAGGATCTCCTTGTACAGCTCCTCGGCCTGCTGGTACTTGCTCTGCTTCAGGTAGGCCGAGGCCTGCGGAGGGGCCCGGTGAGCTCTGCCCTTGGGGCCTCTCAGGGCCTCTCAGGGACCCACCCCACCCTCCTTCCCAGGGTGCCGGCTGCTGGGCCTCCCTGTGCCTTCCTGTCACTGAGCCTGGGTCCTGCTCCCCTTGGGCCAGTGACCTACCTCTGTGCCTCAGTCTCCTCAAGTGACAGCTACCTCGGAGGGCGAGGCGCTACAGCTATGACGGGGGCCCCCACCATAAGCCCAATAAAGAGCTGATGGCGCGGCCCAGTCAGGCCCGCAGCCTCTGTTGGAACCGCGCTCGGGAACTGTGCTCTGGCCTTGCGAGTGTCCTTTGGGGCTTCAAGATCTCTGCTCAGGGGACTCCTCGGGCCCCTGGGAGGTTGCGGCTCCCATGCCTGCCCGTGCTGCTGGGGGCCTGGGCCTCACCAGGTTGTTCTTGGTCTTGGCCACGTTGGGGTCGTCAGGGCCACCCAGGGCCTCGTAGATACTCAGTGCCCGCGCGTAGTGCCGCTCCACGTCCTCGAACTTGCCCTGGTTCTGACACAGCAGGGCCAGGTTGTTGAGCTGCTTGGCCACATCCGGGTGGTTGGCACCCAAGACCTGGGGGTCAGGGGTCACGAGTCATTCCCGTGGGGTTGGCGGGCCTCGTGCTGGGGTTCCCATGGCAGGTTCACGAGTTAGGGACAGTGCGGAGAGTTCAGGGGGTGGGGGACAGCGAGGGGCAGGGTGAGCCGCACCACCAAACCAGGAGGTAAGGTCAGAGGTCACAGGGTCAAACAGGTGAATGGAGCTGAGGTTCAGGTGTTCCCCTGGGCCAGGGAGGTGTGTGGTGAGGAGAGGTCATTGTCAGGAGCCAGAAGCTGAGGGTGGTGGGCATGGGACCAGGTGGCCCAGGCTCCAGCTGGGTGCTGTCAAGAGGCAAGGGCAGCAGAGGGCTTGGGGTTGGTGCAGGAGCAAAGGGGACTGGCGTGGGGACCTTCTCCCGGATCTCCAGGGCGCGCTGGCACAGGGGCTCTGCCTCCCGGTATCGGCCACGCTTCCCGTAGAGGACAGCCAGGTTGTTGAGGGTGGCGGCCACCTGCGGCGGGGACACAGGTGAGAGGCAGTGGGTGCAGGCGCGGCCCCCAGCCCCTCGCTCCCAGGGCACTCACTGCGGGGTGCTCAGGGCCCAGTGTCTGCTCCCGGATCTGCAGGGCGTCAAGGAGCAGGTCCGTGGCTTCTTTGTACTTGTTCTGGTCCCTGGGGGGGGTGACCAGAGGCCAGGCTGAGCCAGGCACGGGTGGCACCATTGGGGCTACCTTTGAGGGTCTCCCACACCACCAGGTCTCTGCCAAGGGTCAGTCTCATGCCACCCCATGTCCCCCACTTGGATCCTGGATGGCCACGCTGACTTCGCCTGGGTCTCTGCCTCCTCTCTAGGTCTCTGCCCTCTTCACTGTCCTCTCCCACTCCATCCCCGTCCCAGATGTCAGTTCCCTTCCGCTGTCCCCCTCACCGGTACACCAGAGCCAGGATGTTGAGCATGGTGGCCACGTCGGGGTGGCAGTGGCCAGAGCTCCGCTCCAGGTCCTCCAGGGCCTGGCGGCACAGGGGCACAGCCACCTCGTAGCGGCCCTGGCTGGCGTACTGGATGACGAGGTTGTGCAGGGTCCGCAGGCGGGCTGGGATCTCGTAGCCACCCTGCTGAGCCGCTGCGGCTCCTGCCAATTCTGGACCTGGGGGAGGTGGCACGGGGTCACTGTGGGCGCCTGCGCACCCCGCAGCCACCTTGCCACAATGTCTGAGGGGTGTGTGGCCCCTGGCATCTTCCTGGCTCAGCACCCGTCACAGGCCACTGTCCTTCCCAGTTCCAGCCTCCCCTGCCCACCACCAGCCCCACTAAGGTGGGCACCTGCCTGGTCCCTCTCACCCAGCCCTGACTGCCCCATCCGCTGCTCAGAGACCAGGGATCTGGCGGGTCACAGCTAGCCCCCTGGTCTCAGCCTGTTGTCCCGCACGGCTGTACCCCCGACCCCCGACCCCATTGTTGGGCACGGGCCCCCCCACCTTTCCTTTCCTCCTCACTGGGGAACAGGGAGGCCAGACTGTCTCGGCGTGGGGGCGACTCGGGCTGCTGTGGAGAGATGAGAGTGGGGAGTCATAAGGACCAGACCTGCCTCAAGGCTGGGTGGCCTAAGTCACTCTGCACTGGTTTTGAGTCTTGCATTTGTGTTCTCGGGGCTGTGAACTTGAACCCAGGGCCTCGCATGTGCTTTGCAAGAGCTCTACCCGGGGCTGCACCTGGCCCTCTTTCTCTATCTCCAGACAGGCTCTTGCCAAGGTGCACAGGCCGCCTCTGGCCTTGAACTTGCAATCCTTCTGTCTTCACCTCCCACGTCACTGAAGTGACAGGCGTGTGCCACCCACCATGCCCAGCTCTGTCTCAGGATTTACGGGAGGCGCTGGCCAGAAGCTGTAGGGGTTTCCTGGGGGCTGGGGAGGATCTGAGGGCCTTGTGGACAGCTAGGGGGGCTTCTTTGGAAGTCCCGGTGGGTCTGGGGATTAGAGGCCTCCTTAGCTGGTTGGGGGGGATGCTTTGGGGGCTCTGTGAGGGCCCCATGTCCCCGCCTTGCACCTGGCTCTCCTCGGGTGGGTCGTACTGTCGCAGCTGCCCCAGGAACTGGAGGTGGCTCTTCTCCTCCTCCAGCTGGGCCACGGCCTCCTCGCTGGCCCGCAGGCGCCGCTGCGTCTCCTCCAGCTCCTCCCGAAGCCACTCGTTCTCCTGGGCCAGCCTCCGTGTCTGCGCCCGCAGCCGCTGCTTCTCGGCCTCCAGCACGCCCATGTGCGCCGACAGGGCCAGCAGCACCTGCGGGGCACCAGCTGCGAGTCACGGACCGCCCTGCCGGCCAGGCCCTGACCCCGCCCATGCTACCTGGGCCCCCCAGATTCTGCACACAGCCCTCAGTGGGGCTCCAGTGGTGTTCAGGGGCCTCTAGGGACAACCAGCCCCCCACCAGGATTTTACCCAAATAACACTCCAGGACAACTCAGCTTCCACCCGTGTAACCCCAAAGTCTCTCCCGGACCCTCAGTTCTACCGGAGGACACTGGGGTCCCCTGGCTCACCCAAAAGCACCCCTCATGCTGCCCAGGCGCCCCACCTCCGGCCTGAAGCGTCTTGCCCCAGGCCTGGTCCCCCTCGACGTGCCTGGCCCCAGACTCTCTCCCCTGCCCACCCAGCCCTTGGTCTCTGGCCCCGCTGACCTGGGCCTCGCCCAGCCCCAGCTCGATGGCCTCCAGTGAGTGGTGCACCACCAGCTGCTTCTCCTCCAGCAGCTCGGCGCCCGCCCCGGAGCCCTGGCCGCCCAGGGCCTCCGCCAGGTGGCCCGCCAGGCTGCAGTGCTCCGCCCGCAGGGCCTCCAGCCCCTGCACCACCTGCCGCGTCTGGCGCACCAGCTCCTCAGGGTTCAGCCCCACGCTGCTGGGGGCTGCCACCTGCACAGACATGGCTGCTCCTGTGGGGGGGGGCAGTGAGGGAATTGTTGCCTGGGTCAGGCCCAGCCTCCCGGCTCGCCAGATGCCTACCCCCCCCCCCGCCCCTCATTTCCAGACATCCCTCTGTCCATCTCCCCAGCCAGCCCCCTGCCTCCACGCCCTCCCATCCCAGCCAGCCCTCTCGGAACATTTTAGTCTGTGGTCATCTGACCTCTGAACCCAGGGTTCTGTCCTAAGGATAACCCCCAAATCTTCCCATCAAAAGGGCCAAGAGCTGGCGCGTGGCCCCCCACCTGCACTCAGCTTACCTGGCCAGCCCTTCCTGCCCCACGGTCCCCAGACGCCCCAGCCTAGAGCTCCTGGGACCCAGGCGCCTCCTGTGGCAGGTGTGGGGCGGGCGTGGGGAGGTGGCGCCTCCTGTGAGCTCATTCCCAGGGTGTTTTGTTGGGAACCAGTCAGGCCACTGGGGGTGGGTGGGGCAAGGGGCTGGGGCACAGGAAGTGGAGCAGCCGCTAGCCAGCTTGGGGGACTAGGAGGGGACCCATGTGTGGGCTCCTGGGCTGGCCAGACCTTGAGGGAGCAGGGACTCCACCCTCCGCCGCAGACAGGCTCAGCCAGCCCAGGGCCTGTTGGGACACACGTGTGGCAGGTGCAGCCCATGGCTGTCACAGGCCACAAAATACTCGAGCCGTTGGAGGCTCGTAGTGCGAGGAAGGTCCCACACGTGGGATTCTGCATGGCTGTCAGTGGGCGACCAGGTCAGACACCTCGCTGGTGGTGCGTCTGGGGTCCCCCATTGACATTCCCCAGAAGCGCACTTTGCTGATGCTCACAGTCACACACACCCTTCCTTCTTAAAGGCAGGATGCCACATGCCCGTTCACCTCTCAGAAATGCCACTCAACAAAGCCCGGTGCGGCGGTGCCCGCCTATAATCCCAGCACTCGGAGGCTGAGGCAGGAGGATCATGAGTTTGAGGCCAGTGTGGGTTATGTGTTATTGTTCGGTATCGTGGAGTCCTGTCCGACTCGTAGCAACCCTCATAGGGTTTTCAATGGCAGATTGTTTCAGGATTGCCTCGGGAGTGGATTGCCATGTCCTTCTCCCATTTTTGTGGTGCTGGGAATCAAACTTGGGACCTCAGAGACTGCAGAGTGGTGTTCTACCAACTGAGCTAAATCCCAGCCCATCTGTGGGTTACATAGTAAGATATTATCTCTAAAAAGGAATGCCTAGTATCTGCTCTGTCCCCCGTGATTGTGGGGCTGGCTGGGGAGCTGCGGTTGCTGCTACGCCCCTGCCTCAGGAGAGAGGATGAGCTGGGCTCGGTGGTGCACACCTGTAATCCCAGCCACTCGGGAGGTGGAGGCAGAAGGATTGCAAGTTCGAGCGAGGCTAGACGCAGCCTGTGTAATTTAGCAAGAACTTGTCTCAAGATAAAAAGTAAAAAACAGGCTGGGGTTGCAGCCCAGTGGCAAAGTGCCTGAAAAAGCATGCGTGACGCCCTGGGTTCAACCACCAGTACCTCTTCCCCCACCAAAAACAGACAGAGGATCATAGCACATATAACTATCCTGGAAAAAGATCAATATTCAAAGTACAATTTCTTTTTTAAAACTATTATTATTATTATTATTATTATTATTATTTGTAGTACTGGGGGTTGAACCCAGGGCCTCGCGCCTGCATGCTTTGCAAGTGCTGGACCACTGAGCTGCACCCCCAGCCCTTTTTTTTTTTTTTTTTTTTTACTTTTTGAGACAGAGTCTCGCTAAGTTAGACAGACTGCCTCTGGTCTCGAACTTGCAACCCACCCGCCTCTGCCTCCTGAGCCAATAGGATTACAGGCATGCACCACCACACCCGGCAAGTTATTGTTTTTGTTGTTGTTTTGAGGCAAGGTCTTGATTTGTAACCCAGACTGGGCCACACTTTGCTATGTAGACTAGGCTGGCCTTGAGCTCACACCAATCCTCCTGCCTCAGCCTCCCGAATGCTGGGATTACAGGTGGGCGCCATCCCATCCAGTGTCTAAGTACAGTTTCTACTGAATGTGTGTCCCATTCACAGCATGGTAAAGTCAAAAACCCCAAGTCAAGCCACTGAAACTCAGATAGTGTCAGGATATCAATCAATCTCTCGTCCTCCGGGTGCGTCCATGTGTAAAACACACCAGATTTACTCTCACCTCACAGATCCACTACATAAACAGTTAAACTCAGTCTGAGCTCCGTGGCACACGCCTGTCATCCCCGCAACTTGGGAGGCTAAGGCGGGAGGATTGTAAATTCGAGGCCGGAGGCAGCCTGCGTAACAAAGCAAGACCCTGTCTCAAGATAAAAAATAAAAAAAGGGGCTGGGGGTGTGTGGCTCCATGGTAGAGCGCTTGCCTGGCAGGCACAAGGCCCTGGGTTCAACCCCCAAGTACTGCAAATAAATAAATAAGGAAATAAATTGTTGAGCTCATAGCCACCCAAGCTCAGAGAGAGCCATCCTAACACCTATAAGCACTCTTCACCCCGTTTGGCCATGGTAGCAACCTGCCACCACGTGGGACCTACTGTCTGATACCTTCAGCCACCGTGGCGAGACAGGTGTGAGTCTGATTCCATGAGGCCAGACACGGCTGAGCCGAATGCCCGGGGCCGCAGCCTCACACCCATCACCCCACGGCCAGACAACCCCAGCGACAGCCAGAGGAACAGTCACAGCTCCAGCATGGCCATCAGTGCCTTGGCTGTCACCTACACCCACACCAGCCTACACTCACAGAACCCCGGGGGGGGGGGGGGCCACGGCACTGAGGATAACCACAGTCCCAGCTGGCGTGAGGAGTCCCTTCTCCTGTCACCCCCACGGGGAGAAGCCCCATCACACGGCACTCAGATGTCCCCCATCTGGAGCACACACAGCCCCACAGCGCAGTCCCCTGTGCCCTGCTGCCGGTCCATCACAGCTGGGGGGGTTCCACCCACGCCCTCACGCCCTGCACGCGACCTCACACCCCCCACGCACATTGCACCCCACCGTTCCAAACGCACCATCCCATGCAAAGCCCAGCTGCTGGACAGAGTCACACACGGCCCCACGCACCATCACAGTGGCACGCGACCACAGACGGCAGTCACACAGCACCGTCCGGTTGCACGCACTGGGCCTCAGGCCAGTCCTCCACACAATGACAGCTACGGCCACACAGCCCCACACTGAGTCTCCGCTTCCTCTGCCACACACGGCACCTCAGCCACGAGCTGCAAGCTGAGCCCCGTGGCACCGGCCCTCGGTCACACACCCAAGTCCTAAAAACAATCCCACGAGCAAAACACACACCCAGCCCCGCACACAGACACAGACACAGAGGTCAACCACGCACATTTCCCACCCCAGAGGAGCGTCGCGTCATTCGCACGTCCCTCGCACCCCAGGTTCCCACGGACCGCTCACCAGCCTTTCACGTTGGTGCCCACAGCCTGGCACCTTCTCCGTCTCTCTTGCACGCGCACACACGCAGCCTCACACGCGCAGGCAGGAGGCTCCCCACCACGGCGCACCCCGCACACCAGCGCCCTCGCCCCGGCGGCCGGCAGCCCCGGCGCCCCAGCTCGCAGCCGTTGCCAGGGCCCCCGCTGCCCTAGGCCCCGCCCTCGCTCCTGTTTACCTGCGCTCGCTCCAGGGAGGGGGTGCGGCCCCAGCCGGGCCTCCGGACCCCAGGGAGCCCCAGGACAGGGCAGGGGGCGTCCTGGGACCTAAGGCCCATCCTGATGGCCAGCAGAGTCGGGGCTCCGGGCGCGCCAGGCCCAGTCCTCGCCTCCGCCCCCGCTCCCCTTTCTTCCGGCTCCCCGGGCCCCCCCGCGCGCCTCGCCCGACGCCCACCTGGCTGCAGACTGTCCCGCACCCCCTGGCCGCGCCGTGCACGGTCGCCTGGCGCTGGCCCCGCCGCTCCTGATTGCTCCCAGCTGCGCCGCGTCCCGGCTTGGGCGGCTCCCCGGGGGGCGGGGCGCCTGGAGCCACGCCCCCCGCAGGTGCGCTGGCCACGCCCGCCGCCCGCCGGAGGCTCAGCCCTCGGCTCCCGCCGGCTGGACTCGCAGACCCTCCGACGCGGAGCCGGGCTTCCAGCGCACGTCGAATCTGAGCTTGTTGTTAGGTGCCGTCCAGTCGGCTCCGACTCCTAGCGACCGGATGGACAACAGAACGAAACACTCCCTGACACCGTGCCGTGCCGGGCACTATGTCAGTGCTTCTCTGCTCTTCATAGGGTTTTCAAGGGCAGATTGTTTCAAGAGTAGGTTTCCGGGTCCTTCTCCCTAACCTGCAGCACCTGGTGTTCCCAGACGGTCTCCCAATCCAAGGACTAACCAGGCCCGACCCTGCTTAACTTCCAAGATCAGGTGGGATCGGATACCAGGGTGCTATGGCTGCAGATGGAATCTGACCTGGAGGACCCAGAACAACGAAGCTGAACTCTTGGAAACTTGGAATCTTGGCAACTTTGGATCCAAGACCGATCACCTCCCTTTTCTTTTCTATTCTTTTTCTTTATTTCTTTTCTTTTTCTTCTTTTTTCTTTTCTTTGGTACGAGGTGGTTGAACCTAGGACCTCGCGCATACTTTGCGATCACTCAGCCATTTAGCAGCTCCCCCAGCCCTGTTTTTATTTCTTATCTTGAGACAGGGTCTCGCTACTTTACACAGGCGGCATCTGGCCTCCAACTTGCGATCCTCCTGCCTCTGCCTCCCAGTTTGCTGGAATTAAAAGGCGTGCACCACTGCGCCCAGCTAGACCACCTCCGTTTTCAGTGCCTGATGCCAGATATTTGCTTTGGCTATACCCCTTTTTCTACCTACCTCTCTTCTCTCAGATCTTGTCCTTTGTCAAGTCTCTTCTCAAAGGCTGCCTCTTCGGAGAGGCCCTCCATGATTGCGTGTTTTATTTATTGTGGCGCTGGGGCTCTAGCCCAGGCCCCTAAGCATCCTAGGTAAGCACTGTACCACTGAGCTACACCTCCAGTCCTTGACTGCCTCTTTTAAATGGCATGAACCCACCAAAACATCACATCAATTCCCTGCTCAGTATTGTTCACAATATATTTATTTATTTTTACAGTCTTGTTTTGTAGCCCAAGCTGGCCTTGAACTCATGATCCTCTTCTCAAGCATACTGGGGGCTGAGATTACAGGCATTTGCCAATATGTCCTGCTGTTCTCAAAACTTTTCGGGACCTAAAGTTATTATACAACATATCCTATCACATCATTATGTTCTATTACATAACATATTATTTATTAGTGAGGGAATGGAATAGGTTCAAAGTGACTCCAGTACCTGCTGGCTGTGCAGCCTTGGGCAAGTAACTTAACCTCTCTGTGCCTCAGTTTTCCAAATCTATAAAATGGGAATAGTCAAATACTGTGAGGATTGAGTCGATTTATGTGGATAGCCCTTCTATCAGGGCTTGGCACATAGGAAGCACTTGTTAGTTACTGATTGTATGGTATATGATTGATTCCTTTCTTCTGCACTGGAGTGTCAGCTGCTGAGGTCAGGGCCGTGTGTTAGCAGTGTATTCTTAGCATTAGAGCACAACCTGGCATGAAATGCTCAATAAATACTTGGTGGGTGACGGAATGAACTAATCAATCAAGTCCTAGAATCGTGAAACGGCCAAAGCTGGGGCTCACGATTTTAGATTTCAACATTCCAGAACTTGGTCAACACGAGCTGCTGGACCCAGTCACAGCACTACTGGACTCTTCCTGCAGGGGGCGCTGCGGGTCCGTGGATGGCCCGCAAAACTCCAGCAACCGCTTCTCACCTTCCTGAGTGGTAGCCAACTTGTGATTGGCTCCTCTGTTCTCTGAGTCCCGAATCAGGGGCCTCCTCCCACTATTTTGGCCTCAGGACACAGATGATTCTGGATCGGCCTCCTGCTCCCCATGGAGTAGGTAGGGAACTGGACCCCAGCGGCCCAGGTGAAAATCCAGCTTGGTCATTTGCTGGTTGGATGACCCTAGCTGGGAAGCAACCTCTCTGGGCTTCAGGCTTCTGGTCTATAAAAAGACTCCCAGGGGTAACCTACTATGTGAGGCCGTTGTGAAGATTAATTAGTAATTCCCCTGAAAGGCTTAGAAGAGGGTTGCACAGGTTAACACTGTGTAGGTGTGGGGAGGTGGGGGGCCCGGCAGACCTGGGTACCACTGAAGATTCCATGAGATAAAGATGCAAAAGAAGAAAGTGTTAACTAGGCATTTCTGAGTCCTTACCTGAAACTAGGGTTCAGTTCAGTTGGTAGAGCTCTGGCTCTGCATTCTCTGAGGACCCGGATTCGATCCCCAGCACCGCAAAAACAGGAGCAGGAGGTGGCAATCCACTCCTGAAGCAATCCCAAAACAGTCAGCCATCAAAACCACTATGAGGATCTCTATGAATTGAACCTGACTTAACAGCACCTAACAACAACAACAACAACCTGGAACGGATTCCATATGCAAATTACCTCCATTAATCCTCACACCAGGTGCTCAAACTTCTCCCATTCCACAGATGAAGACTATAAGGCACAGAGAGGTTAAGTGACTTGTTTTAGGTCACACAGCCAAGGAGAAGCAGAACTCCTGAGTCCATACAGCCATCCCCCTTTAAGGCCTAGAATAGTGCCTTTAAGGCACTATTAAAAGTCCTGTCTAAAGATGAAGAAACGGAGGCTTAAAGAAGAGAAATTGTTTCCCCAAGACCACCCAAAAAGGCACGCAACCAGTACCTCATCTTATTCCTTGGGTCTTAGTTTGTCACATCAGAAAAATGGGTAGATAGGTTGGGAACTTTTCCATTTTCTCTCCTCGGCCAGTTTGTTTATTGGTGGTACTTGAGGGACAAAACCAGCGTCTTGCACATACTTGCAAGTGCTCTACCCCTGGGCTGCATCCCCCCAGCCTCTTTTTTATTTATTTCTAGTCAGGGTCTAAGTTATGTCAGCTACCTCTGGCCTCGAACTTGAGATCCTCCAGCCTCTGCCTCCCAAGTCACTGGGATTACAGGTGTGCACCATGGTGCCTGGCCACCTACAGTTCTTTCTGTTGTTGTTGTTGTTAGGTGCCATTGAGTTTGTCCAACTCATAGCCACCCTCATGGGGTTTTCAGTGGCCATTTTGGTATTGCCTCGGGAGTAGGTTGTCACGTCCTTCTCCCATTTTTGTGGTGCTGGGAATTGAACTCGGGACCTCAGAGATTGCAGAGCAGCATTCTACCAACTGAGCTAAATCCCAGCCCCACAGCTCTTTTTAGACTGACATACTCATTGAACAAAAGGCTAAGGAAGAATGTTACACAAAGGCCAACAGAAGCTCTGGGTTCTGCAAATCTTTAGATTTATGGGACGATTTAGCAGTTAACACCTTAACCATGTAGGTAGGGCTTCTCTTCAGCAAGGGCTGGGATTTAGCTCAGTGGGTACAGCGCTGCACTGCAGTCTCTGAGGCCTTGAGTTCAATTCCCAGCACCGCAAAAATGGGAAGAAGGGCCTGGCAATCCACTCCCAAGGCAATCCCGAAGCACTCAGCCATTGAAAACCCTATGAGGGTCGCTATGAGTCGGATACCGACTCGACGGCACCTAACAACAGCAACAACAATCTCTTCAGCAAACGGATTTAGGAGTGACAACTTTGCAGAACTCTGCCAAGGACAGCTTCCCCAAAGAGCTGTCCTGTTACAAAAGGTTTGAGCAAGTTGTAATGGAGTTTTAGAAAGGAATGAGATTGTGGTAGTGTGGAAGGCAAGGCCCATCAGAGAGGAAGAACCACCCGAACACGGGTATTAGTGAGAGGAAGGGGCTTTATTGCCGGCGGAGCGGTGGCGGGCTCAGGTCCCGAAGTGGCCATACCCTTAATTCATTTGTTCCTATTCTTTATAAAGGAACAGACTAGCAGAAGAAGGGGGTCTGTGTGTTTCTCTTTGATTGGCTGAACATGTCTTCATGTGTTACAGAGCAATCCAAGCAGAAAGTCCTTAACGACAAAATCTTTAAAGAAACAAATTTTAGACAATCACCAGAGGCTTTCTCGACGCAGAGGGATTTACTGCAGCCCCTCGGAGTTCAGAGAGGGGCTTCCAGCATTCTTTAGATAAGGGAGTGTGGTCCTGTTCTTTAATTAGGAGGGTGAGGAGTGTACACTACTAGGTCGTGAAAGAGCCTGGTGTGGTTTTATTAGGCTTCTCTCCTCAGTGAAGGATTTTATGTGTGACCAAGTTGATACAAATTACAGACATTTGTAGAGGCTGAAAAGATATCAAAGGTACATTGGTGGCCAGGTGTGGTGGCACACACCTGTAATCCTAATACTCAAGAGGCTGAGGCAGGAGGGTAGAGAGTTCCAGGACAGCCTAGGCTGCATAGTAGTGAGACTCTGTCTCTAAATAAATAAATACAAAATAAAAACTTGGTCAGGCATGGGCTGCACGCCTGTATCCCAGCAACTTGGGAGGTGAAGGCAGGAAGATCTGATTTGAGACCAGAGGCAGCCTGTGAAATTTAGTTATACCCTGTCTCAAAAATAAAAAAGGTAAGAAATGGGCTGGGGGTGCAGCTCATTGGTAGAGTGCTTGCAAATGTGTGTGAGGCTCTGGGCTCAGCCCCTAGTATCGCAAAAAAAAAAAAAAAAAAAAAAAAAAAAAAAAAAAAAAAAAAAAAAAAAAAAAAAAAAAAAAAAAGAAGAAGAGGAAAAAAAATTATTATTGTTATAATGGGATTTTGTCTAAAAGGGTAATATTTAATTCGGTTGTTAAAAATAAAAAACAGAAAGGAAGGAAGGGAGAGAGAGAGAAAGAAAGGAAAGAAAGGAAGGGAGAGTGAAAGAAAGAAAAGAAAGAAGAAAGAGAAAGAAAGACAGAAAAAGAAAGAAAGAAAGAAAGAAGAGAAAGAAAAAGAGAAAAGAGAGAAAGAAAAAGAAAAGGAAAGAAGAAAGAGAAAGAAAGAAAAGAAAAAAAGAAAGAGGCAGGAAGAGAAAGACAAAAAGAAAGAGGAAAGAAAGAAAGAAAGAAAGAAAGAAAGAAAGAAAGAAAAGAAAAGAAAGAGAAAGAAAGGAAAAGAAAAAAAGAAAGAGGAAAGAGAAAGAAAGAAAAAGGAAGGAAGGAAGAGAAAGAAGGAAAGAAAGGGAGGGAGGGAAAGAAGGAAGGAAAGAGGGAAGAAAGTTACTGGGGAGCACAGGTCGGAGGCCAGCAGCACCAAAACCTCAGTCCATTTGTGATTGCATATAAGATTTTCTACCCAACACGGAAGTTATAGTAGAGAACATGGACAGACTGTGTATTGAAAGATCATACACCTTTGAGAAGTGAGGGCCAGCCATAGCGAGGAGCTCCAGTTTCCGCTTACCACTGCAGAGAGCCAAGGTCAAATTTGGTTTTTATAGTGAAGTTTGAGCCTTTGAGGGGGAAGAAAAGAAATGCTTCACACGGGGGTCTATGCCTGGAATGGGCTAATGGGCTCCCCAGGGTCTTCAAGGGCTCCGAAGTGGATATTTCCAAAAGCTAAGACTCCAGACGTCTACTGATCCCTATCAGGGAGGGGAACCCACTAAGCAATGTCCTGATGAATGGCTAGATGTGGCGTCTGTCTCCCACTCTTATTTATTTTGCAATACTATGGGTTGAAGCCAGGGCCTCCCATGTTTTGCAAGTGCTCTACCACCGCGCTTCAGCCCCAGCCCATTTTTTCCCCTTTCCCATTTATTTATTTATTTATTTATTTATTTATTTATGTATGTATGTATGTATTTATTTTGCAGTACTAGGGGTTGAACCCAGGGCCTCACGCTGCGTACTCTGCAAGTGCTGAACCACTGAACTGCACCTCCAGCCCATTTTTTCACTTTTTGAGACAGGGTCTCGCTAAGTTTCACAGACTGCCTCCGCCTCCTGAGCCGCTGGGATTACAGGCGTGCGCCACCACACCTGGCCCCTTTTCCTTTTATTTTTGAGACAGAGTCTCACTGAGTTCCACAGGCTGCTTCTGGCTTCCAACCTGCAATGCTCCCGAGTCACTGGAATGACAGGCGTGGGCCGCAGCGCCAGGCTTCGCACAGTCTGTGTCATCCTCCCTGGGCAAATGCAGGAGCAATTTTTAATTCTCTTCTTCCTCCCTGGGCATGCTAAAAGCTAAGCAAACTGACCTAACAAAAAGAAAAAGAAAAAGGGCCCCTTCCTGCAAAACCAAAGTTAGATCCTCTGTGCTTACAGAAAACAAGAGCATTTCATGAAGAACGTTATTTATTTGCTGATTGACTGCCACGTGGTCCCCGCTGGCCCGGAGCTCTCTATAAACCCCAGAGGGTCTTGGAACCGAATCCACCTCCCAATCGCTGGGTTGTTTTGTATTTTCCTTGTAAAACTGTGTAACTGTTGCCTGGCAAAGTTCCGCAGAAACACAACTGCTAACAAATGAATCAGTCCCAGTGCTCTGGGAGGCTCCCGCGCACCAGCCTCCACCTCTGCCAGGGAAGAGGCTGGAAAACTGAAAGGTGATTTTCTAGAGAGCTGGGAGTCTCAAACATAAAGCAGGTCGAGCGAAGGGCACAGGTCCTGGCCTTCCACTGGATCAGAGGGGGTTACGTGACTGGACCACCGCTGCAAAGGCTTCTGGGAAACTGAGTCTCTGACACTTTCGGCCTCTCCAAAGGAAGCAGCCTTAGGGTGGGCAATTCTCCAAGCACAGAAAGGGTTTCCGGCACGGTGTGGCCAGAAAACATGTCAAATGCCCCACAAGGGGTCGTGAGGGCCCCAGGGGACTAAGTTGTGCCACCCACCAGGTGTGTACCATGGCTGGAGTTTCGTCTCTTTGCTGTTTATGAGCTTAGCACCTCCCATCAAATACAAAGTGGGATTAAAATTCCTCCCGTGGGCCCTAGGGCACTGTGGGTATGCCCTGTCCCCTCTCCAACTACGTGTTCTTCACACTCTCCTTGGCTGCATCTGCTGCTGCTCCTGGCCTCCTGCCGATCTCCAGATGTGTCAACCCACGCCCACCTCAGGGCCTTTGCACCACCCACGCCCACCTCAGGGCCTTTGCACCTTGTATCCTCCTAGATCCCCACCCAGCTGGCTTCCTCCTCTCCTTCAGGCCTCTATTCAGATGTCACTTCCCAGCTTTGACCTTCCCTGCTGTGACATCACTGCCATCTGTTCATTTTCCTTCCAAATCTTTATTGAAGCATCACCTAGCCAGATGTTCTGGTGCACGCCTGTAATCTCAGCAACTCAGGAGGCTGAGGCAGGAGGATCGAGAGTTGGAGCCCAGAGTCAGCCTGTGTAACTAAGCAAGACCCTGCCTCAAGATAAAAAATAAAAAGGGAGTGGGGGGGGGCAGTTCAGTGTGGAGCCCTTGCCTAGGATTCAGCCTCCAGTTTTATACACAAGAAAAAAAAAGGAAGAAAGGAAAGAAGGAAGGAAGGCAGGGAAGGAAGGAGAAAAGAAACCTTGCCTCTGTGAGGGAGGGGACATGATTGTATCCTGCTGTGTCGCCAGTAAGCCTCAATAAATAAATCTTTCCAGCACGGTTCCCTTTAGTACTTTGGGCCTCTGCTCCTCTCTCCCTGAAGGAGGCCTTTGCTAATTTGACCTCGTTGGCAATGGGCAGAAGGGTGCCGAGGTCAGGGCTGGACCCTCTGGGTCATTTTTCAGCACCTCTTCCCGAGCCTGCCCCCCAACTCCAGGAGCCTGAGGAGAGGAGAGGGTGGCCCCTTTCCCAAGCCAAACCTCACCTGCTTGGGGAGAAACGGGGGAGACCTGCAGGGTACCAGAAAAGTGGCTCGTCTTGGAGGAAACCCGGGAAGGAACGTGCTCTTTCTTCTTCACTTCCATTCTGGAGGAGGTGCCCACCAGCGTGCAATCTCGGCGACCCCCAGGCAGAGGAGGCAGCATCCTCAATGCTGACGCTTTCTGTGAAACCTCCTCCTCGCCCTGGTGGTCCCCGGTCACCGTTGGAGTGCCCCTAGTTCCCGTGCTAACCCGCTGTGCTCAAGTCCAGCCCACACTGAAGAGCAGGCCTGCCCAGCCCACCTGTCCCTGGGGATGCGAGCGGCCACTTTGGGCCCAAGGCTGCCCTTGTAAGGAGGCGAGGCCTAGGGACACCCGAGAGGGCTGGTTATAATTAACCCGGACACGTGGCGACCCTCCCAACACCTGCTGCCCGCGTTCCCCCACCCCAGTGCCCCTGTCTTGGCTTCTGCAGAGGCGGCAGTGGAGCGTGCTCTAAAAATAACCCTCTTCCCTGTTGGCCCTGTCTCTCTCCCCGTCCCCACCACAGTGGAAATCTGGTGGTGCCGGAGTAAGGGGCGGGGTGGGGGGAGGGCAGCCACCATCTGCAACCCCAGCCCTGAGCCCATGTCCCCCTCTGGCTCAGCCCAGCCTCAGTTTCCCTCCTGCTGAGGTCCATGGAGGATGAGCGGGAAGACGGCCTTGGGTCCCAACTTTGGCTGCGGTGGCTGCCACCCCTGTACTTGGGTGTCACCAAGCACACTGTACACGTCTCTGGGCCGCCGTGTCCTCTGCAGGCTCACGGGGCCCCAGGCCGTCCCTCGGCCATTGAGAGGCTTCTCCAGGTTTGGCCCCTCAGCCAGCGCTGGGCCCAGAGATGGGAGCTGGCTGTAGTCAAGGTCGTGGGGGGCGAAGGGGGGCTGCAGCAGGCTCAGGGGCCAGGGGAGGGCGGCTTCTACGTGCCAGGGCCATCCAGAGTCCCTGTCCCGTGTTCCCGGCGGGGGGCCAGCCCGACTCAGCAGTTGGTCTAGGGAACAGCTTGCTAGGGGGGTCTGGGCCCAGCCCCTGGGGCAGCCATACAAGGCTATGGGGCTGGGCCCAAGGCACCCCATGGCCCACGGTGGGCACAGTGCCCGGGCAATCAGGTGAGAGGCTCAGCTGCCCTGCCTGGGGACAGCCCCTCTCTGCCACCGTATATAAGGCAGGGACTGTGGGGTCTGCTTCTGGGTCTGAGACACCTCCAGGACACACACAGCCCCGTTGTTCAGCTCAGCCGGCCAGGTACGCGGTGGGGGAGTCAGGGCGGCATCCACGGCCAGGTCCCTGCGGGGGCCAGAGGCCGGCCGGCTGGGGACAGGGCCTCTGTGGGTCCCCTGCGTCCTCCTGGGTGCAGAGAGGGTGATGTGGGGGCAGGTGGATCCTCGGCATTGGGGTGCAATCCCCCCAACCCCATGGTGACCTGTGGCTTCTGCAACCCTGGGTGGGGGGTAATGGGGAGGGATCTGGGGACAAGAGGGGCCTTGACAGCTCCCAGCTGTCACCCCCTGCAAAAGACAGCTGGCCAGGCCCGTGTTCATTGCAGTTTGGCACCAGGACTGGGAGCCACAGCCTCGCCAGGTGTCTGCGAGTCACCTGAGGGGGCGGCAAGAACCAGAGACGCGGGCTGTTTGTATTTGATCGCGCAGGTCCCCGCCACGTCCCTGTGACCTTGTGTCTGACTCTGCGTGGCTCATGTCTGAGGCTCTCCATCTCAGGAATTGTCCCTGAGCTTGGGGTGGGTGTATGTGTGTGTGTGTGGGGGGGTGACTGTGTGACTCAGTTTACCCCGGGATCTGGGGCGTCCACGGTCGTGTGGGTGTGTGGCTTGGGAGCTGGTTCTGCTTGTGTCTTGGGCGGGATCCTCACCTTGCCCTCCTGCCCTCTCCTTGGGTGTCCCTAGCAGGGAGGGGTTGGGGACACCCTCTGAGGGAAGGGTCCAGGCTGGAAGTCCCCGATGTCCTTTAGCCCCGAGGCCTGGCTGCCTGTCACCTCGGCCGCCCTGGCCCACCTGTCTCGCTGCTGACTTGGTGCAAGCTGAGCTGGAATGCGGGGTGGGGCGGGCAGCTCGGGTGTGGGGTGGGCATCCTTGGGTGCCAGAATCTAAAAATAACCACCAGACTGGAGCTCCAAGGGCCTCATGGCGCCTTCTCCTCTCACCCTTGCTGCCACCCACCTCTCTTGGCAGGCCCTGGTCTCCATTTCCCTCACACAGTCCCACCTGCCTCCGCCCGTCTGGTGGGGGCGCCGCCCCTCTCTCAGGGACGAGAGGATAAAAATCCTAACAATAACCACAGCCCGCAGACGGCCAGGCCTGTGCTTAGCCGGCCAGAAGCCTCCACCACCCCACATGGAAGGCTGGGTTCAGAGGACACAGAGGCTCAGAGAGGCCTAGTTAGTGGCCTGGCGGCGCTCAGCAGGAACGTGGCGCAGGAGGGGTTTGAACCCAGCTCTGTTGACCCCAGAGGCAGAGCTGCTTCTGTCCAGTGCTGGCCGCAAGCTCCTCATCCTCAGATCAGGAATCTCCGGGGCAGCCTGTCTCTTGTCTGCCCAGGTGCCCGTTCCCAGGGACACCCCCACCCCTGACTCTCCCAGGTGCTTCGCAGGGACCTGGAAAATAACAACAGTAATCGCTAAATCCAATAACGCTTGCTGAGTGCCAAGCATTAATTTCATCCTCTTAAATTCTATTATTATTATTATTATTATTATTATTATTATTATTATTAATTTGGTGGTACTGAGGTTTGAACCCAGAGCCTCTCACACGCTTTGCAAGTGCTCTACCACTGAGCTGCACCACAGCTTATTTTGTACTTTTTTTTTATCTTAAGACAGAGTCTTGCTAAATTACTCGGGCTGCCTCTGACCTTGAACTTGCGATCCTCCTGCCTCCACCTCTATAGTTGCTGGGATCACAGGTGTGCGCCTCCACACCGCGCATTCAGTTAATCCTTTCAGCCTCCCATGAGGCGAGGGCTGTCATGGATCCCCATTTGACAGATGCATAAACTGAGACACAGAGAAGTTAAGCAACTTGCCGAAGGCCACACCGCTAGACATAAGTCGTAGACACAGCATTCAGAATGCAGCTGTTTGGCTTCAGAACTCAACTCTGCTCCATCTCACGGTCCGCTTGGGGCCTGGAGGTCTCTCTCACATTTTGAAGGTGGAGAAACTGAGACCCTTGCAGGATTATCAGTCCTGGCTCAACCAGCCAGACTGTGGCAGCATCAGGGCCCTGACCTAAAACTCCCGATGGTTCCCAAAAAGGTGCAGGGGCTTGCAGAGGGCCCTCCCTCCAAGCTTGACCTCCAAACATCGCCAGGTCTCCTGCCATGGGACACAGCCCACCCTTCCCACCTTCCCACCCCCAGGTCTCCCACGCTGCCACCATGCCGTTCGGCAACACCCACAACAAGTTCAAGTTGAACTACAAGCCTGAGGAGGAGTACCCCGACCTCAGCAAACACAACAACCACATGGCCAAAGTGCTGACCCTGGACCTCTACAAGAAGCTGCGGGACAAGGAGACGCCCTCGGGCTTCACCCTGGATGACGTCATCCAGACAGGCGTGGACAACCCAGGTAAGCTTCCAGGAGGCCGGGACGGGAGGCTGCCAGGAAGCGCCTCTGCCTCCTCCCCTGAGAGGCCTCCACCTTTCCATCCCTATGGTGGGGACCAGATTCCTGCGCTGCCTATGAAGGGCATGGGGTAGGGCAGGGTGTATGGTGGCAGCCACCTGCTACAATGTATAAAGAGAGGCTCCCATGGAAGTGGCTGAATCTCCCCCAGCCTCAATTTCCTCACCTGAAAAATGGCCACCTGTGTTATGACAATGTTGGGTCCGAAATCGCCTCGCCGATGAGACCCCCAGAGCCACGGGTGCAAAAGCAAAGGCACTTGATTGTGAGCCTGTGCGCAGGGGTCTGACTATTTGGAAAAATGGCAACCCGAATGAAGATGTGCAGGCCTTCGAAGCAGGAAAGGGGACTCCAGTGGAGGTTAGGTAACCTTCGCACAGAAGGCCAACTGTTTACATTCTTGAGACAGAGTTTGCACAGATAAAGCTGTTTTCATTCTTGAGACACCTAGTTTGCACAGATGGTCAACCATAAAATAAGGTACTTCTGCATTTCTTGTGGCTTATCTCCCTTTATTTAGCTGCCTTTTAGGTGGACGACTTTTTTTTTTTTTTTTTTGCGGTACTGGGGGTTGAACCCAGGGCCTGGTGCCTGCATGCTTTGCAAGTGCTGGACCACTAAGCTGCACCCTCAGCCCATTTTTTTACTTTTGAGACAGTCTAAGTTATGCAGACTGCCTCTGATCTCGAACTTGAGAGCCTCCTGCCTCCACCTCCCCAACCGCTGGGATTAAAGGCGAGGGCCACCGCGCCCGGCCCTGGGTGGATGACTTTTATGTTTTCTTTTTCCTGGAATCAGAGCTTTCCAGGGTCAGGCCCCAGGTCAGGCTTCAGATGGAGTCTGGAATGTAAAATACAAAATGGGGGCAGAGCAGTCTTCTAACAGACACCCCCGGCCCCACGCGACCCCCCCCCCAACACGGGACAGGTACTCCACACGGAGGAATGGAGTCGATGCCCCTTCTTGCCCCCCCCCCCCCCGCCCTGCTCCCAAGCTGGTCTGCAGCTCCCATCATCTCCAAACCACAACAAAGACCTCCGCTGTCTGCAGCCTCTTCCAAGGGCGGTGGACCCAGGTCTCCTCGCAGGCTGGGCAAGCCGGCCCGCAGGGGCGATCACGCCCTCCTCCCGCGCCCTGTCGCGCAGGCCTGCGCGCGCCTCCCATCTTCAGCAGCTGCACGCGGAGCTTCTCCTCCAGCCTGCGCCGCGCCGCGCCCATCGCCTCCTGCAGCCGCCGCTTCTCCTGCGCACACAGCACCCGGAGCTGCCCCGCGCCCGGGCCCCCGTCGCCCCAGACTCCTGGGGCGTCTGGCGCCCGGCGGGGAGGGGGCTGCGCGGCCGCTGACTCAGCAGCATGTGAGGGCGGGGTGGACAAGCAGAATTATAGAAGCAGGAACTTTTTTTCCCAGTAAAAGGGTGGGGATACAAAGTACAAAGTAAGCTTGCGTTGCCCAGAGTTGAGCCCTTTGCAGAAATTCCCTGAATCTGACCGTTTACAAAGTTATCAAGCGACCAGGTACGAAGTTATCTGATGCCGCCACCTTTTTTTTAATCCAGCCCTGTGTCACAGCCATCTTGTGACACAGCTGCACTTACCAGCTTTTGTCGACGGCTAATTTTCAAAGAACCAGTGATTTTACAGTGACTTTAGGTTCACAAGAACATCAGCGTCTACACGTGTCCCAGAATCAGGGCAGAGCCAGTGCATTGTGGGTATTCCCAAGAGGCTGGGGAACATCATTAGTGTCACAGTTCTTTCTTAAAGTCCTCTGCCTCCCCAGCTGGGAAATAAACCAGGGAAATTATTTATTTATTTATTTACTTACTTACTTATCGAGGCTGGGTCTCGCTGTGTAGCTCACTCAGTCTGGCCTCGAGCTTGAGATCCTCCTGCCTCCGCCTCCCCGGTGCTGGGATTACAGGCGTGCAGCCACACTTCTGTTGTTGTTGCTGTTGTTTTGGTTTGGTTTTAGTATCAGGGAGTTGAACCTAGGGCCTTGAGCATGCTAAGTAAGTACTCCACCACGGAGTCCCACCTCCAGCCCCCCCCCGCCCCCTTTTTTTTTTTTTTTTTTTTTTTGATTTTTTTAATTTTGAGTCAGGGTCTCGCTAAGTTGCACAGGCCGCCTCTGGCCTGGAACTCACGATTCTCCTGCCTCGGCCTCCTGAGTTGCTGGGATGATGCCCAGTTTACATTTAAAATTCATTAATCCATCAATTAATTAAAGCCCACGCAGCCTGTTTTTAAATTTTAATTAATTAGTTGATTTGTGCTAGAGATCAAACCCAGGCTTTGAGCATGCCCCAGGCAAGTGCTTGACCCTTGAGCTGCCCTCCCAACTCCAAGGGGCTCTTTTAAGCCTGTTCTGTTCCTGGCCCTCCATGGAAGCTGAGGCCTGAGACCCTCAATATTTTAGGCTAGATGCCATGACCTGGGGACTCCAACATGGTAATATTTTTAGCATCTCGCACTGGGTCCCTGATGCCCTTTCTTCTCTTTGACCTCTCCCCGCCTTTGCTCGCCATCCTTACGGTTCTGACTCAGAGGTCCCGGGTGGAGTCCTGGCTTATGCACACACCCCCCACACACTTAGCACACAGCCCCCCAAGCCCAGGCCTGCCTCGCCTGGGGGAGCGCCTCTGACCTCGGCCTGACCTGCACCCTGTCCCCAGGCCACCCTTTCATCATGACGGTGGGCTGCGTGGCTGGCGACGAGGAATCCTACACCGTCTTCAAGGATCTCTTCGACCCGATCATCCAGGACCGGCACGGCGGCTTCAAACCCACTGACAAGCACAAGACCGACCTCAACCATGAGAACCTCAAGGTTGGCGGCCCCCAGGGCGAGACAGGGAGGGACGGCGGGGAGAGACCCAGAGAAGGAGAGACAGGGAGAGACGAGCAGAGACCACAGGGATGTGAGGGAGGGGCCGGGAGGGAAGGGACCGCAAGGGGTGTTGGGGGAGACAGGGGCGGGCACAGGTGGGGACCACCGGGCATTGGAAGGGGTTCAAAGGCAGAGCCTAGGAGACCCAGAGGATCTGGGGGAGCCCAGGGGAGCTTGGCGTCCATGTGGGCTCATGGGGGGGCGCCCCTGACCCCACTGCTCCCCAGGGCGGAGATGACTTGGACCCCCACTACGTGCTGAGCAGCCGCGTGCGCACGGGCCGCAGCATCAAGGGGTACACGCTGCCCCCCCACTGCTCCCGTGGCGAGCGCCGTGCGGTGGAGAAGCTGTCGGTGGAAGGTGAGCTGCCGGCCAGGCCCCCGGGCCCCCAGGCCCGCATTTCCCAAACTCAGGCTTCAAGGCGGGCGGAGGCATGAGGGATTCCACAGACACCCCATGGCGCAAGAGTCCTTACATTCATTCAATCATTCGGGAAATCTTCCTGGCCGCTCTGGTCCTATGCCGGCTGCAGGGGCTCCCATGAAGAGTGAGGTGGGCAAGGTCATTGCTCCGCAGAGCTCCTAGCCTGGGGAGGGGGTGGGGAACAGGAGAGGAAACAAGGAAATCAAGTAGTGACCAGGTCTATCCAGGAAGTGTAGGCAGGAGGTGGGAGCTGGGCTGGGCAGAACAAGCCTGTAATCCCAGCAACTAGGGAGGCTGAGACAGGAGGATGGCGAGTTCGAGGCCAGAGACAGGCTGTGTAATTTAGAGAGACCCTGTCACAAAATAAACAAATTAAAAATGGGCTGGAGGTGCAGCCCAGTGGTAAAGTGCTTGCAAAGCATGCATGAGGCCCTGGGTTTAGCCCTGAGTACAAAAAATAAATAAATAAAAAAAATAAAAAATAAAAATAAAAAATAACGTGGGGTGTGGTTGTGGCAGGGAATGACTGAAGGGAGGTCCCTTAGAAAGGGGGAGTCAGGACCTCATTAGCAGGAAGCAGCTTGACTTAGGAAGAAGTGCAAAGGCCCTGAGGTAGGGCTGTGTTTCGGAAGAACAGCAAGGAGACCAGTGTGGCCTGACCAGGGGAGCCAAGGAGGAGGTGGGGATGAGGTTGGAGAGGCCACATTGTGCAGCCTTGTAGACTGAAGGGCTTTGACTGACTCTTAGTGAGGTGGAAGCAGTGCTAGGGTGGGGAGCAGAGAAGGTCAGGTTCCCAGTAACATGGATTCCTCTGGTTGCTGACTGTGGAGGAACAGACAATAGAAGGAGCAGAAAGACCACGGGGAGGCAACCAACAGGATCCAGGCAAGGGGCAAAGAACAGGCAATGGGCGCCCGCCTGTAATCCCAGCATTTAGGACTGACGTGAGTTAGAGGCCAGCCTGGTCTACAGGGTGAGTTCCAGGCCAGCCTGGGCTCCACAGGAAGACTCTGGCTCAGAAAACAAAAAAGCCCGGATTCGAAATGACTGCCAATTTCTGTGGCATAAACTCTTCTACTGAGGCCAATGATAAGCTGACAGTGTGACATTGTACAAGCACGGGAAGAGATGCCCAGTAGTAGCCCATCATTATATAGCACGCAGATACAATCGATGGAAACAACTTGGACAATATATAAAACAATTTAAACAACATATGATCTATAACATCTAACATCCTGCAGCCGACCCACTGTGGCATCCGATCCCGTCAGGTCTTGGAAGCTAAGCAGGGTCAGGCCTGTTTAGTACTTGGATGGGAGACCAGGTGCCGTAGGCTTGGGAGACAGATCCAGTAGCCCACTCCCCCAAAAGCAATCAGCCATTGAAAACTCTATGAATGACAGAGAAGCATTGACAATAGTGTTTCACCTGTTGTATGCAGGGTTGCTATGACCAACAACATATGAATATTTACACATGGTAGACAGACTGTTTCGGAGTGGTTTTTCCTAGTGTGACTCCAAATTTTTAGACTGTGGCCCTCTGCCTGCCAGCCAGCAGAAGTACACAGTCCCTTGTGGGTGGATTGGTTGGGAGGGTTGGCCTTCCAGCTTTGGCAACCTGGGCAGACCAGGGAGGTCCAGGTTTGGAGTGGACTGGTTGGGAGGGTCAGCCTGCTGACCTTGGGGACCTGGGCAGACGACGGCGAATCAGATTTTGGGAAGAGATTGGGAAGCTGGGTTTAGACGCAGTGTTTAGGTCCCTTTAGGACGCCCAGGCTGTGGTGTGGAGTCCCGGGGCGGCACACTCCAGCGGAAGCAGGGCACGCGGCTAACGTGTGCTCCTGTGGCCCCGCAGCCCTCAATAGCCTGTCAGGCGAGTTCAAGGGCAAGTACTACCCGCTGAAGAGCATGACTGAGCAGGAGCAGCAGCAGCTGATCGATGACCACTTCCTGTTTGACAAGCCCGTGTCCCCACTGCTGCTGGCCTCAGGCATGGCCCGGGACTGGCCCGACGCCCGTGGCATCTGGTGAGTCCCTCTGTCCCTCAGCTTCCTCTTCCCCTCGCCTCTTCCTGTCCCTGGTCCCTTCCTCCACCAAGGTGAACCGTGATGTTGCGCACCACTTCCGCCTAGCCTTGGGCCTGTGTGTCGCAGTTTGGAAAAATTGGAGCAGAGAAATGTAGTTAAGAATTTAGACTTGGGCCAGGCATGGTGTCTCGTACCTGGAATCCCAGCCTTTAGGAAGCAGAGGCAGGAGGATCAAGAGATGGAGGCCAGCCAGGGCTACATAGCGACACTTTGTCTCCAAGAAACAAAACAAACAGGCTGGACGTGGAGATGCACATCTGTAATCTCAGTGACTCAGGAGGCTGAGTCAAGAGGATCATGAGTTTGAGGCCAGAGGCAGCCTGTGAAACTTAGTGAGACCCATTGCGAAGTATGTTTGAGGTCCTGGGTTTAACCCCCAGGTATCACAAAAAAAAAAAAAAAAAAAAAAAAAAAGAGAGAGAGAGAGAGAGAGAGAAGAAAGAAGAAAAAAAAGAAACTAAAGTTTAAACCATCAGCAGAATCTGGGTCAAATTTGATGATTGGGGGTTTCAAAATTTTATGTAATTTTAGGTTTTAACATTTCTTTAGCTGGGCATGGTAGCTGACACATGTAATTCTAGCACTGGAGAGGCTGAAGAAGGAGGATTGTGAGATGAAGGCCACCTTGGGCTCCATAGTGGGTTTTAGGCCAATTTGGGATACACAGGGAGGCTCTGTCTCAAAAATAAATAAATAGTCTGGCAGCGTGGCGCATGCCTGTCATCCCAGCGGCTTAGGAGGCAGAGGCAGGAGGATCGCAAGGTCGAGACCAGAGGCAGTCTGCATAATTTAGCGAGACCCTGTCTCAAAAAGTAAAAAAAAGTGGGCTGGGGGCGCAGCTCAGTGGTCGAGCACTTGCAAAGCATGCAGGCACGAGGCCCTGGGTTCAACCTCCAGTACTGCCAAAACAAACAAACAAACAAAAATCCTTTCATTTCAAATTCTATGATTCCATGATTACAGATCTTTCCAGATCTTAACGTTCTAGGGACCTAAGACTCTCTCAGATGGTATCACAGTGCAGATGGAGGTTTGCCCAGATTTATCCAAGCTTCTGTATGCCAAACATTCTGAGATTCTAAGAGTTATTATTATTATTATTATTATATTTGTGGTACTGAGGGGCTGGACCTAGGGCAACTTCGCAAGCATTCTACCACTAAGCTGCACCCCTAGGCACTTTTTGATTTTTTTTTTTTAATCTTGAGACAACATCTGGCTAAGTCACACAGGCTGCCTCTGGTCTTGAACTTGTGATCCTCCTGCCTCCACCTCCTGACTTGCTGGGCCTGTGTCACTGAACTCAGCTAATTATTATTATTATTATTATTATTATTATTATTATTAATTATTTTGTCATGCTGGGGCTCCAATCCAGTGCTTCGCTCATGCTAGGCAAGGATTCTACAACTGAGCTGCACCTCCAGCTCCCAAGTAGTCTCCATTTTTTGGAGGGGAGGGGAGAGGTTACAGTTTTGCTGTGTGCCCCCGGCTGGCCTCAAACTCGCGATCCTCCTGCCTCAGCCTCCGGACAGCCGGAAGCATAGGCAGACACCACGCCGCCCCGCCAAGAGTCTTTGATTTAAAGATGTTCAAAGACTCAAATCCCTAAAAGGCCTTGATCTCAGGTTTGAAGTCCTGCAGCTCCTGTGACGTGAGGGCCTTCAGGCTGAGTCTATGACTTTGAGGAAGCCTGGGTCACTTCCTTCAAGTCCCTCAGGCCCGCTTGCCCAAGAAGGGTGTTTGTGTCCACGGCTGGGAATGGGGCTTCAGGGGAGTGGGGTTCCCGCGGAACTGACTCTGTCCTCTTGCCTCACCCGACCCTAGGCACAATGACAACAAAAGCTTTCTGGTGTGGGTGAACGAGGAGGACCACCTCCGGGTCATCTCCATGGAGAAGGGAGGCAACATGAAGGAGGTTTTCCGCCGCTTCTGCGTGGGGCTGCAGAAGGTGGGTGTCTGCCACTTGCCGCTGACCCCCAATTCCTGAACGCCACAGCCTCTTTCCAAGGCTCCACCCTTTCCTTATACCATGATCTGCCCTGCAGAACCCACCCCCTTCCCAAAGACCCGCTCCTAACATAAGCCCCGCCCCTATAGCCGCCCCCTTCCAAAGGCCCCGCCCTTTCCCTATACACTGGCTCAGCTTGCAGAACCTGGCACGCCCACTTTCCAAGCCACGCCTCTTGGGGCCCCGCCCCACCCCTTTCTGAGGCCCGGCTTTAAAACCTGGCCCTAGCCCACCACCTGGTCCAAGACCAGCCTCTAAGGAGGCTCTTCCAGCCTCAGGCCCCGCCCCTTCAAGCCCCGCCCCATCCAGAGCCCCGCCCCTTCAGAGGCCAACCTACGTATTTGTCCTTAGCCCCCACCGCGCAGCTCCGCCCCCTAGGAGCCCCACCTCCACCCACATCCTCGCCCCCCAGCCCCTCCAATCTTGCGGTGGTTGCTGGTGTGTTTGGGGGTGACTGGGGGCGCTGACCCCTGGCACTCTCCCCCGACCTTAGATTGAGGAGATCTTTAAGAAAGCCGGCCATCCCTTCATGTGGAACGAGCACCTGGGCTACGTGCTCACCTGCCCGTCCAACCTGGGCACCGGCCTGCGCGGGGGCGTGCACGTGAAGCTGCCGCACCTGAGCAAGCACGCCAAGTTCGAGGAAATCCTCACCCGTCTGCGCCTGCAGAAGCGGGGCACAGGTGCGTCCGCGTCCCCTGCACCACGGCGTCCAGGGCAAGCCCGTGGTGGTGGTGGACGGGGAGATTGGGGCACCCCCGCGAATTCCGGGATCGGTCAGGGCTGCCCCTTTGTGAGGCTCCGTTTCTTCCTCTGTAAAATGGGGAGGAGAGTGTCTATCTCATGGGAGTTAGTATGATACCATCATGGTTATATGCGTTTCGTAAACCCCTAGGCCTTCCTTGGGGCCTCAGTTTCCACATTTGCAAATGGGGTGTGATCAGGAGTCGACACCAGGCAGCCTGACTCCAGAGCTATGCTATATTTTATGTGTCCAAACCTGGACGAGTGCGCTCCCGGGTAGACAGACATTGGTCTGACTCATAGCGACCCGATCTACAACAGGCGAGACACTAATGTCAGTGCTTCTCTGCTATTCATAGGGTTTTCAGTGGCAGATTGTTTTTGGAGAGTGGGCTGCCGGGTCCTTCTCCCAGACGGGCAATAAGGAGGCGCTGTGTGTCAGTAACCTGTCACACAGCAGGCACTCGGTACACGTGGCTGTCACAGTGGGCACCGGGCCGCCTTCTGGCACCTCTGCACCTCTGCTCCCTCCTCATGCCCCCGACCCCTGCTTCCTTAGGTGGTGTGGACACGGCTGCCGTGGGCGCAGTGTTCGACATATCCAATGCCGATCGGCTGGGGTCGTCCGAGGTAGAACAGGTGCAGCTGGTGGTGGACGGTGTGAAGCTCATGGTAGAGATGGAGAAGAAGCTGGAAAAAGGCCAGGCCATCGACGACATGATCCCTGCCCAGAAGTAGGCGCCCAGCCGCCTGCCCGCCGCCCGCCGCCCGCCGCCGACTGCCGGAGCCCCAGCTGATGGGAGGACCTGGCCACTGCAGCCAGCCCCTTCATGCCCTGCCCCGCCCCTCTCCCTGAAGCCCCGCCTATCAGGTTCTGTCCCGTGGGCACCCACTCAGAGTTCCAACCAATGGGCTCCATCCTCTGGGTTCTGGCCAATGAAAAACCTTCCTCACGCTCCGCTCTCGGTTTCCAGAGCCCCGCCCACCACCGGGGGGAGGGGGCTCTGGCTGCTGGGCGCTCCCGGACATCTGGAGCTCCTGCTGTCTATCCACGCCGAGCAATAAATAAAACCAATGGTGGCCTTAGCTTTGTGTGCGACAGTTATTGAGGGGGAAGGGGTAGGGGCTTTGGCAGCTAGTGGCTGTGCCAAGTGGTTTGTCCTTTCTGAGCATGCGCTAGGCAAGTTTTATCCCATCTTTAAAGTGATGCAAAATTAGAATACAGATGCTAATCAACAAAATTACAAGGCTCTATGAGGAATCCGAGGCCCAGAGAGGAGAGGGCCACTGTCACATAGCCCAGCATAGATCCTTTCCAACCTTGACTCTCAGTCATGCCCAGATCTCAGACAAAAGGGGGAAGCAGGCCAGAGTGTCTGGATGCGGCCCATCCGTCTCTCTGCACAGCTACCTCTATTATGCTTTCTTTCTCTCTATCTTTTCTTTTCTCTCTTTCTTCTCTTCTCTCTCTCTCTCTTTTTTTTTTTTTTTTTTTTTTTTTTTTTTTTTTTTTGGTACTATGGAGTTGAACCCAAGTCCTCACACACGCTTTGGCAGGTGCTTTATTTACCACTGAGCCGCAGCCCAGCCCATTTTTCACTTTTTATTTTTGAGACCGGGTCTCTTGCTCAGTTACACAGGCTACCTCTGGTCTTGAACTCGTGATCCTCCTGCCTCCACCTCTCAGGTCGCTGGGATTACAGACGTGTGCTACCACACCCAGCTCTGTATTGTCCTCCTGACCGCCTGTCCCATGTGACCACATCCTTATATAGCTACTGGTCATCTGAACTTCTCTTATTTTGCTCACGAACCTGCCATGGCTCCCCTATTTCCTAGAACGCGCTCTAGTTGTGATTCTTGATGGCCACACTGAAATGCACCCCATCTGCTGAAGGCTCAGCTTTCCAGTTCTCTCTCCAGGATTTCTCTGACTCTTGGGCTCAGAACACCCTGCAATTCCCAGCTCAATGTCTTTGTTTCTTCCCAGGGCACGAAGTCTTTAGGGGCAGAGCAACTGAGGAAGTGAGCTATTACAACAGAATGAAACACTATCCAACACTGTGCCATGCCTGGTGCCACGTTGGTGCTTCTACGCTAGTCATAGGGTTTTTGGTGGCTGATTGTTTTGGGAGTGGGCTGCGAGGTCCTTCTCCCAAGCCTACAGCACTCACTATTCTCAGCCAATCTCCCTCCTTGGCTTAAGAGATCAGACAGGATTGAAAGCCAGGGTGGTACTGCTGTAGACAAGAGGGAGTCAGAGAAGTAGGTGATAAATGTCGATTAGCATCTGAACATCTATTGGTTGTCGGGCACATCAGTGACCTCCACTCAACCAAACAGGCCAAGGCCTCCACCAATAAAGACACAGTGGGTGGGCCCACCAAGAGACAAGGGGTTCAGGAGGAAGTGGGTGGCAGAGTACATGGAAGACAGAGCCCTCTGAAACCCAGCAGAGGCACTTTTCAAGCCTTAAGAGATCCAAGTTAAGGGCCCTTGGTGGTGTTAGGTGCTATCAAGTCAGATCCAACTCACAGGGACCCTGTGTACAACAGAACGAAACACTCCCTGACACTGTGCCATGCCTGGCACTACGTCAATGCTTCTCTGCTTTTCATAGGGTTTTCAATGGCTGATTGTCTCAGGAGTGGGTTTCCGGGTCCTTCTCCCAAGCCTACAGGACCCAGTATTCCCAGGCGGTCTCCCATGCAAGGACCAACCAGGTTCAACCCTGCTCAGCTTCCAAGATCTGATGAGATCTGATGCCAGGGTGGTACGGCCACAGGTTAAGAGCCCTTAAAAATCAACAGATCCACCTTCTGCCTTACAGAGGGGAAACTGAAGGTCAGGGACGTTCCCAGGAGTCCTCGGAATTACTAAAATAAAAAGGTTAGAGGACAGCTCCAGGTGAAGGCCTGTCAGATGCTGGCTGTCCTGTAGAGGGCTGTCCCTAGTGGAAGCTCCCATTCTTAACCCCAGCTCCACTGCAGAGGCCACGGAGGCCACCAACGCCCCAGGGCAACGGTGTGAGACAGTCAAGTTGGCAGCCGCCCAGTATCTGTCACCACGTCCGCCCACTGTGCCTCAGGAGCCTCTTAAATCCGCCCCTGCTGTCCCGCTGTCCTTCTCTCTCCTGTAGCCTTCCTTCCCCCTCCCCATCCACCCAGCACAAACCTTCCTGACTCCCCTGCTCACTGCCTCAGCACGGCTCCCCGGTGCCCCCGGAAGAAAGCCCAGGACCCTGCCCGTGACCTTCAAGGCCCTGTCCACATCTGTGGCCTCAGGTGACTATATTCACCCTGAGTCACATGCCGTTTGCTGAAGGACCTGTATTCTCACTCCTCACTCATTTATATGCTGTTCTCTCCAGGCCTCCTATTCCCATGTCTGGCTAGCTCCTTCTCCTCCTCCAGGAAGTCCACCCTGGTTGGGGCAGAAACTCCCTCTGGACTCTCCTATACCAGTCTAAGGATACACCTGTCTCCACCATTGGGTTGTGAGCTCCACAAACCAGGGCTGGGGCTGTGCCTGCACGGAGAACATGTTCAGAGGCTGAGCCTCCTCTACACGAAACCCTGCTGCCATGGGAGGAAGCCCAGGCAGCCCGTCCTGGCACAGAGGGCCCTGTGAGGACAAGCCCTGCCCTTCTGTACTGTTCAGCTCCCAGTTCCCCTCCTGATCCCAAAGCCTCACTTTCCTTTGGAGAGCCCTATATAGGCCCAGCTCTAGGTAGGGGCCTGGCCACTCTAGAGTCACAGGGTTTGGCTCAGGAGCGATCACATGACTTATTGGGGCCAATCTGAGTCTGCCTTGGGACTCTGGCTGCAGGTTTTTGGTTGCAGAGCCTAAGCTGGAGAGACAGAAGCTTGGAACTGCTGAGCCATCTTTGTTGCCAGGAAGGGAGTGTCTACTGGGTCACACTGCTAGAATTTTCACTGACAGAAGCAGAGGTGAGATGGCCTGATGCCTGGATCCAACAATACCTGAAGCCAGACTCCTCTGGACTATTAAGAAACACAAGCCAGAAAACACCTTTTAGTTTAAGCAGTGCAGACAGACTGTTGGTCCTAATACATCTCTCTTGTTAACTCCCCTCACATGCCCAACACAAGAGCCACACTGAGAGAACCTGTGCTCCTCTGAAATTATACCACACGCTCCCATGTCCATCTGGGCTTTCTTCCACAGCACCCTCAAGGCCTGGCAAACTCCTACTCATCCTGCAAAACACCAGCCTCGGTTCCTGGAGCCTCCATCCCAACTGTCGTTTTTCTCCCATGCTCCGCGGGACGACGGGTTCTCTAGCACCTGCCCCCAACTAACAGAGGCTCTTCCTGTCCCAGTGTCCAGCAGTGGGCCTGGCATGGAGTTGGACCGGTCAATGACTGTTTATTGAATAAATGTATTACCGGAGTAGGAAGAGGTGCCAAGTCCAGTGTAACTCGGAGGATGGGAGTGGGCGAATGGGGGGGCGCCAGAGAGGACCGGGGCCTCCTAGACGAGGCCGAGTTCCGTTCTGTCCTCCTCCATGGTCATCTCTGACCCTCAGACCCCATGCGTCCCATTCTGCAGACTAGAGGGCCACTGGCCAAGGTCACGGGCCTCCTCCTTGGCTCACCTGCAGGTGGGGGGAGAGGAAGGAACACCCCAGGCCGGTGGGGGGAGGGCGCCTACGTTTATTGGGCCACAGGCTGCAGGTGAGGGGCTGGCAGGAGGGTGAGGGGTAATAACTTAAAAACCAGAGGTGACGGTGGCGGGTCCTGGAGAGACGTCTGCAGAGGGAGGGGGTATTTACAGGGATTTGTACAAAGTGCCCCGCGCCAGCCTGGGGCAGGGAGGGGGTTCTGGCGTGAGGGGTGGGGGGAGGGGAACAATCTGCCTTTGGGACCCCTGCCCCCGGTGCTCCCCGAGTTCGCCAGTCTGTAGGCTCAGCAGCTAGCTGCCCCTCTGCCCAAGGCCTCCTTGAGCGGCTGGGGGAACAGAAGGGTCTTCTCTTTGCCTTCCTGCCACTCTGCCCCCGAAGTCTCACGTGTCCTGCGGCTGCGCGAGGGGGGACAAGCCGGGCTGGAGCGCCAGGAGGGTGCCAGCTCCCCCCGCTCAGGCTCCTCTGCCAAGCAGCCCCAAGAACAGCGAAGGGGGCCATCCCTGCACCCCATCTGGTCCAGGACACGGAGGTGACAATGAAGGCGGGGACCCCCTCCCCAGCCTCTTCCCCTCGTGCAGAGGCGAAGGAACCGAGGGAGAAGAGGAGGAAGGGGCCGGGCCGCGGCGGCTCAGAGCTCGAGGTCGTTGGAGATGCGGGTGACGAGGGTGCGGAAGGCCAGGGCAGTGCCCGCCACGCGGCGGAAGAGGACGCCCCGCAGGCCCGGCCGGGGCAGCTGGCACACCTCCACCTCGAAGTGGGACAGGGGCTCGGGCCCGCCCGCTCCCCCGTGCAGGCAGGCCAGCAGGAACGGCTGCGGCTGGCGGCAGCGGCAGCGCGCGGCCGCCGTGGCCTGGCGCAGCGCGGCCATCAGCGCCTCGGGAGGCCGCGAGCTGGTCAGCTTCACACTCCAGGGGAATCGGAGCAGCCGGGGGGCGGTTTCCGCTTGATCCCAAGGTAGATGGCAACTGCAGTGGGGGGAAGACAGCGGGTGTCAGAGGTGGGAAACACAGGGAGGGCTGAGGGGATGATGCTTCCCACCGGGGGACAGACGCCTCACTGTCCACTCGCCAAACACCATTTTCCCTTCCCCCTTTAGTGAATTCCAGCCGGACACACAGCTGCCCCACTAGAAACCACACGTCCCAGACTCTCCTGCAGCCGGAAGGGAGGTGCGCAGCTCATGTCACCTCTGGCGCAGGACACCCTGTGCCGGGGACTTTTGCCTGGCCACCTGTGAGCCAACTGGTCAGCGGCGTGGGCCAGCGTTGCCTCTGCAGGGGGCTCTGAGGAATGGGGTTGGAAGAAGCCGGATGCCTGAGTGACCGCATGGAGCACAGCGGCCCGCCAGCCTGGCTTGGCCACAGGGTCCGCATAAGGCGTTTCTTTCTTTCTTTTCTTTTTTGTTTTCTTTCCTTTCTTTCTCTTTCTTTCTTTCTTTTTTTTTTTGCGGTACTGGGGGTTGAACCCTGGGCCTCGCGCTTGCATGCTCTGCAAGTGCTGGACCATTAAGCTGCACCCCCAGCCCATTTTTTTACTTTTTTTGAGACAAAGTCTCACTAAGTTACACAGACCACCTCTGGTCTCGAACTTGCGATCCTCCCGCCTCTGCCTCCCAAGCTGCTGGGACTACAGGCGTGTGCCACCGTGCCTGGCTCTAAGACGTTTATTTCTGAGTGAAGACAGGTCAGGGATGGTCAGAGATGATAAATGGCATATGTTCAACAGGGCCCCACACAAAAAAGAAATGTCCCACCGGAAGTAGTAGGGCATTCCTTTCTTTTTTGCATACTTTGCAAGTGCTCTGCCCCTGTGTGGCATCCCTAGCCCTTCTTAATTTTCATCTTGAGGCAGGGTCTTGCTAAGTTATGCAGGCTGCCTCTGGCCTCTGCCTCCCCAGTTGCTGGGATGGCAGGCCTGCGCGGCCAGCTCATCATGTCCTTGTCAAAAGCATTCTGACACTGGGCGCCGCGCGGTGGAGCACGCCTGTCATCCCGGCAACTCAGGAAGCACAGGCAGGAGGATTGTGAGCTGGAGGCCGGAGGCAGCCTGCGTAACTTAGCAAGACCCTGACTGTAGATAAAAACAAAAAGGGGCTGGGGGTGCAGCAGTGGTAGAGGTCTTGCTAAGTATGTGAAGGGGCCTGGGTTCAAGCCCCTAGGACTAAAGGAAAATAAATCCTGATCTACCAGCTTGGGTTTACTGTGTAGATGGGGCAGAACACCTCTCAGCTCCAAGAGTGAGGGCAGGACTCCCTTCTGGCCAATGAGCACATTCTCCCTTCCTGGCTACTGCGATTGGGTCAAGGAAGAGCATAGGACCAGGCATGGCCAATCAGAATACTCCAGTTCTCTAGCCACACCCATCTGTTTGGAGATGGGCATGTGACCCAGCCCCAGCCAATGAGAGTTGTCCTGGGATTCCACCGGAACTCCTACCAAGACTTGTTTTTGCTGGGGACTCTGAACTGCGCCCCTCAAACTAAAGCAGGGCTTGGTGGACTACTGTGCTGCCTGCTTTTATAAATAAAGCTTTATTGGGACACAGCCATGTTCATGTGTTTTTATATTGAACATGGCTGGCTTTGCATTAGAGCAGCAAAACGTAGCAGATGGGGCAGAGATGGGCTTTCCCAGTCTGACTATTTACAGTCTGCACCTGTACAGATGCCGCCTGCCACCCCTCTGCCGTTCACCACAGGGATGCAAAGAGCTGCCAGAGGAGCGAGGGGTGCTGGGATTTCAGGACTTGTCCTTGGAGGATGAGACTTGGGTCCCATCTCAGGGTAGATGGGGGTGCTGGGGCAGGTGGGGTGTGAGGCCCATCACTCACCTTGTGACCTCAGGTCCCCCGATTCTCTCAGGTTCGTCTGAGACCCTAGGGGACAGGAGGGGACAGAGTGTAAATCTGGACATAGGAGCCCCTCCTCCCCCCGCCCTCTCGTTCTGAACTCCCAGCAGCCCCTGGCCAGCCCAGACCCTCACACTGGCTGGAGCTGGGCTGGGGGGTGGCAGAGTTTGGATTCAGTGTCCTCCGTTCCCAGAGCGCAGGTGGCTCTGACACAGTTAGTGCAGGTCTTAGGAAAGATGCTGAAGGATTTGGAAGACAGAAGGCGGGCGAGGTAGACACACAGCCACATACAGAAGAGGCGACAGAGACATGCACGCCCATGCACACGGGCCGCGTTCAAATGACAGACACCTTCCGTGAGGCCCGCCCTGCCCTTCCCCCGACCCCAGCCCTCCTTGGCCTGCCCTATATCTCCTCTTAGGATGGTCTACACAGAGGGGGCCAAAAAAACGTATTCACATCTGGGGACAAAACCTTTCCATTTTGCTGTTTTAAGAATGCGGCTGGGCATGGTGGTACACACCTATCATCCTGGTACGCAGGAGGCTGAGGCAGGAGGATCGATGGAGGTTGAGGCCAGCTTTGTCTATTTAGTGAGTTCTAGGACAGCCGGGGTACACAGTGAGATTGTGTCTCAAAAAACCAAAATAATGGCGCACGCCTGTAATCCCAGGAGCTCGGGAGGCGGAGGCAGGAGGATTGCAAGTTCGAGACCAGAGGCAGTCTGCCTAATTTAGCGAGACCCTGTCTCAAAAAGTAAAAAAAAAATGGGCTGAGGGTGCAGCTCAGTGGTCCAGCACTTGCAAAGCATGCAGGCGCGAGGCCCTGGGTTCAACCCCTAGTACCACGAAAAAAAAAAAAAAAAAAAAAGTAAATAAAAAGGGGGAAAAAAAGAGAACGTGTCCTATGTTCTGCTAACTCCTGTCTCACATGCACATGGTCTGGTAGACTTCCGTGGAGACCTTGTTGCTATGCGATACCTTGTTGCTACCCAAAGCCTTGTTGCTATGTGAGGCCTCCCAGACCACACCTGATGGATGTATCATGATTGAGGCCAGTTATCAGGTTGTTGAAGGTTCTGGCGCGCACCACACCTCCTTTGTCATTGTACTTGCACAATCTTCTTGAATTTCAAACACCTTTTCAAAATGGTCTTGCACGAGTGGAATGACAAAGATTTCCCGCTTTGAGTGTCCTGCCTGTCGCACGGTGGGGCTAACATGTATTTGATCAGTGCTGACTTGTGCGTGAATGTCAACTGCACATTGCTACTGCAATTCAATCCAACTTCAAAAGTAATACGTAGGTAACAGCGCTTAAAACCTGGGCATGTTTTTTGGCACCCCTGGTATAGGGTATTTATTTATTTACTGTCTGGGTTCCCTACCGGACGGCTGGCTCAGCCAGGGCAGGATTTTTTTTTACATTTTGTTCATTCTGTATTCCAGGGCCTGGGACAGCACCGGGTACATAGTAGGTGTCCCATGAAAAAATAGGAGTAACGAATCAAAGTAGCAAACAAATTACGCTTAAGTGATACATTGATAAAAACACTTTCCAAAGCAACATTCTCTGCTCTATGACGCCATCAGTCCTCCTTACAAGACCTGGAGGAAGGTTTTGTTGTTGTTGTTGTTTTATGGTACTTAGTGGGAAAAGGATGAGGCAGTCCACTCCCCAAAAACAATCCCGAAACAGTCAGTCATTGAAAACCCTATGAGGGTTGCTATGAATCAGACCCAACTCAACAGAACCTAACCACCACCACCACCACCGTACTTGGGGGTTGAGCCCAGGGCCTCGCATATGCTTTCAAGTGCTCTTCTAGTAGGCTGCACTCCTAACCCTCTTTTCAATTTTTAATCTTGAGACAAGGTGTCTCTAAGCTACACAGCCTCTGGTCTCGAACTTGAGAACCCCCCTGCCTGTGCCTCCGGAGTCGCTGGATTACAGACCTGCGCCACTGCACCCAGCCAGTACTATTAATGCCATCCCTGCTGTTCCTAGAAGGAAAGCTAAGCCCAGAGAGGGTGAGTGAGTTACTCAAGGTCACTCGGCAGAGCTGATACCTGGATCTTTCAGATAGAGTGTGGTTCCAGGGGCCACACTTCTGGCCCCTCTACAGATCCCACATGCAGAGGGACGCGGCTGGACGCGGCTCCCATGCATAGGGCCCTCCAGACGCCCACGCACGCAGTCAGACATGAGGACAGAGAGGCAGAGGCAGGAGAGCGGAGCAGGACAGGACTTACTGATCTTGGATCCCTGGGGCAGAGAGGCGCCCGAAACGCAGCGGTTAGAGTTCTGCCTTTTAGAGGGATCAAGGGTAACCCTGCAGCGTGAGGAGGAGGAGGGAGGGCAGAGAAAGAGGAGAAGGCAGAGGAGGTGGCGTCAGGGTGCAAGAGGCAGAACAGAGAAGACAGGTTAGGCCCCGCCGCCCGCCTGGCCCCGCCCCCCGCATCCCCTGCAGCCCAGCTCACCGTCGGGTCAGTTTGGAGGTCAGCTTGGTGAAGAGGTTGGTGGTGGGGCGCGGCCGCCCGGAGGGCAGGGGTGCGGCCTCGTGGGCCAGCGTGGGTGAGGCGGGGGGCCCGTTCTGCACGCCCCCGCCGCCCCCGCCCCCCGCCCGCCGGTCCCGCACCTGGCCCCCGTGGAAGGTGCTGCGGATGGTGGAGCCCCGCGCCAGGCGGCTCCGCTCCCCCGATGGGGGAGCCAGGCTGTGACTGGACGGGGAGGCGGGGGGCACACGTGGGGTGCCCGAGCTGTAGGCAGAGAAAGACCAGTTAGAGAGAGGCGCAGAGGCGGGCCAGGGTTCTGGTCCCAGTGATTCTTCACTGTCCGCTCCCGCGCCCCCCAGCTTGGAGCTCAGAAACAGGACTGCAGCGAACGGTTGGCCACGCTGCGCACTAGTGAACTCTGGCGTTATAACTATCTTCTTTTACCTCTCCTTCCTCCTACATTGCCTCTTCTTCAGACTGTCCCTTTTTCAAACTGTCCCCTATTCCAACGCTTCTCTGTCCAGAGTCAACAACTAAGCAGAGATTAAAATCAATTTTTTGGACGACTCCCTTGCTGTTGGCCATCCAAACCCCAGGACTCGAATGAACGTGGCAAAGACTACTGTCTGAACTGCGGTCGCCCAAACTCAGGCAAAGAAAAGACATGCAGGTCAAAGACAACCACATCCATAACAATTCCATGAAGGGGAAAATAAGGAGGGAGACCCCTTCCTAACTCCCTTAAGAGGCTATGTGGGCAGTAGGGGCTCCGCTGGCCCAGGACCCTCCTGTAACCTCTCTGACCTTCCCAGGCCTGGCAGCAGGGCCCTGACCTCCAATTCCTCCCATCCGGATACTAACCAGGCCTGACTCTGCTTAGCCCCAGGATCAGGTAAGATTGGGCATGCTTAGAGCGACATGGCCGCATACCAGATCTCCAATTTCCACCTTCCCAAGGGCCCGCAGGTGAGCCACCATCTCGGCAACAGAACCCGGACTCTGCCAGAGGCTTCTGCCTCTGTCCCCCAATCTACCATCCCTATTCTACCTTAGTATCCACGCCCTGAAGAGTAAGACCTCTGCACACGGCCCTGCAGCTAGAGACTACATTTCCCAGGCTCCTTTGCAGCAAGGGGCAGTCATGTGACTCTGCTCTGGCCAATGGAATAAAAGCAGCCTTGCTGTGTACCATTTCTGGGCCATGACGTTAAAAACAAGGTTGCTTATACACTGCTCAGTGCCCACTTCTCGCTGGCTGGGAACAGCTGGCACAGAGGCCTCAGACCCAGAGCTGGAACGTCCCATGGCGACTGGCTGAATGAAGCTAGGTCCTTACAGAACCCTGATGGTCGACCTTTGGTCAGTTCTGACCCAGACAGCTAAACCTCCACCTTATTTAAGCCACTGTACCTTCTTTACAGCAGCTCAGTTTGTAATTTAATTTTTTGCTCCTTATCAGCTGTGTGGCCTTAGACAAGTTACTTTACCTTTCTGTGCCTAAATTTCCTCCACTGCAAAATGGAGATACTAGGATCCACCTCACAATGTTGCTAGAAGCGTTAAGCCAGGTAATGGACAGAGGCTGGCACGTGGCTGATGCCTGACCAACATTCACTATTCTTATTTAGTAACCACCAAAAAAGCTCTTAATCATCAACTGCCTACCATGGACCAGAGCCTGTGCCAGGTGCAGGACGCATCTGCTGTCTATTGGCTGCGTCTCCTGGGCCTGGAGCTGGTTAGCATCTGCCTCATCTTACAGGGGGAGACAGGTTCTGAAATTTGCCCAGGGTTACCCTGCCAGGAGAGCGCAGAGGCGAGGCTCTAACTCAGAGCGGCTCAGTCACCGATTCAGGACGGTCACCCACACTATTATCCTGCCCTTGCCAAGCCGAAGCCCCTGCGTGCCCCAGAGTGCCCCTAGGTGCCAGGCGATAAAGTGGCCCCCCACAGCCCTGGTGGGCGGGGCCAGGGCTCTCCCCAGGGCGGGGCCTCCAGGATGGGAGCGTGGACCCCATCTGGGCAGATTAGAGACCCCACAGACTCAGACCCAACCAGCAGGATGATGTGGATGCGGGGAGAAATCCGGGACTTTGCTCAAGTTCTAAAAATGGATCATTCAAAAATCCCACTGGGGTTCCCAGGCTTGTGGGTGGAGGACAGGGCAGGCTGCTTTCCAGAGGGTGCCGACCAGCTCATTAAGTGGGAGCATTTGCATGGGGTGCCCAGCTAGCTTCTGGCAAGGGAAGGGCCCATCCAGACACTCCGTGGCCCCCACGGTACCCACCCTGCCATCCATCACTTTTGATTGGGGGGTAGGTTCTGGCTCACCTGCCCCGTGAACCGCCCCCACTGGCCCCTGCATACCTGTTTTCTTTGCCATTTGGCAACAGGGCCGGGCGCTCAGCCCCTGGGCGTTCCGTGCAGACGTAGGTGTTCCTGCGGGTCATCATGCTGGGGGGGAGGTTGTTCTGCGGGAGACACAGCCAGGAGGGGGAGGAGGTGAAGGGACACCCTGTTATTAAAGCCTCCCTCTGCCCCTTGCCCTTCCGAGAAATGAATGAGCGCCTGGGTACCTACGGGCAGGAGGAGATAATTAAAGGCCCCCCAGACCTAAAAGGTGAATAGGCTGTTCCTACTTACCACGGGAGCTCAGAGAGGAGAAACTGAGGGAAAGCAGGTCAAGGGATGTTGCCAAGGACATCCCTGTCCCCTCCTCCCCCAGCAATGACCTCCCAGGTGTGTGAGCCGTTACATTTCTTTTTTTTTTTTAACTATATTTTTCTGCAGTACTAGGGAGTTGATCCCAGCGCCTTGAACACCCCAGGCAAATGCTCTACCACTGAGCTGCACCCCTAACCCATTTTTAAATTTTTATCTCGAGACAGGGTCCCGTGAAGTTACACAGGCTGCCTCTGGCCTCAGACCCAAGATCCTCCTGCCTCCGCCTCCCGAGTCGCCAGGATGACAGGGTGTGCGCCACGCGCTCAGCTGAGTGCTTTATTTGTGGTACCAGGTGTGAAGCCCAGGGCCCAGGACTCTAGGCAAGAGCTGCACCACGGAGCTGCGTCTCCAGCCCCACACTTCCTGTGAACCCACGTCTTCATTTGCCACGCCTGGCTTCCCCAGGCCTCGGTCCTCCGGCCTCCCCTGTTCAGAACATTCCTCTTCCGTTCCTGACCTCCTCCCCTGGATCCTTCCTGGGCCTGTTCCTAACATCCCCTACCCTCGGCCAGGCTGAGCCAGGCGCCTCCCCGGGCTCCCACCACAGCCGCAATTCCTTCGTGTGGGCAGCGTCTGCTGGTGTCCGTGTCCCACCACACGCTAGCCAGTGAGCTCGGTGAAGACATGGAGTTTCAGGATCACACTGGCTCATAAAACATGGTAGAAAAGATCCCTCTTTTGCTGTTCCCTGGAAGTTGGTCTGACGTTGGAATGACATGCTAAGAGGCCCTGGGTCTCATCCGCAGCTCCATTTAAAAAAGGAAAAGACTGGAATTATTTTTCTTCTCCTTTTTTGTCTCTTCTTCCCCCTCCTCTTCCTCTTCCTCTTCTTTTTGGTGCTGATTGAACCCAAGGCTTTGCATGTGTTCTAACCCTGGAATTTTTCTTTAAAATGTTTGCCAGAATTCTACCATTAGGTCTGGAATTTTCCTCCCCCTCCACCTCCCCGTCCTTCTCCTTCTCCTTTTATTTTGTTTGTTTGAGACAAGGTGTCATGATGTATCCCAGGCTGACCTGGAACTCTCTATGAAGCCAAACTCATGATCCTCCTGCCTCAGCCTCCCGTATGCTGTGATTACAGGCAGCTACCACCATCCCCAGCTTTGGATTCAATTTCTTTAACCAGAAGAAAGACTACTTAGGTTTTCTATTTCTTCTTATGTCGGTTTTGGTAAATGCTGTTAAGTAACATGTTCATTTCATTAGTGTTGACCAATTGGTCAACACTAATGGCAGAGTGTAGTTCCTAATACTATCCTCTAATGGCAACACTAATTGGCAGAGCATAGTTCCTAATATTATCTTCACCATTTTTTCACGTTAGAACAGTCTTCATTTCCATATCATATATTGGTAACTCACACTGGCCTGTTTTTGTTTTTTGTTTTTTTCTTAGTTGGTCTTGCGAGGGGTGCAGTAACTTTATCAGTCTTTTCAGAGAGCCAACTTTTTGCTTTGTTGTTTTTCTCCAGTGTACCTGTTTCCAATTTCATGATTGCTTTTCTGTTCTATTACTTCCTCCCTTCTAGTTTCTTTGGGGTTAGTTTGCCATTCCTGTTCTTTTCTTCTCTTTTTTAGTGCTGGGTATGGAACCCAGGGTCTAAAGCCTACTAGGCGAAGGCTCTACCGCTGACCACCTTTCGCCCTCCTAGGCTGAGGGTTTAGTTTATCGATATCAACAGCTCTCATTCATCAAGTGCTTACTATGCCAGACACCACGTGAAGCACTGGATATGTAACATCTCACGGGATCCTGACAGCAACCCAGGGTTTTTAATAAGTACATCTCACAGAGTGGAATTTTGAAGTTAAAAGAGGTGAAGTCCCTTGCCTAAGGTCACAAGGCTCATCAACACAACTCAAACTTTAGTTTGGCGGCGCTTCAGAGTCCCGAGTGCTTTCCTAACCTGCTCCCCTCTCACTCCCAGGTTGAGATAATCTGGCTATGACCACCTGCACTGCACCATCCTACAGACCTCAGCAGTAGGCAGGCCCAGGACTACATTTCCCAGGCTCCTCTGCAGCTCGGCTTCCAGGGATGAATGGGTTCGGCCAACCTCTGTACTTCTGACCCCGTGGAAGGTGCAGTGGAGGCAAGTGGGCATTCCCCATGTCGCTTTGACTTCTGCTTACAAAGTCAAGGTTGTGAGATGAGAGTCTTTGCTGCAGTGGGGCCCCAGAGCCCCTCCCCAGCCGTCTGGGCATCAGCAGGCTCATCTGTGTTCCAATCTTCGATTTTGGCCATGACCTTCTGTCCTGGTTCTTTGGTGCTGGGCAGCTGAGGGAGCAGTTCCTCTGCTGGTCACTTCCGTTTTGTGCTGTGACTGCCAACTTGGTCAGCCCAGCTCACTGCCTACTCCCCTACTCCTTCCTACGACCCTGAAATCACCTAATTCCCTGTGTTAAATCCTTCCTATCCAAAGCACCTACGATGCTTCTTTCTGCTTCTGACATTGAGCACTAATTTGTACCCTCGCATTCAGCACAATCTCAGGTAAACAGTGGTTGTTGTTAGGTGCCATCGAGTTGGACCCTCTGTACAACAGAACGAAACACTTCCAGACACTGTGCCAGGTACACAATCATTTTTAAGTTTGACCCTACTGTTGCAGACATTGTGTCAATCCATCTAGTAGAGGGTCTTTCTTTTTTTCATTGACCTGCCACTCTCCCAAATATTATATCCTTCTCCAGGGATTGGTCCCTCCTGACTACATGTTCAAAATACATAAGACGCAGTCTAACCATCCTTGCTTTCAAGGAGCTCTCTGGTTGCACTTCTAGGACAGATCAGAGCACTCTATAAATGCCTGTGGAATGAATGAATAAACCAGCCGATATCCTGGAATGCCAGCTCGTGTTCTGAAGCACGGGATGACATCAGGGGCTGCAGATTTTGATGCAGGCTTGGACCACCAATGACCACACCCCGCCCTGCCCCTGGCCTGGACACTCACAGGAGTGCTGGTACTGTCCTTCCGCCGCTCAGGAATCTCTGCCTTGTTGGGGTTGTGGGCGCTGCTGACCATGGGGCTGGAAGGGGGCAGCCCGCGACTCCCGCTTCCCGCCGCACTGCAGCTGGCCTTGCGGCCCGGCAGCCGCTCCTCCTTCAGCTCCCCCTCCCCAGTGCTGGTAGGGCTGCGCTTGGGGTGCAGAGGGGCAGGGGACGGGCCGCCTGGGGAAAAAAGGGGAACAGTTAAGAGCTGAGGTCACCCAAGAAGACACAACCCTTAGGTGATCCCAGGGACCTTAGAATTCTTCACACAGGCTACAATTGCTTGTTTCACCATCCTGATGACGTTGTTAGATGTCATCGAGTTGGCTCTGACTCATGGTGACCCTATGTATGACAGATGAAACACTACCTGACACTGTGCCATGCCTGGCACTATTGTCAGTGCTTTTTTGCTATTCATAGGGTTTTCAATGGATGTTTTTTGGGAGTGGATTGCCAGGTCCGTCTCCCAAGCCTATAGCACTTGGTGTTCCCAGGTGGTCTCCCATCCAAGTAGTAACCAGGCCCAACCCTGCTTAGCTTCTGAGGTCTGACAGGATCAGATGCCAGAGTGCTCCGGCTGCAGGAAGTTTCTAATGATAATCTGTCAAAATTACCACTGCATGTGCATTTCAGATTCCAGCACGGCCACCCATGGTGGACAGGTTTCAGCTGAGTTTTCAGACTAAGAAAGACTAGGGAGAAGGACCCACAGCCCATTCTGGAAATAATTGTTGTTAGGTGCCAACGAGTCGGTATCCAACTCATAGCCATCCTACCTACAACAGGCAAAACACTATTGTCAGTGCTTCTCTGCTATTCATAGGGTTTTCAATGGCAGATTGTTTTTTGGGAGTGGGTTGCCGGGTCCATCTCCCAAGTCTACAGCACCTGGTGTTCCCAGGTGGTCTCCCATGCAAGTACTAACCAGGCCTGACCCTGCTTAGCTTATAAGATCTGATAGGATCGGACGCTGCAGGCCCTGAAACAATTAGCTGCTGGGAACCCCATGAATAGCAGAGAAGCACTGTCAGATATAGTGCTGGAAAATGAGCCCCTAGGCTGGATGGCATTCAAAAAACGACTGGGGAAGAATTGCCTCCTCAAAGTAGAGTCAACCTTAGCGATGGGAATGTACTAAAGCCCCTAGGACCCCGAAACTGCTAATTGGCACGACTCAAAATGAGAAGAAATACAGTGGCTGCAACACTGGGCACAATGTTGGAGAGTGTTTCTCTCTGTTGTCCATAGGATCACTGTGAGTCCAATTTGACTCACTGGCACCTGACAACAACAATATGTTGTTGTTGTTGTTAGGTGCCGTCGAGTCGAGTCCGACTCATAGCAACCCTATGTACAGCAGATCAAAACACTTGCCGATTCTGTGCCAGGCAAACGATCTTATTTATGTTTGAACCCATTGTTGCAGACACTGTGTCAATCCATCTGGTGGAGGGTTTTCCTCTTTTGCGTTGACCTGCCACTCTTCCAAACATGATGTCTTTCTCCAGGGATTGTTCTCTCCTGTGTATTGACCCAGAAATGCCACATAAAATGGCCAGATGTAAATAAGGTTTGTGAGACAGAGTCTTGCTATTATAGCCCAGGCTAGCCTTGAACTTGCTATGCCCCTGCCTCAGTCTCCCGAGAGCTGGGATGGCAGGCATTACAGGGGGTGTGCCACCACAATGGCTCCCTTTTTTCTTCCTTCAGTGCTGGGTTTTGACCCAGGTGTGTGCTAGGCAAGCGCTGTACAACTGAGCTGCACCCCCAACCCATTTTTTATTTTTTGAGACAGGCTCTTGCTAAGTTATGCAGGCTGCCTCTGGCTTCGAACCGGCAATCCTCCTGCCTCAGCCTCCTATGTCCCTAGGATTACAGGGCTGCACCATGAGGCCCAGGCCTCCATTCTTTGTGTGTGTATGTATGTGTGTGTTGCTGGGGCTGGACCCCAGGGCCTCGAGAATGCTACTTAAGCACTCTACCACTGAGCTACACCTCAGACCGCCCCCTGCACCTGGCTCTTTTTTCAACGTCAAAAGGTTGGGAATGGCCAAAATACAGCCCCCCATAGGGGCGTGGTCAAATAAGTCAAGGTATTTCCGTAAGATGCCACATAGTGCATGTTATGATTTGGAATCTGAAATGTCCCCCAAAGGTCACGTGCTTGCTTGAATGTTTGATCCTCAGATGATGGTGCTGTCCTGAGAGATTATGGGACTTTGGGAGGCGGGTTCTAGCTTTGCGGAAGTAGGTCACTGGGGGGTGGGGCATTTGAGGTTTTTACTGGGACCTGAGGCTGCAGTTGCTCCCTGCCCCGGATCTGCTATGATATCTACCCTGGGCCACTGAGCCTGCCCTGCTGCTGTCTCCCTCCCCATTATGTCATGAGATCCTCTAAATACAAGCCCCCCAAAAAACTGTTCCAGCCACGAGTTGGTTTGGGTCAGTTTCTCTGCTCTACAGCTGTTTACGTAAGACGTCCACCATAATCAAATCCAGACAGACACAGAGTAGACGGGAATGGATGGAGACCGGACAGTCATGGCCAAGCATTTTGGAGTTTCTGATTGGCGTAATGAAAATGTTCTAACATTGATTGTGGCGATGGATTTATTACTCTGTAAATATATTAAAGTGATAGAAAATATATTAAAGGCACAGAGAACATCTGCTGATGTGTTGTTGTTGTTATTGTTGTTGTTGTAGTACGAGGGTACTAGTACTAGGGTGTTAAACCCAGAGCCTTGTGCTTGGAAGGCAATGCTCCACCACTGAGCAGCATTCCCAGCCCCCACCTTTGTTACTGTTTTATTTTGAGACAAAGGCCCCTGGCCTTGAACCTGTGATCCTCCTGCCTCAGTCTCCCAAGTCGCTGGGATGACAGGCATGTACTGTGACACGCGGCTCTGAATCGTATATTTCAAACGAGTGAATTATATGGCATGTGGATTTTATCTCAATAAAGCCACTTAAAAAATATGGAAGCCAGGTACAGTGGCACACGCTTATAATCCCAGCACCAGGGAAGCTGAGGCAGAAGGATTGCAAGTCCGAGGCCAGTCCTGGCTATATTAGGAAACCCTGTCTCAATAAAACAAAAAATAAAAGCCAAAACAAGTAGTGGAGAGGGCTAACACTTGATGAAGACATGGGGAAGAGAGCACTCAGAAATTTCCGTATCTAATTTGTGGGGTGTAGGGGGGTCTATTCATTTTCTGCAGATGAGATACTTGTCAGTTGCAGAACGTAGGCTACAATTCGGTGTCTTTCTAGCCTCCTTCCACCAGGAAAGGCCTCTCCCCACTTCAGTGTGGAGGACTGGCTTTCAGCAGCCACTTTGGACAATGTATCCTGTGCCCCAGCTACAGTAGATTAGTCCTAACTAGACTCTGATATCAGAGCTCTATTCTGGATAGATTCTAGCTACCATTTGGGCTGGTAGCTAAAAGAGAGATGTGAGAAATCTGAGAGCCGAGAAATCAAGAGAAAGATGAGATAAGCAAGAGACAAAGGGAAAACCAGAAAAGCAGAGAGGACGCAAGGCGCAGAGAACATCTGCTTCAGTCTGGCTGCTTTTCCAGATTTAATCCCTTCCTGAGCCTGTCTCCCAATCGTATTCAGTGCCCTGCCTGTGTTTAACACATTCCTAGCCGGGCCTGGTGGTGCACGCCTGTCATCCCAGCTCTCGGGAAGCTGAGGCAGGAGGATCAGGAGTTTGAGGCCAGCCTGGGCTACACAGCGAGACCCTGTCTCAAAAAATGAACAAACAAAATAAACCCCCAAAGCGTCCCCCATGGCTACAGTTGGCTCCAGCCCCTGTGCTTGCCAGCGAGACAGCCCTGACCCAAGGTGGGCCCTAGCCTGGGGCGGGGTGGCGTGGGAGGCCGCAGGGTCCCCGCTTACAGAAGTCGCTGTGCCTGCGCTGGCGGTGGTAGGTGGAGGAGGAGCTGCGCTGCCCCTTGCCGTGGCTGGTGCCTTTGCTGGAGCTCGTCCCGTTGGTGGTGTCGCTGGGCGCCCGCACCCGAGCCAGGGCCAGCCCTGGGGCGCCCCGGTCCCCACCCTCCTGCGAGAGGAGGAGAGACGAGGTGCTTCAGCTGCCTGTCCCGGCCACCCCTCCTCCCCACCCCGGTCCCTCCACCGGGGCATCTCGCGCCCTCTGACCTCAGTCTTCCTGCCCAGCAGGAGGTAGGTGGCGGTCACTTCGTTGTATTTCTGGCTTGTCAAGGCCTCTTTGATTTCTTCCCGAGTGTAGCCCATGCCCACCATCACCTCTGGGAGAGAGATGGGTAGAGGTCAGCCTCCCCAGGCCTTCCCTCTGGCCGCGCCCTGTCCCTTGGCTGAGCCTGCCCATGGGTCCATTCACCACCCCCTCACCCCCTGCTAGTGGCACCTGATTTCCCTTAGATTATTCCCTCCCCACTGGCACCATATAGCTGACCCAACCTGCTGCCACCCCAAGGGCAGGCAGAGGACCTAGGTCAGGCTAATCAGAGCGTTCTATCCCCAAGGCCACACTGATTGGCTCAGGACCAACACAGGCCTGGCCAATCAGAGTATTCCATTCCCCAAGTCCATACTGATTGGCTGAGGGTAGACATAGGAGACCTAGGCCTGGCCAATCACAGCATTCCATCCCGAAGGCCACTGTGATTGGTTCAGGAATAGCCAATAACCACCAGCCTAGAGCTTCTATCGGGACATTAGGAAGGTGGGTGGCTTCCCTCCCCGGTAGGGTGTCTGGGTCACCAGCATATGCTGTTGCCAGCTTGCTTCCTGCTGTAGAGCCACCCAGGAAAGAAGCTACCATGGACACGGATCCTCAACAACTATCTTGGAGCCCCTGGATCCTGCACCACCTGACGGCTGCCATACCCTGGCCTTTGAAGCTACACAAGGGAATACATTATTGCTATTGCGTTAAGCCATGTGAGACTGCTCGTATGGCAATTTGGGGCCTAAAAAATGGCAAGCTCATACGGTCCAACTTATTTATTTTTGGTTCCACTTATTATTAATAGGTGGTTTGGGCCAGGCTGATTTAGGTTTTCTGTTTCTTGCTCTCATGGAAATCCTCACTAACGCAGCCAGCCTTCCACGGCAGCCTCAGTTTCCTCAGCTGTAGAATGGAGGGTCCTTGGGTGGTCTGTAAGGAGCTCTTCCAGAACTAAGCTAACACTGTGAGGTTCAAGAATGCTGGGGTGCTAAGCCGGGCATGGTGGCGCACACCTGAAATCCCAGCAAGTCAAGAGGCCGAGGCAGGAGGATTGCGAGCATGAGGCCAGGGGCAGCCTGTGCAACTTAGTGGAACCCTGACTCAAAAAATAAGGCCCAGCGCGGTGGCGCATGCCTGTAGTCCCAGCGGCTTGGGAGGTGGAGGCAGGAGGATCACAAATTCGAGACCAGAGGCAGTCTGCGTAACTTAGCAAGACCCTGTCTCAAAAAGGAAAAAAAATGGGCTGGGGGTGCAGCTCAGTGGTCCAGCACTTGCAAAGCATGCAGGCGTGAGGCTCTGGTTTCCACGCCCAGTACCACAAAAAAGAAAAATAAATAAATAAATAAATATAATCATAATCATAATTTAAAAAAACCGGCTGGGGGTACAGCTCAGTGGTAGAGCGCTTGCAAAGTATATGTGAGGCCATGGGTTCAGTCCCCAGCACTGCAAAATAAATAAATAAACAGATAAATAGCTAAATAAAAATATAAAAATCCTAAGGTTCTAGGTTAGCAGGATCAGGACAGACAGAGTAGAGCGGTGTGCACCAAGGGGAGGTCTGCAGATCACCAAGGACTTGTGGTCGATCCTTCTACAAATGATCTGTGATTTCTTTCCACATCTTTTTTTTTTTTTTTGGCAGGGGGAGGGGTTGGTTTTGTGGGAGACAGGGTCATGCTAAGAAGCCCAGGCTGGCCTGGAACCCCTAGTCCTCCTGCCTCAGCCTCCCCGGGAGTGATGGGATGACAGGCACACGTCACCCTGCCTGGCTTCTTTTTGCATCTAATGTTGTTGTTGTTGTTAGGTGCCATGGAGTTGTCGAGTCATTTCCGACTCATAGCGACCCTCACAGGGTTTTCAATGGCTGGTTGTTTTGGAATTGCCTCGGGAGTGGATTGCCAGGTCCTTCTCCCATTTTTGTGGGGCTGGGAATTGAACTCAGGACTGAGAGACTGCAGAGCGGCGCTCTACCAACTGAGCTAAATCCCAGCCCCTTGCATCTTAATAGTCAAAGCTAACGCGCATCTGCGTTAATGATACACCAGGCACTGATGGAAGTGCTCGTGTGGATCTCTTCTTTCCTTTTTTTTCATTCTGTTGTTTTTTTGGGACAGGGTCTTACTCTGGGACCCAGGCTGGCCTCAGACTCCTGACCCAGCCTCCCAAGTGCTAGGCTTACAGGCGTGCACCACAACTCCTTGCTTAACTTCCTTAATACACACAACAACTCCATACAGTAAATTCTACAGAGTCCCATTTTACAGATAAGGAACTAGAAGCACAGAGAGGGAAAGCACTTGCCCAGCATCACACAGCGCACAGACAGGAGCCCAGATAGCTCAAACGTTCTGTCTAGGTGCCTGGCAGGTTTCACTGCTCAAAGGGAGAAGGGTCTGTGGCCTGCGGCTCTCAGCCCCTGGGGCACCTGCCCTCCTTGACCCTCACCGATCCGTTTGGTGTCCCCAAAGTCCTCCTCGGGCTCCGTGTATGGCTTCAGCTCCTCGCCCTCGTACCCGATGTTGATCCACTTGTCTTTCATGATTTGCTGCAGGGAAGCGGGAAGAGAGGCGTCGGGAGGAGCGGGAAATCGTGCAGCTCCCCACGCCGGAGGCACCCCAGGCTGGGCTGCCAGGCTGTCCCCACCCCGCCCCCTTTCTCCGCATCCTCTGGGTCCCCTGTTCCCTGTAATCAGCCCAAGAGCTCATCACCTAATTACTGGCGGGGCAGGGAGTGGGTGAGGCTGCCTGGGGGGAGGGTGGCATCGGGGTGGCCCAGGAGCCTTTTTGGGGGCTCACTCTCCCCTCCCTGGCAGCAGGAGAGGACCAGGAGGCACGCGAAGGGCGTGGCATCTGCTGGGGGAGGCGGAGTCAGGGAGGCCGGGGGACCTCTCACCTCAAGAGTGCAGCGTTTAGCTGGGTTCAGCACCAAAAATCTCCGCAGGATGCTCTCACAGTCGGTGGACATATAGAAAGGGACCCGGTACTTCCCTCGGAGGACGCGCTCCCGCAGCTCCTGAGGGGACAGGACAGTTACCGGCGGAGGGGCGCACTCGCCTCCCCCCACCAACCACACGCATATGCACAGATCCTCCGACAGAAGTGACAGGCGCTCCGAGTCCCAGCCCTGATCGCTGGGTGAAACCTCACCCCGCTCTTCTGACATCAGCATCCCATCTGCAAAATGGGAATGCTACAGAGGTGACAGCCTGCAGCCGTAGCCCTGTGGCATCTGATCCTGTCAGATCTCAGAAGCTAAGCAAGGTTGGGCCTAGTTAGTACTTGGATGGGAGACCAACTGGGAACACCAGGTGCTGTAGGCTTGGGAGAAGGATCCGGCAACCCATTCCCAAAAAACAATCTGCCATTGAAAACCCTATGAACAGTAGAGAAGCACTGACAACAGTGTTTCATCTGTTGTACTTAGGGTCGCAATGAGTCAGACACCAACTTGACGGCACCTCAAAACAACAACACAGAGGCGACTATTTTAAAAAGCTCCTTTTAAGCTAGGTAACTTTCCGTTTGGGGCTGGGATTTAGCTCAGTTGGTAGAGCGCTGCGCTGCAGTCTCTGAGGTCCTGAGTTCAATTCCCAGCACTGCAAAAATGGGAGAAGGACCTGGCAATCCACTCTCAAGGCAATCCTGAAACAGCCATTGAAAACCCTATGAGGGTCGCTATGAGTCAGATACCAACTCGATGGCACCTAACAACAACAACTTTCTGTTCAGTGGAAATCTTAGAGTGAATCTGTAGGCCACACGAGAGAAGAGGTGGGTGAGTCACGGGGCCTGCGGGGCCGCAGTCTCTTCATCTGTGAACAGGGGTCTTGGATCTCACCTCACTGGCTACTGCCAGGACGAAAGTGAGTTGATATCATAAAAGGGAGCCAGGCCAGAGTAAGCGCTATTTAAATGCTGGGTTTATAAAGGAGAGGCGGCTCTGCTGCCACCCACCCCCAGACATCTCCCAAACAATCACGCTCCTCCAAAAACCTTCGTGCACTTCCTCTTTCATTTGTATTTATTTACTTTTGAGACAAGATCTCGCTGTGTAGCCCAGGCTGGCCTGGAACACCCTATCCTCCCTCCCTAGCCTCCCAAGCACTGGGATTACAGGTGTGCGCCACCACACCCAGCCTGCGAGTGGATATTCTTCACATCCCCACCTGTAACGGACTTGCGTGAGGTACTCAGAAAGGAAATGACTGAATTGCAGTGCCTGGTGGGAATCCAGAAGGGCAGGAGATGACAATGTCCTGGGGCAGGTGAGATGTACTCTGGCCCCTTCAAAAGATCGCTTAGCTTCATGCTTGGGGCTTAGGAAAATTACTGCAAGGCAGGGCCGTCCATGGGCTCTGGGAACTTCCGATGCTGGGGCCTGCGCCGTGTAAGCACTTTGCACCCCTGACCTCGGCCAGCCCTTGAATCACTGCTGCAAGGTGGGAATCTTTTTTTTTTTTTTTTTGCAGTACTTGGGGATTGAACCCAGGTCCTCGCACATACTCTGCAAGCGCTCTAACACTGAGTTGCTCTCCCAGCCCTTTTTAGTTTTTTATTTTGAGTCAGAGTCTTGCTAAGTTACACAGGCTGGCGGTGGCCTTCTGCCTCCGCCTCCCGAGTTGCTAGGATGACAGGCAAGCGCCACTGCACCCAGCAAGGTTGGCATCTCTACGGTCCCTGCTGACCAGAGCGGGCGACTGAGGCTCACGAGGTTTGACTGCTCAGCCCAGGCCACCATAAACAAGGGGCTCCCTCCTTGTCACGAGGGCCTCCTCTGAAGAGCCGTCCCCGGGAGGACTTGATTTATATCCCAATCTGAAACTCCTCACATGGAGTGGGGACAGAGCAGCCCTGTGGGGGAATTTCCTCCTGACACGAGCCACTGAAGCCAGCCACGAGGGAACACCAAGCCACCCCAACCGAGGGACATTTTGCAAAATCACTGGCCTGAACTCATACACAAGGTCAATGCCAGGAAAGACAAAGAGCGGCTGAGAATTTTTCCAGGTGCCAGGACACAAGGCACCGGATGCATCTGAGGATCCCCGACCAGGAAGAAAAACAGCCATCAAGGACCTTCCTAGGACAAACGGTGACATCTGAGTGGGGAGCGTGGGGCGGAGGCCAGGGCTGTATTAATTCTGCACTTCCTGTGGGCGATCATCACAGGAAACCGCCCTAGGTCTCCAGAGATAACCCGCTGCTGCCTGCAGGTCAGACTGACGTGGCACTGGAGGGACCTGTCAAGCGGTCCTTCCGTAACGCTGATGAAAATGTCATTTATGTGTGAGCGGACGGTGGCAGACCCGGCACCATGGCCGGATGCCAGCCACTGCGAGCCTCCTGGGAGGTACCCGGTGTCCTTTGTCCTGTTCCTCCAAGTTTTCTGGAGATTGGGGGATGTTTCAAAGTAAAAAGTTCATGCTGGGCGTGGTGGCACACGCCTGTCATCCCAGTGACTTGAGAGGTTGAGGCAGGAGGATCTTGAGTTGGAGGCCTGCGGCAGCCTGGGGAAGTCAGCGAGATCCTATTTCAAGGTAAAATAAATAAATAAATAAAAATGGGCTGGGGGCGCAGCTCTGTGGTAAAGCCCTTGCAAAGTATGGGCAAGTTCCGGGTGCGGTGGCACACACCGGTAATCCCTGCGGCTTGGGAGGAGGAGGCAGGAAGATCGCAAGTTCGAGACCAGAGGCAGTCTGCGAAACTTAGCGAGACCCTGTCTCAAAAAGCAAAAAAATGGGCTGGCGGCACAGCTCAGTGGTCCAGAACTTCCAAAGCATGCAAGCACAAGGCCCTGAGTTCAACCCCCAGTACCGCCAAAAAAATAAAATAAGAAAATAAATAAATATGGGCGAGGCAGTAGGCTTAACTTCCAACTACGGCAAAGAAAAACCAATAGGAAAAAGTTCAAAGGAAAATAAAGAAAAAAAAGAAAAAAAAAAAAAGAAAAAAGAAAAAAAAAAAGGCAACACCAAAGGCACCCAGCAGATGACAGCCACCACACTTCCACCTACTCCTTTCCTAATTTCTGCTCCCCCCAGCACCAGCCAGTCTCGGACATAAGCTCTGCTCATTTCTTCTGTTTTGTCCTGGGCCCTGCTGTTTGGAATGCCAGTCCACGAAGATGGATTTTTGTTTTGTTTTGGTTTTGGTTTTTTGAGGCAGGATCTCACTATGTAGCACAGGCTGGCCTCCAACTCAAGATCCTCCTGCCTCAGCCTCCCAAGAGGTGGGCTACGGGCATGTACCATGGTGTCTGCACTTACGATGGGAGTTTACTTTTTGTTGCACAATTTGGGAGATTTTACTGTATTTGCCCAGTTGCACAATCACCCCCACAATCAATTTGAGAGCATTTTTTCGCCACCTCCAAAGAAGCCCCGACCCCTTTAGCTGTCCACCCCAGCTCCCCTGCACCCCAGCCCAGCCTTAGGCAGCCACTAATCTGCTTTTGGTCTCTGTAGATCTGCCCATTCCGGACATTTCAGCGAAATGAAATGACAGTCTGTCACTGGCTACTTGTCGCCCAGCTCAGCATCGTCACCCAGCTCAGCATCTCCGAGTCGGCCCATG
>VMDO01000328.1:157198-328606 GCA_007922755.1 Pedetes capensis | reverse complement strand
ATACATTTTTTCAACATCATAAACGGAGACTATACACATGGACTTCACCAGATGGAACATACAGGAATCAAATTGACTACATATGTGGAAAGAGACGATGGAAAAGCTCTATACAAAATGTCAAAACAAGACCAGGTGCTGACTGTGGATCAGACCATCAACTTCTCATATGCAAGTTCAAACTGAAGCTGAAGAAAATGAGAACAAGTATATGAGAGCCACGGTATGACCTTGAATATATTCCACCTGAGTTCAGAGATCACCTCAAAAATAGGTTTAATGCATTAGACACAAATTATAGGAGACCAGAAGAGTTGTGGCATGACATAAAAGATATCATTCAAGAAGGAAGCAAAAAGTTCTTAAAAAGACAAGAAAAAAAGAAAAGACCAAATTACATGTCAAAAGAGACACTGGACCTTGCCCTTGAATGTCAAGCAGCTAAAGTAAAAGGAAGACATGATGAAGTTAAGGAACTAAACAGAAGATTCCAGAAGGCAGCTCGAGAAGACAAAAACAAATATTATAATGACATGTGCAAGGAGCTGGAGGCAGAAAACCAAAAGGGAAGAACACTCTCTGTGTTTTTCAAGCTTAAGGAAGTGAAAAAAAATTCATATACTTGTTCTGATTTTCTTCAGCTTCAGTTTGAACTTGCATATGAGAAGTTGATGGTCTGATCCACAGTCAGCACCTGGTCTTGTTTTGACATTTTGTATAGAACTTTTCCATCGTCTCTTTCCACATATGTAGTCATGCCATATGAGTGGCAGTAGTGAAAGATTCTACAGGGAAAATATTAAATGATGCAGGAAACATCAAAAGAAGATGGGAAGAATACACAGAGTCATTATATAAGAAAGAATTGGTAGATGACCAACCATTCCAAGAGGTTGCATATGAAGAGGAACCAATGGTGTTGAAGGATGAAGTGGAAGCTGCCTTGAAAGAACTGTTGAAACACAAGGCTCCAGGAATTGATGGGATACCAATAGAGATGTCTCAACAAACAGATGCAGCACTGGAGGTGTTAACATGTTTATGCCAACAGATTTGGAAAACAGATACTTGGCCAACTGACTGGAAGAGATCCATATTTGTGCCTATTCCCAAAAAAAGGGGATCCAATTGAATGTGCAAACTATTGGACAATATCATTAATATCACACACAAGCAAAATTCTACTAAAGATTATTCAGAAGCGACTACAGCAGTATATAGACAAGGAATTACTGGAAAATCAAGTGGGATTCAGAAGAGGGCAGGGAACCAAGGATATCATTGCTGATGTCAGGTGGATATTAGCTGAAAGCAGAGAATATCAAAAAGATGTCTATCTATATTTTATTGACTATGTAAAAGCATTTGATTGTGTGGATCATAACAAATTATGGATAATACTTCAGAAAATGGGAATACCAGAACACCTAATTGTGCTCATGAGAAATCTGTACATGAACCAGGAGGCAGTTGTTTGAACAGAACAAGGAAACACTGAGTGGTTTAAAGTTGAGAAAGGTGTGCATCAGGGCTGTATACTTTCACCCTATCTCTTCAATTTATACGCTGAGCAAATAATCCAAGAAGCTGGACTTAATGAGGAAGAATGTGGCATCAAGATTGGAGAAAGACTCATTAACAACCTGCGTTATGCAGATGACACAACTCTGCTTGCTGAAAGCAAAGAGGATTTAAAACATTTACTGATGAAGATCAAAGATTATAGCCTTCAATATGGGTTGTGACTAAACATCAACAAAACAAAAATACTTACAACTGGGTCAGCACACAGCTTCACAATAAATGGAGAAAAGATTGAGGTTGTCCAAGATTTTGCTTTGCTTGGCTCTATAATCAACACCCGTGGAAGCAGCAGTCAAGAAATCAAAAGATGCATTGCTCTAGGAAAAGCTGTGGCAAAAGATTTCTTTAGAGTATTGAAAAGCAAAGATGTCACATTGAAGATGAAGGTGCATCTGACTCATGCTATGGTATTTTCAGTGGCATCATATGGTTGTGAAAGCTGGACATTGAACAAGAGAGACAGAAAAAGAATTGATGCTTTTGAATTGTGGTGCTGGAGATGTCTATTGAATATACCATGGACTGCTAAAAGAACCAACAAATCTGTCCTAGAAGAAGGGCAACCAGAGTGCTCCTTGGAAGCAAGAATGGCCAAACTGCATCTTACATATTTTGGACATGTAGTCAGGAGAGATCAATCCCTGGAGAAGGACATCATGTTTGGGAGAGTGGCAGGTCAATGCAAAAGAGGAAAACCCTCCACCAGATGGATTGACACAGTGTCTGCAACAATAGGCTTAAACATAAATAAGATTGTTTGCCTGGCGCAGAATTGGCAAGTGTTTTGATCTGCTGTACATAGGGTCGCTATGAGTCAGACTCCACTCAATGGCACCTAACAACAACAACATATGTATACAATGGGATATTATTCAGCAATTAAGAAAAATGAAATGTCATTTGCAGCAAATGGATGGAACTGTAGAACATCTTCTTTAGTGACCTAACCCAGTCCCCAAAAGAGAAATATCATATGTTCTCACTCATACGTAGGAGCTAAATCTAACTTAAAGTAAGAATAAATAAATAAATAAACAAACTATATGTATGAAGACATAAAAAATGAACATTCATATATATCTAAAAGGGGTAAATATAAGCAAAGTCGAAAGAAGAGAGGAGGAGATCAGTAGGTAGGAGCAGAGGTTGGGAAATGGCAAGGTGGGAGAGGAAATAAAGTAGGAGGGAAAGAGGGAGAGTAAAATCTCAAGATATATGATGCAACTATATCGATACATGGGAAATGTGGTTCTGTAAAACCATGTAAATTGATGAATATATAAGCACAAGTGATGTAACCATTGCATAATGGAGTTAGCAAAAGTCTTACTACTCTGTACCCCACCACTGTTTATAAATAATAATAATAATAATAATAATAATAATAATAATAATATCTTTGGTATTAAAGTGCACAAAACAAATATCCAGCTCAATGAAATATCAAAAAGTGAAAGTCAGGAAAAGAACTTTACAGTTGAGAGTTCAGCTCAGTTATAGAGTACTTGCCTAGCATTCTCCAGGCCTGAGTTCAGTCCCAAGCATTGCAGAAGGAAAAGAAAGAAAAGAAAGAAAGGAAGGAAAGAAGGAAAGAAGGAAGGAAGGAAGGAAGGAAGGAAGGAAGGAAAAAAGAGGGGAGAAAGGAAAAGAAGGAATGAAAAAGAAAAACAAAACTTTCCTTTTGATGGACACTTGGGTTGTCTCCAATCACAAGGTGTTGGTATAAAAAAAATTAGAACAACCAAAAAAGATTCCTGGTGTCTTCAATGGAAAACTATGCTGGAACTCATGGTTCTAGGTAATATGATTCTGATTCTGTGCATGCCTGGCTCTTTCATTGCCTTTGGGCTCTTTATAAATCTGTAAATTTTAGAAAGCCATTAGCAATGCAAATGATTCTTATCTAAGGAGAGCCCTCCCCAATAGTGGAAAATCTGGTATTGACTCCATTTGAAAGTTTATTTCAATATTTCCAATCTATAAATGTATCGGGCTGGAATTTAGCTCAGTTGGTAGAGCGCTGTGCTGCAGTTTCTGAGGTCCCGAGTTCAATTCCTAGCACCACAAAAATGGGAGAAGGGCCTAGCAATCCACTCCCAAGGCAATCCCCAAACAGCCATTGAAAACCCTATGAGGGTCGCTATGAGTCGGATACCGACTCGACGGCACCTAACAACAACAACAATAAATGTATCCAATCCTTAAATTCTCCTTTGAATTGATAGTAGCATCTTACCAGTTCCCTCATTTAATTAGTGAATTAAATGAACTCTTTGATACGTTTATTTTATATTTGTATGAGAGTCATGATTTTACTTTCTGAAAATTACCCTGAAGGCCCAGGGCACTGTGGCACATGACTATAATCCCAATGACTCCAAAGGCTGCATCAGGAGTATCACAAGTTCAAGGCCAGAGACAGCCTGCACAATTTAGCATGATCCTGTCTCAAATTAAAAAAAAAAAAAAAAATTTTAAGGAGGCTGAGGGTATGGCTCAGTGATAGAGTGCTTGCTTAGCATGTGTGAGACCCTGAGTTCGACCCTCAGTAATAAATAAATAAATAAATAAATAAATAAATAAATTTTTTGAAAGGCTCAGGGTATAGCTCCATGATAGAACATGTGCTTAGCATGTCTGAGGCCTTGGGTTCAATAAATTACACTTTAGTATTAATAATACAATTCCTGGGTCTGGGGATATAGTTTAACGGTAGAGTGCTTGCCTAGCATGTGCAAGGCTCTTGGTTCAATCTCCAGCACCACACACACAAAAAAAATAAGTTAAAAAATAAAGTTCCTAGGAACATTCCTGTACATGCAAAATGCTTTTCTTTTCTTTTTCTTTGTCCCTTTCTTTTCTTTTCTTTTTTTTCTGCAGTGCTGGGGATCAAACCCAGAGCCTTACACATGATAGGCAAGTGTTCTACCACTGAACTACATCCCCAGCAAGGTGACTTTAATGAGCAAAAGCCAGTAAAATAGGGTTTTTTTTAACCATTGAAATTCCAAAGCAAAAGAGCATTTTCAACCATACAAAAGGTTGAGAAGATATTTCCTGAGCAGGTACTGGAACTAGAGGGCCAGAGCTCATACCCAGGTCCAGAAAAGGGCAGAGGTGGCTTAGACCAGGTTCCCAGCCTCTAAGAAATTTCTCTGCCTCAGGTCACAAAATAATGTGGTCTGACATCAGGGGAAATTGCTGCAAACATGTCCTAGAGGAAAAAGCTAGATTCTTGGGGAAGGAGGAGGGTCTCCATAAGGAGAGGGTGCATGGATCCCATGAGTGAGAGCGGGAAAGTGAAGGCAAATCGATCAGAGAGGCTGGGGAGTCTAGGGTGGTGATGGGGCATAGGGGAGGTGAATGACCACAGTGTGGGGCATAGAACTGACTGGATTCCACAGCAGTGTTTGCTGGGCCTCAGCACTGGCAACTGGGTGGTCTCATAGGCCTCATCCTCCTCAGCCCGTTAGGATTAGGGAGGCAGAAAAAGCAGGCAAGTGGGGCAGCTGCTGGCTGTGACCTGAGGAAGGACCTAGGGAAGCAGGTGGTCAATAAACTGAGCAAGGGCCATCTATGGGCATATCAGCCCTCCCAGGGCCCACCCTCCAAGCATTAGTATGTAGGATACTGCCATACATCCACTCCTGCACTGAGAGTACCCCAGCCTCAGAGGCTGACATCTCTCCTCCTGTCAGGCCCTGCTGGCCCTGGCCCTGCCTTCTCAACTGTGAGATGCACCAAGTTTGGCTGCCTGGACATCTTTGAGTCTCTAGTTTCTCAATAACCCCCTAGTTCATCCTGAGCACCACATGCTGAGGTTCATCCTGGTCACCGCCTGAGTCTCTTGGGGCCTGGCTGCCTTTGGGCACACCACAGCTGGAGGAGCCAAAATAAGCGCAGGCTGCAGTACAAGTTTTAATGAGAAAACAACTGTTCCCAACCATTAGCAAGTGATTAGCAAGGATATCAAGCTCAGGATTCTTAACATGCATCCCTTGGAGCCAGCAGAGGTCTAGGTCCTGGGCAATGTGTCAGCCCAACATGGAAGTGTCTGGAAACAAACAAGCTGTTGCCTTTTACAACCAAACCCACACAACCCAGGTACCCAGCAACCATGGCCTGAAACTGAGGAGGCTCCTTGAGATGCCCAGCTGGTTGCATGCTTCCCAAGAGGAAGTCCAGAAAGAAAAATTATTCAGGTCCACATATCCACCCTCCTTCACAACCCACCTTCATGACCAAAAGAAATCAGAGATCACCATGTTCCCAAGGGAAACCTAAGTAAGTTCGTTTAGCTTCCCTTGCTCTTAGTTGCCTTACAGATCACTAATTTTGAATGCCACACAGCTGGGCAATCTATTATTCATACCTGTTAGCTTTAACTAGATAACACATCTGACTGTGGGTTATGATAACAGTTGCCTAGGTAACTTTTCGGAAACACAAAGGCTGCTTTTGCTGCAGCCACAGCAGCACAAATATCTGAAGTTTTGCAGTTTCTATTGTCCCCTCATGCTCCTGAGCTCCTTCAGGCAAGATGATGGTCACCTGTTAACCTCACCCCCAGCAGACCAATAAAGCCCTGCTTCTTGCTTTGTTCCAGGAACAGCCTGATTCATCTCTGCAGGCTCCCTCCTGTTCACTCATCAGCCGAAGCCCCACTAAAGCCTTGCCTGTATCCACACCCATTTCACCCAGTCTCATTTCTATGCTTTCCACACCAAAATACTCCAAGTCTTCCATAACAGTCAGAACCACTCATTTCACATTCAAGTAAACTGAGGCCAAAGAGGAAGGAAAGCTGGTGCTTTCCATATGCCTACTCTATGGTTCCTGGAGTTCAGTTCGAATATCTACTGAGACAGCCACTATTTGCATGACCTTGAACGTATCCCTGACTTCTCTGTAACTAGGATTCATCCTATGAACAATGGCAACACTCTCAGATCTGTCAGGGGTGTTGGGGGACTAAATGACAGGTCTCTATTATGTACCCCTTGCACACTATGCTTTTCTTCAAAGCACTTTGCACACTACAAATATACAGATAAAACCATAATGATGCATTTAAAGTCTGTGTACTTGAACACTGGTAGCATCCCGAAGGCCGGGATTGGCATGAGGTAGGTAAGGGCTCAGGAAACAAGTCCTCTCATCCTTTTTTTTAATGTCTGGCTCCCCCATCCTTTGTTGTTGTTAGGTGCCATTGAGTCGGTATCTGACTCATAGCGACCCTCATAGGGTTTTCAATGGCTGACTGTTTCGGATTACTTTGGGAGTGGATTGCTAAATCCTTCTCCCATTTTTGTGGTGCTGGGAATTGAACTCGGGACTTCAGAGACTGCAGCAGAGCACTCTACCAACTGAGCTAAATCCCAGCCCCCCATCCTTAGAAAATAATAATCCTTTTCTAACCTCCTGATTCTACTCCACCCAGCACTCTTGTGATATTATGATATATAAGAAGAAATATTTATTTTCCTCTTCATCCCAGTTCCTGGCACATAGTTCCTATGGCCCTTGGAGTCTCTAATGATCAGTGTCTTTTCTTATGATAATGAGATGACTGGTTGCTGGAGGCTGCAGTATAATTCAAGATTGGGTCAGTTGCCAGGGGAGCTAACCATATAATTGTTGTTGTTAGGTGCCCTCGAGTCAGTATCTGACTCATAGCGACCCTCATAGGGTTTTCAATGGCTGACTGTTTCTTTCAGGATTGCCTTGGGAGTGGATTGCCAGGTCCTTCTCCCATTTTTGCGGTGCTGGGAATTGAACTCAGGACCTCAGAGACTGCAGCGCAGCCCTCTACCAACTGAGCTAAATCCCAGCCCAACCATATAATTAGAGAGTTGGAAATTCCAGCCTCAATCATGGACCTCTGAGGAAGGGAGAAGAGCCTAAAAGGTGGAGCTGATCATCAGTGGCCAGTGGCTTTATCAGTCATGCCTATGGAATGAAGCTTCCATAAAACCCCCAAAAAGATGAGTTAGGAGAGCTTCTGGGTTGCTGAATACTTGGACAGTGGCTTGCCCCAAAAGGTGCTGGAAGCTCCAGGCCACCTCCCCCACACCTTGCCTATGTATCTCTTCCATATGCCTATTCCTGAGTTGTAGACTTTATAATAAAAGGATAAACATGTCTCCCTGAATTCTGTGATACACTCTAGTAAGTTATCAAACCCAAGAAAGAGGTTGTACAAACCTCAATTTATAGCCAAGTACTCTAGTTTGGATATTTTAAATTAATTAATTAATTTACTTTTCCAGTACTGGGGGATTGGCCCAGGGTCTCATGCATACTTTGCAAGTGTTCAACCCTGAACTGTGCCCCAACCTTTTTTTTATTTTTTATTTTGAGATGAGGTCTTATTATGTTATGCAAGCTGTCTCAGGCCTTGAACTTGTAATCCTCCTGCCTCAGCCTCCCAAACTACTGGGATTTCAGGCATTCACCACTGTGCCTGGCCATTTTGTTTGGATCTTGAATGTCCCCCAAAGGCCCATGTGTTTAAAGATTGGTCCCCAGCTTGTTGCTATTGAGATGTGGTAGAACCTTTAAGCCTGCAGCTGTAGCCCTGTGGCATCTGATCCCATCAGATCTCGGAAGCTAAGCAGGGTCAGACCTGATTAGTACCTGGATGGGAGACCGCCTGGGAACACCAGAAGCTGTAGGCTTGGGAGAAGGACCTGACAACCCCCTCCCAAAAATCAGTCTGCCATTGAAAACCCTATGAACAGCAGAGAAGCACTGACAATAGTGTTTCCCCTGTTGGACAGAGGGTCGCTATGAGTCAGATACCGACTCGATGGCACCTAACAACAACAACAAGAACCTTTAAGAGGTGGAGCCGGGGGAGGGGGCATGTCCTCCACAGGAATTGTGGGACCCCTCCCCTCCTCATCCTTCTCCTCTCCCCAACCCCATGCATTACCAAGGATTGAACCCAGGGCCCTGAGTATGCTAGGCAAGCACTAGGCAAATTCTCTACTGCTGAACTACATCCCCAGCCTTTATTTTTATTTTTATTTTTATTTTTATTTTTATTTTTAGAGAAAGGGTCTCTCTAAGTTGCCTAGGCAGGACTTGGACTTGCAATCCTCCTGCCTCAGCCTCCTGAGTAGATTATAAGCTCTTCCTTTCTTTTTTTCCTCCCTGGCTTGTGATATAAGAGGTTTTATTCTGCCATGTGCTCCCATCAGGATATGTTGCATCACTATAGGCCCAAAGCAACAGGATCATTGACCAAAACCTCTGAAACCATAAGCCAAAATGAAACTTTTCTCTTTCTAAGCTGATTATCTCAGGTATTTGTTGCCATAAAGGTAAGATGGCTAATGGAACTGGGGACCACAGGAAACAAAGTGCATACAAATCATGGTGGAGACATGGGAAGAGCAAAGATGACCAGAAGAAGGGTCTCCAAAGCAGTGTCCCTGAATGTTTCAGTCATTTTCATCAGCATGTGTGTGGAGCTTCAATTTCATCATCATTTCACATGTGAAGAAAATGAGTCTTAGAGAGCTAAGTAAGTGGCCCAAGAAAGTGGCCCAAGAGGTAGAATCCAGCTTTGGCATCTAAATTCTCTGCCCAGGCTCCAAAGCTGGGGTTATTCCCTTGCACATGAGCCTCCTCGAGATTCTGCAACACTGTAAGCCTCCCCATGCATCTATATCTTCTCTTAAAGAATCATCTTTAGTACGTGCAGGCTTTTTTTTTTTTTTTTTAATGTGGCACTGGGGATCAAACCCAGGGCTTTGTGCATAGTAAGCAAGAATCCCACAACTGAGCTACACCCTCAGCCCCTTCACCCTCTCTTTAAAATGCTCTCTTTAGGGGCAGAGAGTGTAGCTCAATGGTAAAGTATGTGCTTATCATGATGTGTGAGGTCCTGGATTTAATCCCCAACACAAAGAAAAGAAAGGTACATTCATCCACCCTCCATATACTCACATATATAGCAGACATGCAGGGAGAAGGAGGATTTTGTCTGAAGGACTGGAACATGAAAGGGTAATGGGGGTGCATGTGAACAGTATACAATGATATACATGTATGAAAATGTCATAATGATACCCACTAATTTGTATGTTAACTAAAAATATTACTAATAAAAAAGAGAAAGAAGAAAGAGAAAGAGAAAGAAAGGAAGAAAGGAAAGAAGGAAGGAAGGAAGGAAGGAAAGAAAGAGAGAAAGAAAAAGAAAAAGAAAGAAAGAAAGACAGACAGACAGACAGACAGACAGAAAGACTTTCCTTTCAGGGTAGACTTCATTGAGGCTAAAATTTGATCAAATAGGTAAATAGTGGGGCTGATGAATGCAGCATTCTGATTTGAACCCAAAGCATGGCTATAAATGAATGATGCTACATTTATAGGGAAACCCGAAGGCAGTTCAGAGAAAGTCTAGAAAGATCTGAAGAAAAGAAAAACAAACCCGTTGAGAAACCATAAAACTGCCCTAGGGCCAGGTAGCATGGGACACACCTATAATTCCAGCTACTCTGGAGGTAGAGGCAGGAAGATTACAAGTTCAAGGCCAGAGGCAGCTTGCACAATTTATTAAGACCCTGTCTCAGAAATAAAAAGAGAAAGGAGCTGGTAGTGCAGCTCAGTGGTAGAGCACTTGCCTAGTATGCTGGAGGCCCTGGGTTCAACCCTCTGTACTGCAAACAAGGCAAAACAAAACCCACCCAGAATGCCCTGGGGAGGAGCTGCTTTTAAGGCCCTCACTAGGCCATGCCTGTGACAGAAGCCAGTGGAGGGACAGGGGACGAGGTAGGAGAGAGGCATGCATATGAGAGTAGGTCAGGGCTAGACCTGCTATCCATTGGCCCCCTAGGGCCTTAGACTCCCAGTCAGAGTCAGGCTGCCCAGGGCAAAAGGAAAAGGTCAGCGAGAGGGCTGATGACATTTCCAGATCTCAATGGGATCAAGAAAGAACTGATTGTTCATTCTCCCATTCATATTGTCTCTCTCCCCCTCTCCCTCTCCCTCTCTCTTTTTCTCCCTCTCTCTCTTTCCTTTGAGGTTCTAGGGATGGAACAGAACCCAGGGCCTCACACCTGCTAGGAAAGTCTCTACTACTGAGCTGCAGCCCCAACCCCTCACATGCTTTCTGATGGCTAGAAGCAAGCTGAGTGAGTTTGTGAGACACAGGCAATGGGATTCTAACCAGAGGAGGGCTGCACCTGCCAAGTCAGGGCCAGGACAAAGAAGGATGCAGACACATAGGAGCAAGCAGAGAGCAGGTGCATAGCAGCAGGTCCAGGACAGAAGGATGCAGGTGCATAGCAGCAAGCAGACAGCAGGGGAAGGCACTCTGCTTTCTTAGCGCCTTTGTGAGCAAAGCTGATGGTGGGAGAGGGGCTGGCAGATGGTGGCCAAAACCCCCAGGTGGGTTAAGTGAGCCCTCAGTTTGACAAGCCCAATGCCAAATCCCTTCCAAGGGTGAAGATGACCCCTGTGTCTGTTTCCTTTCCCCTATCCCTGCCCCTTAGTCCTCAGTCCCTAAAGGGCCTGACAACTATTTCTCCAGCATGGGAAGGCATTTATAAGTAGGAACTGCAGAGCCAGGATCTGCCTGTGAGTTCTTGCCATCCCAGCTGTGTGACAGTGTTAGCTTCCTGTGGCTGCCTTAGAAAATCATCACAAACTGTGTGGCTCATTTCTCTCCCAGTTCTGAAGGACAGAAGCCCCAAATCAAAATATCAGCAGGGTGGATTCCTTCTGGAGGTTCTGAGGTATCTGTTCTATACTTCTCTCTTCAGGTCCCCTGGTACTTGCACCCCTTTGTGATCCTTGGCTGGTACGGGGAGCACTCTGATCTCTGCCTCCATCTTCACGTGGTGTTCTGTGTGTCTCCAAGTCCTCTTCTTCTCTGCCTCTAAAAAGGACACTTGTCCTTAGATTTCAAGCCATCCCTAACCCAAGATGGTCTCATTTTGAGAACTTTACCTTAATTATACCTGCAAAGACATTTATTCCAAACAAGGGCACTTTTTAAGGATCCAGGTGGATACAATGGGGGGGGGGCATATGTCAACCCATTACAGGGACCTTAAAAAAGTCATTTTCCCTTTCAAAGTCCTCATTTTTTCTGAACACAGAGAAGCTCTCATAAGGCAAATCAGAGGGAATGATGACCATGAGGATTTGGTCCAGCTGGGACAGGCATGTGACTTAGCTCCGAGCATCTGGAGGTACCATACCCCTGTGGTCACTAGGTCCAAAGGCTATAGCCCATGCTCTCTGGCAGCACAAGCTTGTCCATCTGACAGCTAGCCTTCTTCCCAGTTAGAAGTTGCTCCATTATGGGTTAAAAAATCTTCAGTTGGGCTGGGCCTGGTGGCATATTTGTAATCCCAGCACTAGGCAGACTGAGGGAGGAGGATGGAGAGTTGAAGGCCAGCCTGGGCTACAGAGTGAGACCCTGTTTCTCTACCCACAAATCTTGAGTTGGGGTTGGAGATATATCTCAGCCCTTCCCTGGCAAGCTTGAGACCCTGAGTTTGATTCCTAGCACTGCAAGAAAAAAGAAAAAAGAAAAAAAGTTAAATATAAACCTTTGGTTATTTATTTGTCAAAATTGTAAAGTTGGAGGGTAGAATGTTGGATATATGGGGTCGAAGAGGGGGGAATGAGGAGTTACTATTTAATAAGTGTCAAAGACAAAATTATAAGAAATTTAGTTTAAAGATCTTAATCACCTTTTATTTGAAATTCTGAAGTTGGGCAAAACTGTATTCTATAAAATAGGATTAGTGTTCCAGTGAGCTGAATCTGGGAGGTTGGTTTTATAGACATAAAAGGGCTGAAGAAGGCAAGAATAAAGAACAAAACGTGCCTTGGAGGGATTAGAGGTATAGTTTAGTGGTAGAATACATACTTAGCTTGAGACAGTCAATTTGATCTCCAGCACCCAAAGAAAAAAATGAAAAAGTAGATTGATCTTTTCAAAATTATCCTCCTTGTGAGGGACAAAGCAGAAGGATTTTTTTTTAACTTAACTTCTCTATGCTAAGGATCTGAGAAGCTGGACTTTATGAGGAAGAACATGGCATCAGGATTGGAGGAAGACTCACTACAATCTGTGTTATGCAGATGACACAACTCTCTGCTTGCTGAAAGTGAAGAGAATTTAAAACATTTACTGATGAAGATCAAAGAGCGTAGCCTTTGGTATGGATTGCAACTGAACATCAGTGAAACCAAAATCCTTACAACTCAGTCAGTAGTGTGCAACTTCACAATAAATGGAGAAAAGTTTTCCATGATTTTGCTTTACTTGGTTTTACAATCAACACCTGTGGAATTATCAGTCAAGAAATCAAAAGGTGCATTGCTTTGGGGAAAGCTGTGGCAAAAGATCTCTTTAGAGTACTGAAAAGCAAAGATGTCACATTGAAGACGAAGGTATGCCTGACTCATGCCATGGTATTTTCAGTCACATAATATGATTGTGAAAGCTGGACATTGAACAAGGGAGACAGGAGAATAATTTGTGCTTTTGAATTATGGTACTGGAGACAATTATTGAATATAGCATGGACTGCCAAAAAAACCAACAGATTTGTCTGAGAAGTGCAACCAGAGTGTTCCTTGGAAGCAAGGATGGCTAGACTGCAGCTTAAGTATTTTGGACATGTAGTCAGGAGGGACCAATACCTGGAGAAAGACATGTTTGGGAGAGTGGAAGGTCAGCGAAAAAAAGGAAAACCCTCCACCAGATGGATTGACAGTGTCTGCAACAATGGGCTTAAATATAAATAAGATTATGTGCCTGTCACAGAATCAGGGAGTGTTTTGTTCCGCTGTACATGGGGTTGCTGAGTTGGACTCGACTTGATGGCACCTAACAACAACATGTTAGGGATTAAAGCCAGTGTCTTATGTATGCAAAGCATGTGCTCTACCACTAAGCTACAAACCCAGGATGACTTTTCAAAACATGAACTACTGGCTGGGGGTGGTGGCACACTCGTGTAATCCCCGTGACTCTGGAGGCAGAGGCAGGAGGTTGACAAGTTCAAAGCCAGAGACAACCAGTGTTAATTTAGTGAGACATTGTCTCAACATAGAAGGTAAAAAAAAAAAAAAATGGCTGGGGTTGCAGCTTAGTCATAAAGCACTTGCAAAGTATGCACAAGGCCCTAACTTCATCCTCCTAGTACCACTAAAAAAAAAAAATCATACTAGCTAAAACTGACATGTTTGGAGGTTCAATTGTTATCTCTCATTATCCTGATTTCTCAGGTCACACAAACAACTTAATTGTGACTTGGCGACATGCAATCCTAGCATGTTGTTGTTCTCAGGTGCTATGGAGTCAGGTCTGACTCATAGAGACCCTTGTAGGGTTTTAAATGGCCAGTTGTTTTAAGATTGCTTCAGGAGTGGATTGACATGTCCTTCTCCCATTTTTGTGGTGCTGGGGATGGAACCAGGGTCCTCAGAGAGTGGAGTGCTACCCTCTACCAATTGAGCAAAACCCCAGCCATCCTACCTCCTACCATAGGGGATTCCATTTTGGTTTTGTCTATCCAGTCTGATGCAGGAGCTCTGTCCAAATGCATGGGCTTCTGTAATTTTATTTAACATGGGGAAAGAATTTCAGTTTCACACTCCTATAAACCCAGCTGCCTGCAGCCGTAGCCTTGTGGCATCCAGTCCCATCAGATCTCGGAAGCTAAGCAGGGTCGGGCCTGGTTAGTACCTGGGTGGGAGACCGCCGGGAACACCAGATGCTATAAGCTTGGCAGAAGGACCCGGCAACCCCCTCCCCCAAAAAATCAATCTGCCATTGAAAACCCTATGAACAGCAGAGAAGCACTGACTATAGTGTTTCCCCTGCTGTGCAGAGGGTCGCTATGAGTTGGATACCGACTCAACGGCACCTAACAACAACAATAAACCCAGCTACTTAGGAGGCTGAAGGAGGATTGCAAGTTTGAGGCTTGCTTGGACTACACAGTGAGTTCAAGGTCAGCCTGGGCAACTTAGTGAGTCCCTGTTTCAAAATTAAAATAAAAACTGAAAAGGGCTAGAGATGTAACTCAGTGGTAGAGCACTTGCCTAGAACAAGGCCTTGGGTTCAGTCCTCAGTAAAGGGGGTTGGGGAAATAGTTAAGGCCAGAGATATAGATCAGTTGTAAAGCACTTGCCTAGTATGTACAAGACCCTGGGTTCCATCCTCAGTACTGCCCTTCTCTCCAAAAAGATCAAGATGGTAAATTTTATGTTCTATGTATTTTACCAAAATTTTGAAAAATTAGGGAGAAGAAAAAGAGAAGTCCTATTTGCCCCATGAATCCCCCTCCATTTAGAGGTCAGCCCCACCCAGCCTCTTGGACACTGCTTCTCCTCAGCCATTTGGCCACCTACCTAAGTGGGGACCTCAGAATACTGGGAGACGTGTTCTGGACACTGGGTAGCCAAGAAGCTGGGGAAGAGGCTGGTCTGAGGGCTCTGGAAACTTGTGCAGTGAAACAAGTAGACTCATGGATCAAAGTATGGGATGTTCCTTGATATTCCACACCTAGGCAGTGGCTATAGTTAAGAGTCTCACAGTTAAGGTGACTGTGAACTGGAAGAGAATGACATGGACCTGAGGAAGAGGTCACATGTGTCTATCCCAAGGCTCCATAATGTGGTTCTGGCCAAAAGAAGTGCCAGCCCCCTGCCCTCTGTGTGATCAGTCAGTACCCTGAAGGCCCCCTAAAAAGCTCATGAATACAGAGCTATAAGGGGAGAAAACTTGGGGTCCAGAGCTGTTTCCACATGGAGGGCTCAGGACAATGGTCCAAAGCCATTGTGTTAGTCAACCTGGATGTTGTTGTTTTGTTGTTAGGTGCCATTGAGTTGGCGTCCGACTCATACTGACTCTATATACAACAGACAAAAAACTATTGTCAGTGCTTCTCTGCTATTCAGCGGGTTTTCAAAGGCTGATTGTGTTTTTTGGAGTGGGTTGCTGGGTTCTTCTCCCAAGCTTATAGCATCTGGTCTTCCCAGGTGGTCTCCCATCCAAGGACTAACCAGGCCCGATCCTGCTTAACTTCTGAGATCTGACAGGATTGGATGCCACAGTGGTATGGCTGTAGGTGTCAACTTGGATAGCCATCACAAATATCATACCTGGCTTAACCCACAGACATGTATTTTCCTCATAGATTTGGAAGCTCCAAGTCCAAGGTCAAGGTGCTATCATGTGGATGTTCCTGAGGCCCCTCCTCCTAGTTTGTAGATGCCTCCTTCTTGCTGTGCTCACATAGTCTCTTCTCTCTGTGCACTGGCAGAGAGAGTGAGACCTCAGGAGTCTCTTCCTCTGCTTATATGGACATCAGTCCTCTTAGATCAGGGTCCCACCTTTTTCTTTTGCAGTATTAGGGGTTGAAAACAAGGCCACATTCATGCTAGGCAAACTCTCCACTACTCAGCCACATTCCCAGCCCCTTTTTCAGATTAGTTTTGTTGTTCCGTACTGGGAGGGTTGAACTCAAGGCCTTGTGCATACTTCGCAAGTGCCCTACCATGGATCTGAAAACCCAGTCCTTTTTAAATTTTTTAATGTTGAGACAGCATCTTACTAAGTTACCCAGGCTACCTCTGGCCTTGAACTTGCAATCCTCCTGCCTTAGCCTATCCAGGAGATAGATTACAGGCATGTGCTGCCATGACTGGATCCCCTTTTTTATTTTTGGTTTTTACTTTGAGACAAGGGTGTGTCTCTCTATAGTGCTCAGGCTGCCTCTGGCCTTGAATTTGTGATCCTCTTACTTCAGCCTCTGGCTCCAATCCCACAGCTGCAGGGTGGTTGTGCAGGAGGTGGATTTTCTTTCTCTCTTTCAGTACTAGGGGTTTGAACCCAGGGCCTTATGCATGCAGGGCAAGTACTTTACTATTGTGCCACACCCCCAGCCTCCTTTCTCTATTTTTGAGATAAAGTCTTGCTAAATTGTGCAAGCTGCCTCTGGCCTTGAACTTGCAATCCTTCTGCTTCTCCCTCCTGAGCACTGGGATCATAGCCATACACCACCACACCTGGCCAGGAGGTAGGTTTTGAGCAAGGAGACCTGCAAGAATAGAGGAACAAACCAAGGCAACAGAGGCTGAGTCAAACCTGCCTGGGTAAACAGGGCTCCCAGAGTCCTCATCCACAGCCAGGAGCCCCAGCAGGCTTTCCCTGGCTGAAAGAGGCCAGCTTAGAAATGCAGCTCAGGAGTGTTTATGTATTGCAGAACACAAAGATCTTACATGCTTTAACTTGTTCCAAGTAACTTCTGATTACCCTCTCCCTTTCAACATTTTAAATAGCTTTCAGAAAATAGAAGAAACAGCAGCAATTCCCATGTCCCCATTTTTCCTCTTCCATCTGGCCTTGTTTGCCCTAGAGCCCAGAGGCAGAGATGGGAGATTGGAAGGCCACAGATAGGAATCAGAACAGCAAATATTAAAGCGGGGGGGGGGGGGGGGGGGGGGAGGGATCAGTTACTGCCAACCCAGTAAGGTAGTACTCATCATCTAATTGATTTACATTTTTTTTTTTTTTAGGTCCAATTGGACCAGGGGGAGAGTTGAATCCAGGGCCTTAGGCATGCTTATTCTACATCTAAGCTGCACTTAGCCCTTTTTTTTTGAGACAAGGTCTTGCTAAATTGTGCAGGCTTAGGCATGCTTATTCTACATCTAAGCTGCACTTAGGCCTTTTTTTATTTTTTGAGACAAGGTCTTGCTAAGTTGTGCAGGCTTCCTCTGGCCTTCAACTCATGATCGTCATGCCTCAGCTTTCCAAGTTGTTGGGATTTCAGGTGTGTGCCTTGGCACCCAGCATCATTTATTTACTTTTTTTGCAGCACTGGGGATGGAACTCAGGGCCTTGCACATTTTGCACCTATATTTAGACAAGTAGTTGTAGCATAGGCCTCCTTCTGGATGGGTCTGGATCTTCTATGCTGGCCCCTGGGCTGTGCTATGGGGTTTGGGGTCTACCTATCCACTACGCATGGTCATTTGAGCCCCTCAGCTAGTGCCCGCCTCTGGGTGGCTCAGCCTCTCTTGTATTCGCCATCTTGGTGCCTCCTCTTTGGTGGCTTCTGAGCTCACAGCTATTCAGGGACCTGAACTTGTTTTGGCCCCATTCCTCAAACCGCATCCTTCAACAACAATCACACTTGAACTTGAACGTACACAAGGCTTGTGGCAGCGATCTTGTTTTGACAGTGGCTGAAAGCTCTAAGGGAAAGTTTCTAGTCAGGCTCTGCCCAGTTCCGTCCACAGAGGGGATGCAGATGGAGCCCTCAGCAGGACTGAGGGGTCCCGGGGCCCTCTGCTTTAGCTGGAGAAGCGGCCTGAGATGGCCCTTTTCGGAACATACTGCTGTGTGACCTCAGATGGCACCGCCAGCTCCAGGGGTCTTGGCACCATTTCGCCCCAAGCAGCTGGTCCCCTTTCCAAGATAATCAAGATAATCGAGAGATGCAGTTGGGCCTGTCTTCCAGGAACCTATTTATGTCTCTGTCACATCCCCAGCTGGCCTTTCTGTGGGAACTGGAGTGACACAGGGCTCTGCCTGGTAGCTGTCCCATTGCTTGGCAGCTTTTTTCTCCCTCAACATAGGCCAAATGGACTCCAACATCCCCCAGCCTGGGTCGAGTTTCCCTTGTCCCCCAGGAATAACCCTCCTCCAGTCCTGATCCTGCCTGCTGACCTGTGGCCACTGCACCAGAGCAGGCCATTTGGGCCTCTTCAAGAGGAAAGTGTTTGTTACCCCCTTGGTCTTTTTGTTTATCTTTCCAGAACTATTTGTGACAGTTCATCATTAGACCCTATAACTGCTTCCTTTTTAGGCAATGGGGCTCTCTTTTATGGGCGGGTATGAAAGTCCTCCTGAGATTTCTATATGAAATCCTGCCTTCCCTTTACTCAAATAAGGCACATTTCCAGGAATTTACAGCCTGTGGGCCCTTTGGCACCATTCTGTCCAGCTGGATAGAAGTCTCACCCAGCAGTAAGGTGGTAAGCTTGGAGACAGGGAGCATCAAGACACAGAGACCCCAGCCTTTGCTCATGGAATAGCTGTGGGATGCTGTGTGGAGTAGGGATGCTTTGTATGCCTTGTTTTCCCTGCCTATCAAGTAAAGAAATTGGATTAGGAGGAGGCCTTGAAAGGGTCTTAGCAGTGTTAATGACCTCAGCAAAAAAATTTTTTTTTCCCTATACTGGGGAGTTGAACCTGGGGCCTCACACATGCTTTTTGCAAGCATTTAACCACTGAGCCACACCCCCAACCCATTTTTTACTTTGTATTTTGAGATAGGGTCTCACTAAATTATGCAGGCTGCATTTGGCCTTGAATTTGAGATTCTCTTGCCTCTGCCTTTTGAGCTGGGATTAAAGGCATGTGCCACTGCACTCAATTATTGACTTCAGCCTTGAAGCAGCTTTGAATGGTCCTGCCCCCAGGCCACAATGCCACTAGCTGGGTCTGATCAGATCTGGGTCCTGCTCTCAGAAACATGGTGGGCTGTCAGCTCTTGCAAAAAGGCTGTGTGTGTGTGTGGTTTCCTCCAAACATGATCAAGAAGGTAGGGGAAGAGTGCCAACTAACCTTTTAGGGGTTGGTCACTCAGTCAAGTGGTAGTGACAGCCCTTCCTGGCCAGCAGCCATCAGGTTGGGCAGAACAGATCATTGTACACACAGCTTTTCCAGGGAGGGTAGGATCCAGTGTCAACCCTTGTGCCTGTGTGGAGGGCATGGGGCTGCTGAGGCCTGGGAGGCCCCAAGGGTGAAGGTGCAGCCTTGTCGAGCCTTCAGTGTTTCCTATACCAGGTGACCAGCAGGCAAGTGAAGGGTGACCCTGAGCTTGGGGCTGCTGTCATCAGCCCTGTCTCTCCCCAGCACACCTCCATGAGAATCTCCCCTTGTGAGTGAAATGGCAATGGTAACAATGATATTCCACACAGGCTCCAGGCAGCAGCGTTTGGAGACAAGCTGAGAAGTCACATAGCAGGCAGGAGACCAAGTCTGTGCCTCGTTCACCCTGGACTGGGCTGACTACACAGCCAACAATGAGAACCACCTCCCAGGTGTCCAAGGAAGACTGTGGCCTCACCCACCCTTTGCCCACCTCCTTGGCCTCTTATCTTTGCCTGGGGAGCCTTAGGGTGGCCTGGTGTAGGCACTGCCAAGGGCAATCTGATGGCCCAGTGGATGCGACCATCACCATGGTAAAACCCATATCACATCTCCACCCTCAGCGCAGTTTCTCTGTAATCTGGGCGTCCTTCTGAGAGCAGGGCCAGAAGCAGCTAGGAATGGCCAAGTCCCCTCTGCAAGTGATAAGAAGGCCAGGCCAGCAGTACCACCATTGGAGGCCCAGAAGAAAATGCCAGAGCCTAAGGGGTTTGTGGCAGGGTGGGGGCTGCAGGTGAAAATCTGGACCAAGGCTGTGTGGAGGCTGTGTAGTCCCTGCCCCTGGGCCTAGCCCAGCAAAGGGGCCCTGGCTGGCTGCCCTGTCTGCTACCTGTCCCACCTGCAGGGTCAGGATCTCATCTCCCAGGAGGCTTTTCTTCCTCTCATTCAGGCAAGGTCATGGCTCTTGCTCAAACCAGACTACCTGCTGCCTGGGGACTCAGCAGTTGCTCCATGACCTGACGTTGCTTGGCTGGCAGCTGCCAGTGGGAACCTAGACCCCGCCAGGGCTGGCTTCCCCACAGTGGAGGGCACTGACCTCCTTCCCAACTGGTGACCTGAGTGGCTAGCAAGGTCTCCTGGGCACCTGCTGCTTCTAGCTCTGCTGTTCACCCCAGAAGCTCAGGGCTCCTCCCAGAGGCACCCACCATTATTTTTCTTTTTAATCCAGAAACCACAATAAACTCGAATAGTCTCAGGAAACTTTAATGAAAAGTGTCCGCAGTCCTCTCCCTGGAGGTGGCATACAGAGAGGTGAGCTCAATAGCAGGATTGCCAACTGCTAAGAGACCAAACACCCTCTGGGGAAGCCAGGATGCCACCAGGAAGCCGAGTTCACTGTGCCAGGACCCAGGGCCCAAGGAAAGAAAGCATCACTTCTTGCTTACGGTCTGGCAGCCAGGCATAGTGGATAGTCATGGTGGGCTCTGGGCCTTCACCCTCTGCAGAGGGAAGGCCAAGTCCCCTCACTCCTGGAGAACACCCTATTTTTATTCCCAGCCCCACAGCAGCTTTGCCAACCCACAGGGCTGCAATGGGTGAAGACTGGGCAATAGAGGCAGCAGCCCCAGCTCCAAAGCCACCATTGCCACCAAAGCGTGATGGTGGAGGAGCGCTCTTACAATTACACAAGAAAAGAGTGGTTGTTCCATCATCAACAGCACACATCCTATATAAATAAAAAGCAAAATCAGGAAAGAGGTGGGTAAGGAGATGTGAATTGGCACAGACGTTGATATATTGCTTTCCAGTTTCAAGGCAATGGATGCAAATCAAGAGACAACAAAGGCAACATAAATAAGGACTGGAGGGGAGCTGAGACAGTCAGGGATGGGCAGCTGGGCCCATGGAGCCCACTGGGGCCAGAAACGTGCAGAGGCCATGTTTGTCCTCACCACCCAAGTGGGTGGCTCTGCTCTCTGCAAAAAATAAAAAAGGACAACTAAATAAACATCGTATGCAGATGGAGACCCTCTGTGCCTTTGTTTTCCACCCTCTCCCTTGGCAGGTTCATGAGCAGACATGGGAAGGTCAAGGACAATGTCCCATTGGGTACTGGTGTCCTCATGTGACAACTGCCATCCATTTTCCTGAGTCATGCCCTACTTCTCTCGTCTGGTTAGCAGTGTCCCCTTCTGTCAACCCCCTCTTTTTAAGAGTGATGCAATTGTTCATGAGTTTGTCTCTTCAAAATACTTGGTAGTGTCCCTAACATCTATTTTTTCTAAGCTGGGTGGCCACAGAGAGTTCCAGAGAAAGCCTTGGCTCCTGCACAGGTGTGGGGAGGGAGGGTGGCAGGTGGTCCTCTCCTTACATCTACTTTGGGGTGGAAACCTACACCCCCATGCCCAGGCTTCCTAACCCCCCACATTTCTGATGCTCTGGAGATGTTAGAAATGATTCCAGATGCAAACAGAGCTGGCGATTAGCGGAAGACAAAATGCTGCTGGGACACAGTCTGTCCACAGAGTACATTCTAATATCTTAGTAGGTATCTGGATGTGTTAGGAAAAAAATTAGAAACTATGTATAAAACTTAAAAATATTCAAGTATCAAAAGGCTATTTCGGATCAAAGGTTTAAAACAAGCCATCAGCAAGCTGCTGCCACTGAGAGGAAGCTTCTACGAACATCAACTGGGTCTGTTCAGCTTGGAGCAAAGAAAGGAAGTGATCTGGGTGGGGGATGATGAGGGGGAATGGAGAGAGTGGGCAGAGTGAGGCCAGAGAAACTGAGGCCTCTGTAAGCCAAAACGGACAGCGAGTGTCAGGTGGACACTATGGATGGGTGGATGTGGTCACTCAACCTGGAGGTGGAGTTGTAAGGTACATGACCTGATCTGGATCTCCCTCCCGCTAGTGTCTGGTCCCTGAACATATTCCCAGTCAGAGCTGCCTTCTGAGCTCACAGACAGCAAAAACAAAGCCATGGGAAAGAGCAGGAAGCTAACCAACTTGTACACAGAAATCCTTCTAGAAAAATAAGTGAGCAGGGAATAGAGTCAAGATGCTACAGTGTTGACTTAGCTTCTCAAACCCTATTGCAAATGGAGTCGAATTTCTAAGTCAGGGAAACTGAAATGCCCCCACCCACACAGCGTCAGGGCTATGGCCCCCACAGTATAAAGCAGCAGCAGCGTTTATTCAAGACACAATAGTGAGGGAATCTGGTGGCATTCCCTTCTCCCAGAGAGGGTGCATCTTCACAAGTGATCCAGTAGAAATCTTTTAAACTCTGATAAATTAAGTTCGTAGAAACCATTCCCTTCACCTCCTCTCTCTTGGACCGGGCCTGCACGCTGCGATGTGCTGGCTTGGGGTGCCCTCCAGTGGTGGCATGGAAAACCACAGTCCAAGGCCAGCCCAGGGCTTGCACACTGATGGGACACAGATCTACCCAGGCCAGATAGCCCAGCTACACCTCAAGAAGGTTCAGTTCCTACTCTGCAGGTGGCCTGTTTTGCCCCAGGTTTCCAGGCAGTTCTACTGGTCTTTTATAGAGATGATGTGGGGCCTTTAGACTTCAGTGGAGAACAGGATGCTCTGTCTCTTGCTATCCGGAGCAGGGATGGCCTCCAGCTGTAGGAAGTACAGCAACACTTGGACCTGTCCAGGCAGAGAGGGGAGAGGAAAGCAGCTCAGGGCGGCATTCAGGGCTGCAGGTGCAGAACTCTTCCTGCCCCAAGCCTGTAGGATCAGCTCAGAATACTGAGGGCCCTTGGCTGGTGACAAGAACCCTTCATAGCAAGAGACCCAAGGTGAGGTGAGTTCCCGACAACACATGACTTGGACTTGTTTTAAAACCCAGGCAAGATGCACATAAAGGACAACAGGTGGGCTCGGCCCTGCCTGAATTACCACCACAGCCTTGGTATGCTGAGACTGGGAATGGGTGGCAGGACATGGGGTCGGGCAGGGAGAGGCCAAGGTGACATGAGTTATGGCTCATTTTCCATACCTGGGACATGACCTCCAGGGACCAGCTGTCGGTCATAGTGATGGGCTGGCTGGGGTTGGCAGGGAGCTTGCTCTCCTTCTCCGAGGGCCGCAGTAGCGTGGGGCCAAAGACCGTGGCAAGATTGTGTAGGGACATTTTGTTTACTGTCTCCTTTTCAGCCACCCTGCAGAGGGCCAAAGCAGATGATGCTGTTTAACCACCACCTTCAGGACAGAGACGAAGGGCTTGGGCCACCCTGTAGATCTCAGGGAACACCATTCCTTTCTGCCTTCTGCAGGCTCCATAAAACAGCCACCTGGGCATGAAGTGATCCCACCCCTGCTTATGCTGACAGCAGACTCCACCTTGGGAATCTGGAGGGCCATGACCTGGGGGAAAGGGCAAGTCCAAGTGTACTGCTGACTGTGGATGAAGCACCTCGCTCTTCACTTAAGGGAAGGCGGGTGATAATGGCTCTAGTTCCCAGGAAGGGTTGGGAGAAGAGGCCCTTTGAGCCGGGAGATGCCCCTGTCTGGCTTCTTGGGGTCCTGGAGCCCTGTGTTCCCATAGGAAAGAGGGGCTACCTTTTCAGGTGGTCCACAAGGAAGAGGAAGGTCAGTAGGTTGGCCTCTGGGAGGGAGAGCAGCAAGTTGAGCATGCAGCTCTCCTTTGCAACAGGATCTGAAAGAGCTGCGGAAAGCGGGCAGAGTTAATTCTTCAGATCAGCACTATAAGCTGGAGACCTATCTTAAAGGTGGTCAGACGGAGCATCCCAGGTCCATGGTGGAAGCTGCTGGACAGGCCAGGTCTGTCATCATCCTCACTCAGTGCTGGCCCCATTGACGGCCCTATGATGGCTGCTTGTGTGGCATATAACCCTTTTATCACCTCAAAGGGATGAAGGGCACCCTGTCACCAGCAGCAGAAGGCACCATGAGAGTAGCTGCTTATAGGCAGAGCTCAACTCGGGGCCACTTTCTTTGCCATAGTATCCTAAAGAGTTCAAGTATGGAACACAGCAGGCAGAGGGCAAGAGATGGAAGGCTGCAGCCCCAAAAAGTCCTGGGAGGTTCCCTTGTTGCTCTGGGCAGCCCGGGACCCTTCCAGGCTGGAGAGACCAGCTGCTCTGCTGAATGAGGCCTGCAGGCTGACTTGTCCTAGGGGTGAGGTGGAGGCTGCCCGGGCTTCAGGTACTGGCACCCACTTTGAATACCACCCTCCAAGTTGACAGAGGGTCAAGGCTGGGTTTGAATCTCTGCTTGACTGGAGAGGGATCAGGGGTTGGAGGAACAGGGTGTCTCCTGGGCTGGTAAGTCATATTCATTCAGCCTTGGTCTACAAAAAGGAAGGCTGTGGCCTTCTTCACCCCTCAGTCTAGACAGGTGGGGACAGCAGGCAGCCCTTAGAGCATGGGCGGAGCCTTTTAGGACAGGCTTGGTCCGCATCCCCTACCACGCATAGACCGGTTTCTTAGGTTGGGTTGAAAGGTGGACCATGGCGGAGGAGTATAGCTTGGGCTTCCCCTCCTGCAGGTGGCAGTGGATAGAAAGGGAGGTAGGGAGAGGCCTCCTGTGCTCACCGATGCCTTCAGCAAAGTTGGGGTAGAATTCGTCAGTGAAGAGGGGCTCGGGAAGCTCCCGGAAGTAGAGTTTTAGGGTGCCGGCAATGGCGTTCACATCCATCTCGCTCATCATCACTGATACGTCTTTGTTATCTGGAAAGACCACAGAAACGGAGTCTTCACTTGGATCTCAAGTTGGGGCTTCCACCATCCCTGTCTCGGCCTAGGCAGTGCCTGCTATGCTGACGGCAACTGAGTATCTCTACCCAATGGCTCGTGTTCTTCCTCTCCAAGCATCTGGGCCTCCCTGAGTCTGCACAGTGTTGCCAGGGAGGTGAGGTGCAGCTTGGCAGCAAAGCCTAACAGCTCTGCCCTGTCCACAGCAAGTGCCAGGTGCCAGGGTCTTCTACTAACGGGAAAAAGTACTAGGATTACTCAAGCCATGCAAGTGTTTATTGTTTTCTGTTTTCTTGAAACAAGGTCTTGCTTTGTAGTTCAGGCCAACCTTGAATTTAACAATCTTCAGCCTCCCAAATGCTGGGATTAGAGGCGCATGCGCCACCTAGCCTGAGTCATCCTAATGTTTATTCTGTATTTTTTAGAGTACTGGGGCGTTGACCCTGGGCCTCATGATGCTTTTCAAGTGCTCCACTCCTGAGCTGCACCCCTAGCCCATTTCTCACTTTTTATCTTGAGACAGGGTCTCGCTAAATTATGCAGTTGCCTCTGGTCTTGAACTTGTGATACTCCTGCCTCAGTCTTCCGAGTTACTGTGATTATAGATGTGAGCCACCATGCCTGGTTTCATTTTATTTATTTATTTATTGTGTTACTTGCATATGCTTTGCAAGTGCTCTGCCACTGAGCTGAACCCCTAGCCCGTTTTCTATTATTTGAGACAAAGTCTTGCTAAGTTGCTCAGGCTGCCTCTGGCCTCCAAATTATGATTCCCCTGCCTCTGTCTTCCAAGCTGTTGGGATTACAGGTGTGCAACATCATGCCTGGTCATCTTGTCTTTTTAAATAACGAAACGGTAAGTGAAGCAAAGGTATGGAGAATGATGTGACAGTCCAGTCTCAGTATGAACCAGCTAAACCTCCACCCTGTACCGCCCAGGGAACACTCACTGACGTCAAAAGCCGCCTTCAGGGCCTGGATGTCTGTGGCCACTCCAGACACGCGGTAGATGCCCACTTCCTCCATGCCCCGACGCTCGATCTCCTCCACACACTGGCGCACGATGTAGGGCACCTTTGACCTCTCTCTCCTGGGGAGTAAAGGAGAGCATCCTGAAGGCCCTGGCACCCCTGGCACCCACCTGCACAGCTGGAGATGGGGGCAAAGAAGGTGCCCAGGTTTGGGGCTGCATGCAGAGCCCCAGGCCTGTTTTCCCTCCACCCGCTAAACTCACAGTTATCATCCCATGTTTCACCACGGCCTTCCTAAAGGCCTAGAGCAGCTGAACACCTTGCAAGTTACACGTGACCTTTGGCAGAAAGTCAGGAGGAGACTCTTCTTTCCCTCATGGAGATGGTGGAACCCAGGGCCTCCTGTATGCTAGGCAAGCACTCTGCTACTGAGTTACAACACGAGCCCAGGAAGCTTTTCTAAGTGAAGTTGGCCACGAGAAATGCAGTTCAAAGACCACAGGCCTTGCATTAATGGGCAGCTGTGTTGCATTCTGCAAAGCTGTCATGTATCTGAGCTGGGAGATCAGACTGGATCTGGGCCCTGCTATCCAGGCTGCTTCAAGAGACAAATCAACAACAAATACCTGCTGAATGGACCACTCCTCAGAGGTGTCTAAGCATCCTGCAATTCTCAATGCTTTTCCTTTTCAAGTTTTAGCAACAGATAATTCCAGGACCTCCACGTAGGACCATGGAATAAGAATACTCTGAAGACAAAAGCCAGTGCTATTTGGAATCCCTAACTTTTATTCTGCTTTGAAGCTGGGTTCAGGAGATCCTCCCCAAGCCCCACTCCTCCAGCGGTGCTTCTCTGGGACACTGAGGACAAGGTCCACTCTATTCATGCCAAGAGCCTCCCCAAAGAGTTAGGGGGCAGGAGTCGTGTTTAGACACATGTAGGTGCCTAAGGAATGAGTGCCAAAGGCCTCTAGCCCAAATGGCCAGCAAGGTCAGTGGCCCAGCTTGGTTCCATCCTTGGGAAGTGGATGAAATCTCGGAGGAAGTTTCCTGTATCCCTGAAATGTATCCTCAACAAACAAGGCCTCTCCTGCCAACCGACTCATGACAAAGGGGCAGCAGTCACAATCATCCAGCATGAACCGGGATCATGACAAATTCCAAGCAAGGGAAGTGAACTCTGTGCCTGGGCAGTTCCTGGAGTCAAGCAGAAGTCAGCCTGTTGCTTCCAAAGGAAGGAAGGAATGACATTCCTGAGCTGGTTCCCAGTAAACACAAGAGGTAGCTAAGTGCATGGATTGTTCCCTGGGGTCCTGGAGGCCTCCCCACACAGCAGCCATGCACAACTACTCTTTCTAGAAGAAATACCTGCACGGGCAGGTGCCTGCCCTTACAACACAGACCCACACCCCTCGCCACTCACTTGGTGACTACGGCAATCTTGACTCCGAAGACTCCTGTCTGTTTGCGGGAAGGCATTCTCTTTAAGCTGAACTCCCTGCTTGTGAACTTGACGGAAAGTTTCACTTCAATCTGCAGTGGGAAGAAAGGGTATGGGCCTCTCATCCTTCTGGTCCTCACAGCCTGAGGTCCAGGGGACCTCTTGGAGTCTCAACAAATCTCACCCCCAGTATAACCAGGTCAAGGACCCAAAGTGAGATGGGAGAAGGCCCTGGTCCAATTCAGTGAGAGCCAGGAATGGTTGTTGTTGTTGTTGTTAGGTGCCGTCGAGTCATGTCCAACTTATAGCAACCCTCATAGTGTTTTCAGTGGCTGATTGTTTCAGGACTGCCATGTCCTTCTCCCATTTTTGCGGTGGGGGGAACCGAACCCAGGACCACAGATACTGCAGAGTGGCATTCTACCAACAAGCTAAACCTCAGCCCTAGGAACGATTAGCATGGTCTAAAAAATGTGGCTTCTCCAGAACCTCTACCACAACCGCCATCGCTTCTCTTTTTGGAAAAAAGTAGTAATAATTTAAAAAATATAGATGGGGTTGGGAGTATAGCTCTCTGGCAGTGTCCACATTTAGCATGTGTAAGACCCTGGATTCAATCCCTGGTACCCTCCTCCAACAATAACAAAAACAATACAAAAGGTACCCAAAAAGGGAAAAATACTAACAAAAGGCCAAGAATTATCACACATTAACATTTTATCATATATGCCCAGGTCTTGTTTTTGGTGTGCAATTGTGACTTTTCCAAGGCAGAGGTTGAGCATCCCTAATCTGAAAATCTGAAATCCAAAATGCTCCAAAATCTGAACTATTTTGAGTGCCAACATGATGCCACAAGTGGAAAATTCCTCATCTGACCTTATTGTTGATGGGTTGTAATGCACAAAATTACTTTCATGCCATGCATATAAAGTGTATATAAAATTTAAATACATTTCATGTTTAGATTTGGGTCCCATCTCCAAGGTAGTGCATGAATATGCAAATATTCCAAAATCAGAAGAAAACCTGAAATCCAAAATGCTTCTGGTCCCAAGAATTAGGGATAAGGGATACTCAATCTGTATAAATCTTCCTGGGGTAGTGAGGATAGACCAGGGTTTTAGTTTCCATAGGATGATCTCTGGGTCCTGGGTTGAGCCCTGAGCCTGTCAGGGCGGCACCAGGAGATCTTTGTTCCCAGCATGATGCTTAAGGCCTGGCCTCTGACTGCATTTCAGCCACTAAATGGAAAAGATTCTGCCCTGTGCACATTGCCTTTGCTCTGCAGGGCCCTCCGTCCTCTAGGCACGCTCCCTCTTAGACACTAGCTCAGGCTTAGCCTCTTGTTTTGGAAGGAACCTGGGCCAATCTTCCTGTGTGAAGTGGGTGCCAACAGAGCCCTCTGAGTACCTACCCCATTCATGGCAATGACGGTGCGCTGCCAGTCTCTGTCCTGCAGGGCCTGGGGATCCAGCTGAAAGCAAAGAGGCAGGATTAACGGAGGCCTTTGGTTCTGTTCAGAGGTCCTGCCTGGCAGCAAAGCCTGACTGCAGCCAGCACCTCTAGCCAGAGGCCAAGGGGAGTCCAGAAAGGAGAGAGGACCTGCTCAAAAGCCCTGGGAACTCAGGGCCCTATGGCTCCCAGACTCTGCTGCCTGGTCGTAAGTTTACCTTGATGTGAATGTATGCCAGCTCAGGGCCCTGCACTCCCCCCCCCCCCCTTTGTCTATCCCAGATGGGGCCCCCTAGGTCCTGCTTCCCTGCATCCTGGCTGATGCAACATGCTCAGTGGAGGGTGAGTGGCTGGTTAAAGATCAATTTCAGCAGCAACTGCTCGGGGAGCATGGCATGCAAGAGAGGTTTTCCAGGGAATGGAGGACACCATTTCCTCTCTGTGCCATGGTTTGGCTTGTGGTGGGAGAAGCCTCCACACCAGCTCAGTTCTATGGCTTAGAGTCAGGCCAGGAAGGATCTAGAGCCCTGCCCCAAATCACGTGGTGGGGAAGAGGGGCAGAAGAAAGCCCTGCTGCAGCTTCTCCAACTCTGACCCCCACAGCATACTGTTCAGCAGCTGATGGGCAGAAACCTACCATTTAGTCACCTAATAAACAGTTTTTGTGGCCAGGCTACATGCCCCCATCTGTGACGACTCTATCCCCCTTTTTGGTGAGTGCCTGCTCTGTATCAGCAGCTCCTGGATACAGCCAAGACCACAGGCTGGGCACGGTGAATAAACACCTGAGGGGCAGTTCATGTTAAAACCAACCAACCAACCAACCAACCAATGAACCAACAAACCAACCAACCAAACAAACAACACACCTCCCAGGGACAGAGGTAGGGCTCAGTGGCAGAAGGTTTACCTAGCATGTGCAGTTTGATCTCTAGCACCACAAAACAAACAAACAACAAACACCTCTCTAGGCTCTACCTGCAAAGAACTACACAGGCATTTCCAACCAGGATCGGGATTCATAGAAACCTCCCATAGTGACTCTGGCGTGAAGCCAGGTCAAGGAGTCACTCATCATCCAACACCACAGACAGCCACACATTATACATCTTGTGTTCTCACAGCCTTGTGATGGTTAACTTCTGCTCCCAGGCGAGTCACCTAAGAGCAAGTGAAGTGATTTCCACACATGCAAACACATACACAGGCCTGAGTGCACACAACAGTACTAAGCACAGTACCAGATCCAGAGAAGAGCTCAGGACAGGGAGCATATGTTTATCTGCTGCAAGGGACCCAACAGGCCACAGCCGCCTCCACCTCCCAACTGTATACACCTGAGCCTCCCTCTCTGCACCTGCTGAGCATGGCGGTTCCTCACAGGCTCCCCGATGGTTGAGCCCACCTCACCTTCTCTTCCAGGTCCTACCAGTTAACATAACATCCTGAAATGCACAGCTAGAATGACACAAAATCAAAGGGTGGCAGAATACGTCCTTTGAGGGGCTATGTGGTCACAGCCTCACCTCTGCATCTGCCCCAGGTTTTCAGGTCACACTCCAGACCACAGGGACCCCTCCCTAAGGTCACAAACCATCCAGGAAAGAAAATCTCCCCAGGGATGCTCTTTCCCAAGGGTGAACCCCACTCCTCTTCCAGGGGAAGGAGGAAGGGATGGCAAGATGGCCCGTTCCAGCTCTAGGGCCAGCAGAGCCTTAGCCCACCCCTCACCAGGTACAGCTAGAGGAGACAAGGGATGTGTATCTGGTGGCCCACATCCACAGTCCTGTGTCCTGGCTGCCCAAGGGATAGGACATGGTGCCCTTCCTTCTTTGGAAGCGAGACAACAGAAACCCAGAGACAAGTTAAGCTAAGCAGGACACATCCCTTCCCTTTCCCTTGGCAGAGCAGTAATCATGCAACCCCTCTTCCTTGAAAACCCAGGGTTGGCAAAAGCCAAGGACAAACAGCTCTGAGTCTGGGTAAGTGGAGGGGCAGGGGGAGCAGCCACGGGAAACATCTACTGAGAGGCCCCAGCCCTCCCAGCCCACCTGGGAACCCAGGCCCACCTTGCCCCTGCACACCAGGTCTCGGATGTGGGTCCACAGGGCACTACCCCGAGTACACAGGTGTTTTTCCGCAGAGGCCACCCGGCTCCGACCCACCCGGCCTGGGTGGAAGTACCGAAGGAAGCCCTGCATGGCAGCAGGGGCAGATAGCATATCTCGCATCCTCGACTCTGTTGTTCTGAGAGGCCCACAGGCTGGACAGGAGGACAAAGGCCGGCTCCCGGCCTCCGCTGCCTTTTGACCAAGCTTCGAGGGAAACCCCGCCTCATAGTCACTGGCCAAGGTCAAAGTTTCCATCACCCCTGCATTCCATGTTTTTTTGCCTGTGTATGGGAAAAACAGCACACAACCCCCACGGAAGCCTACTGGTTACGGGAATTCCACTGCCTTGGTCTCCTCTTAAGCCTGGGCTTCCTTCTCAAGTGATCGGTTTCCTGTGGTCCAAATCTGGAGATGCTGAATGATGTGTACAATTGGTAAACCCACTTCAGGCTGGTAAGGTTCTGCAGTCTGCTCCAGGACCAGCAGCCCCCTCAACAGTAAGCCCAATAATGACCCATGCTGCTTCCAATGAACCCAGGGCAGAGAAGATTCTGCATGAGGGTCCCCAGGCAAGCTGAGTGATGAGCATCTCTGTGGTGGACCCCAGGCACCATCTGTTCCCAAGCATTGACATCCAGCATCCACCCCACCGCGGCCCAATGTTGCCAGGCTGATTCTTCACTAGGCCCTGATCTGCAGCTTGGCATGTGGGCCTCTGGCCCTTCAGCCCTCATGACAGCCTGGAATTGGCAGGTCCAATGGGAAAGGCCATCCTGAGGTTGGCTCCTCCCCAAAGGACCGAGTGTGCTTAGCAGGATAAAAGTCACACGAAGCACAGCAGGGTGGTGAGGGCTGGGCCTAGGTGCAGCCCAACCCAGAACAGCATCCAAGGCTGGCATGCTGCCTTGTGTGGTTATTTAAAATTCCAGAGACAACTAAGCAAGAGATGGAGACTTGGAAAAACTGGTGGCCCAAGGGGTGGGCTGGGAAGCCGCAGGCCAGGAAAAACTGACACACTTGGGGTGCCATCCAGGGCCCCCTGGGTTGCAAGGTCTCAGTGGGGAAATGGACCTGCTTTGCAAGGGGACTGGGCAGGTGGGGGCCTGTGTGCTCACACTGAGAGGGTGGTCTGCACCACTGCATTGTCTCCCCAGGGGTCAGGCAATGTTGAGGCCTTGGAAGAACTGTAATTAGTAGGCCTGGAAGATGGGTACCCAGAGGCCTGCCTAGACAACAGCCGAGCATGTCCACCCCAAGGAGGCAGTGAGGAGCAAGGAAGGCCCAAGTCCAACCAGGGCAGGTACTGAATGGGGCCCTAAAGCCCCTAACCACCCTGCATGATGGCTCGGCTAAGGATCAAGTATGGCCCTGCTTGCTATGCAGTCCACATGGCCAGGAGGCCCATTACTGATGGGTAACTATAGTGCATGATCTCAACAATTCTTGCCCTGGGGGGGTGGGGTGACTCAATGGTCCAAAGAAAGAAATGCTTATTCCTTCCTCACTCACCTCCTTATACACAACAGCTCCTCCACACCCCTTATCTCAGGTCAGATGGCCCAGCAGGGTATCTCAGGTCACTCCTGTCTGAGTTCTACACATTTGTACCATAACCTACTCCACTCCCTGGGGTGGGTCTTTAAGAGGCTGCCAGAGAACCCCATACTCACTGAGAGAGAAATCTAGCCTCCTGCTATGGTCTTCAGGCTCTACTCAACCCATGACGACAATCTGTTCTCTTGAGCCCTGGCACAGATTTAACTGTGATCCCAGAGTCCTCAGCATCACTTAGAAAGATAAAAGCAGCTGAATATGGTAGTGTATGCCTGTATTCGCAGCTGCTTAGGAGGTTGAGACAGGAGGATCATAAGCTTGAGGTCAGCCTGGGCTCCATAGCAAGTTCAAGGCCGGCCTGGGCAACTTAGCAAGACCCTGTCCCAAAATAAAAATAAAAAGGGGGTGAGGATATAGCTCAATGGTAGAGCACTTGTCTAGCATTCACAAGGCCCTGGGTTAAATCTCCAGCAACCTCCCCTAAAAGATAAAAGGGTTGGGGGTATTGCTCGGTGGTAGTGTATGTTTAACATGTATGATGCCCTGGGTTTGATCTCTAGCACCCCCTCACCACACACAAAAAGATAAAGGAACTCTCATACCTATGGATGGCTATAATAAAAAAAGACTGACTACAAATCAATGTTGGTGAGGATGGAGAGAAATGGGACTTCTCAGGGACCACTAGGGATAAAAATGGAAAAAGTAGAGTAGCTCCTCAAAGTTAACTTGCTGCATGACCCAGCAATGCCACTATTTTGTCTACCCAAATAGAATGGAGACATCTGTCCACATGCAAACTTATACCAACTCCATGTTCACAGAAGCATCAACCATAAGAGGCCCAAGCAGGAAACACCCCAAATGTCCATCAACTGGTGAGTGGAGAAGCAAAACCATGGGACATATTTGTGGTGGAATGACAGCCATTGCTGGCAATGCCAAAGATGTGGATGACCCTCAGAAACATTACTGGTCACAAAAGACCACCTCTGGTATGAGTCCATTTATATGAATGTGTAAAATGGGCAACTCTCTGGGGACGAAAGGCAGATCAACCTGATGGCCTCGTGGAAATCTGAGTTGCAAGCCCAGCAAGACACACAAAAGGTTAGGAGAAATGGAACAAGCAAGTGAAACAAAAGGCAAAACTCTATGCTTTGATACGAAGTTAATCCCAAAGACAAGGAATGTTGTTGCTATCAGGTGCCATTGAGTGGGGTTTGATTCACAGTGATCCTATGTACAACAGAACGAAACACTTCTCCACTATTCATAGGGCTTTTGGTGGCTGATTGTCTCAGGAGTGGCCTGCCAGGTCCCTCTCCCATTTTCGGGGTGCTGGGGATCGAACTCAGGGCCTCATAGCATGTGGACCAAGCACTCTACCAACTAAGCCAAACCCCCATCCCAAGGAGAAGGAATGATGCTGTTGTTAGGTACTGTCGAGTTGGTGTCTGACTTACAGTGACCCTATGTACAACAGGGGAAACAGGATTGTTAGTGCCTCTCTGCTATTCATAGGGTTTTCAGTGGCTGATTATTTTTTGGGAGTGGCTTGTGGGTCCTCCTCCCAAGCCTACAGCACCTGGTATTCCCAAGAGGTCTCCCATCCAAGTATTAACCAGGCTCGACCCTGCTTAGCTTCCGAGATCCGAGGGGATTGGATGCCACAGGGGTAGGGCTGCAGGCCAAGGAGAAGGAATAGGACTACGGAAATTCAGCAACCCAGGAAATTCATGAGTGGAAAGAAGACAATAAAAAGATGAAAGGGAGATATCTATGAGGCTCTAAGTGCCTTCAACTTTACTGACTCTGCTGATGCCCATGGATGCTGGGCCTGGCCTAGGATGTGCCAGGGCACCCCACAGTGCCTTCAGGCCTGTCCTATCTAGCTAAGCTATACCTCAGGCACCCCCCAAATCCTGTGTCACTGCTGGTGCTGCTGAAGATGATGATCCTCTCACCTTGGAAAATCTCTCCCTGAAGACACAGAGTCATTGTCCCCTCCTCTGTGATGGTGTCTTTATGCCCTGTGTTCTGCAAATTTACAGCCATCTGAACCATTGGTGGCCCCTGTGCCAGGGCCTGCCTTGGCTTTTGGCACATCTGCAGTGTCTTCCTTTCCGAGCTTCTCTGCTCTGGACCATGAAACCTGGAGACAGATGTCTTCTTGTTTTCAGGGTCTCTGGGGCTTAACATGCAAGAGATCCTGTGCCACCAGGGTGGCACAGCGGGCTCATGGTGTCTGATGGCTCACTTGCTTATATGGCTCACCGACGCTCAGAACCAGCTTGGAAAAGACCTGGCCTGGGCCTTCTGTACCTGTCCACACATGAGGGCTGGGATTCACTTGGTCAGCAACTTTTCCCTAGATAGTCAGCACCACCTCATTGGCTGGGTCCCAGCTGAGTTCTATATCCCTCTGCCTTTTGGGCTTGTGGCTCTGAACAAAGCAGCTCATCCATCCTGGGTTCAGGAAGGGGGAAGCCCTCTCTTCTCCTCTTGTGCAGTCTCTATCTTGTAAGAAGGGAAGCAGGGACCTCACGACTCAACAAGGACAATCATGCAAACAGCAGAGGCAGAAACCTAAGTCTCGGGCCCGTGGTTCCTGAACCCAATGCTAACCAGCAGCACTTAGGAAAAAGCAGAGCCAGGACCTCAACCCTAGAAGATTCTGGTGGCTCATGCTCATAGGTATAGGAGCAGCGTCCATGGAGACTGGGTTCCCACCCTGGCTCCTTCCTCAGGGCCTGCCCGCCTGCTGGGTCTAGACTTCTTCTCGTCCTCCCTCAGACACCCTAGTGTCTTCTCCACCTGAACGGTGATGGCCTCTCTTACTGGAAGTCTCTCCACTCCACTTAAGAGGCAAGGGTGCGTAAAGGCTGAGTGTTGGGGGGCTGTAGGCTGCACCATCCGTATCAGCTCAGCAGTAGGAGGCAGAAAGCCAAGGACCCCTCCCACACCCACAGCAAGGAAGGCGCCTGATGTCACCAGGAAAGCCTGGACTCAGGAAGGCTGGTCCCCAGTGAGTCACGGCTCCTCTCTGGTACGACCCAAGGAGAAAACAGTGTCCATGGTGGAAAAGAAGCCAGACTGGGATCACAAGGTATCACCAGCTACTCCCCCGACTTCCTTCCTCCCAGGATCTCATAAGCCCCCGCCATCAGAAGCCTGGGTCCCTGGGAGCCGGGTCAGCCGCCTCCTACATGACGTGAGTCATAAAGGTTCTTCACACAGCACTCAGATTCCTTCCCATTTCCTGAGGGTCCATGGGCCAAGTTTCCCATTCATCTCTCAGATCAAGGCAGAGACCAGGGGGCTAGAGCACGATCTTCTTCTCTGCCGCCTCTGCACTAACAATGATGATGACAAATAGGAATAATAATAGCAAACATCGGCCAGGCCCTGAAAGTGACGTGTCCCTGAGCCCTCATGGCATCATGGCCCCCCATCTGATTTATAGGTGAGGAAACAAAGTTGGATGGGGGTTGGCGGTGGATGACTCAGGTCACATGGACAATAGCGGGGGATGGGGGCATGGAAACTGACAAGGATTCTCGTCTTAACCAAACTCTTAAGGTGGATTCTGAGCTCCTTTTTTCAACTCAGCCCCATCCTTGGGCATACCCTCAATTTTAGCAAGAATCCTATCAAATCGGTTTCGCTGGAACTCCCACCCTAGATTTCTGACTGGGCTCCTCATCCTCCACCACCTGGCCTGCCTTTAGAAAGAATCCTATTAGGTAGTTTTAGCCAGAGTGCCTGTGAACCCTGATGTGTCCTCTCAGTCATTTTCTACCCAGTGACACCCCCTCCACCCTATTCCGTGGCTATAAATTCTCAATTTCCCCTTTATTTATAGAGTTGAGACCAATCTCTCTCCTACTTCAAATCCTTAGTATCATAGTTCCTATACCTATTTCAGTGGTCCTGAATAAGATCTGCCTTATTTTATTTTAATTTGCTAGTACTGGAAGGTTGAAATCAAGGCCTCACACATGCTAGCAAGTCCTCTACCACTGAGTGGCACCCCAGACCCTTTGAATATTTTTATTTTGAGACAGGGTCTTGTTAAGTTTTGCAGGCTACTTCTGGCCTTGAGCTCACAATCTCCTGCCTCAGCCTTCCAAGTGATCAGGATTACAGGTGTGTGCCATGTGCCTTAAGAGTTTTGGTCACTGTTTTCTGGCACTAGGGATATGAATCCATGCCCTTGTGTATGCCAGGGAAGCACTCTGCCACCAAGCTACAGGCCCATCCCATGCCTTAGAGTTTTAACAAGTATCAGGCATAATTTTTTAAAGAGACACCCCCCACCCCCATCTGGGTTTTGGGGCCTGGCAGGCCAACAGGGTAGAACTCTTGTGGAGCTGTCCTCAGAGCACAACTGGTGGACACATGCAGCCTCTGTCTTCCTCAATATGTGCTCACCTTTGACATTTGCTTGGAGACCTCATCCTTCACGAGCACCAGGTGATGTCTGATTACCTGACCTGTCTTCAACAAGAATCCTGTTAGGCTGGTCGAGCCAGAATCCCCCTGGCTCAGGATGTCTCCTTTTAATAGTTTTTGATTTACTGTTCCTCACTCTGTTGCTTGGCTATAAATTCCCACTTGTCTACACTGTAGTTGGAGCTGAGCCCCATTCTATACAAAGACCTCTTTTCCTATATGGCACTGTCTTGAATAAGATTTATTTTTACCATCTTCACTACTATCCAGCTTGGTTTTTCTCTCCTTTTCCCTGGATTAGGGAAAGATGCTCAGAGTGAGAAAAAAGCACATACAGTGTTCAGAAAGACATATTTTGTTTACATATGGTAGCCTCACAGCAAGCTGTTTCAAAAGAGGCCGTGAAGCAAGGCACAGTGATATATGTCTCTAATCCCAGTGACCTGGGAGACGGAGGCAGACAAGATCTCAAGTTTGAGGCCAGAGGCAGCCTGTATGACTTAGAGAGACCCTGACTCTAAATAAAAAGGAAAACATGGGCTGGGAGTGCAGTCAAGAGGTAGAGCACTTGCAAAGTATGTGTGAGGTCCTGGGTTCAACCCTCAAGTATTGACATAAATAAATAAATAAATACATAAATACATAAATACATAAATAAAGTGTTTGAGGCCAGAAGCAGCTTGTGCAACTTAGTGAGATGCTGTCTCAAAATAAAATAAAAAATAGAAAAAGGGGCTGAAGGTGCAGCTCAGTGGTAGAGTACTTGCCTCGCATGCATGAGACACTGGGTTTGATCCCCAGAACTGGGGGAAAAAAAGAGGGCTCAATGACAAAGGAGGAAGACAGAAAAATGGAAGATCAGTGTCTGCTCTGTTATCTTTTCCACTGAGACCTCCAGTTAGCTATTGACAATACTCAGATGCCTTAGTATAAAAGCAAGCCATTTCCAGGATGCCAGCAGTTGAAGATTCAGATGATTCAAATCAAAACTGTTGGAACCTGAACCTCCCTTTGCCTTGTTTGACGAGCTGACAAAGGAGCTAGGCATCCCATCTGTTGATGCCCCTGGGCTCAGCTGTGAAGCCATTTAGGATGCAGGCTGTGAGTGAGTCCCCCTGCCTGGGCTGTGGGTGAGGAATGCCCCAGGCTGGAGGCAGTGACAAAATTTGGAGGTAGAAGGAAAGGGGGAGCAATGGGGACATGGGCCAGGACATAGTGGCCTCATACTCTGCTCCCTCCACCATGCTGGTCATCTGGGGACCTTGAGCAGGGTAGGGAGGCATCCGAGCTCTCTCAAAGATCTGCTGCAAGCATCAAATGGGAGAGCAAATCAGCTGTGGTTTGGATGTGCTCTGACCCCCAAGGATTCATGTGTTGGAGGCATGGTCCTCAGTATACTTGAGGTAGTAGGATCTTAAAAAGACAGGGTTTAGTAGGAGGTCTTCAGGTCATGGGGGAGCTGCCCTAGGAGGGGATTAAGGTAGCTCTCATGGGACTCTTAAGCACTAGCGAGAGTGGGTTGTTCTAAGTTAAGCCTGACCCCTGAATTGCTCTGTGGCTTCCTATCTTGACAAGTGATCTCTTCTTTCTGCATCACCCCATGATATAATGTGCCAAGAGCATCCTTACCAGAGGCCAAACCCATGAAATTGCCCCATTTTGGACTTTCAGCCTCCAAAACTGGGCTAAATAAATCACTTTCTTTACAAGTAACCTGCCTTGAGTATTTTGTTATAGTAATGAAAAATGGACTAATGTGACATGCATCAAAGGGCCTGAGCCATAACCAATACTCAAACTGCAACTGTCACCTGGCAGACGTGAAAACACTTTGATCTCAAAGAAGACCAGCAACAGGATGCTCACAGAATAACAAAATATGGAAACTGCATTGGCATCCAACAAGGTGGAGAGGTCCATCCGTGTGGCTAACTTGCTTTATGAGATTCTCTACAAAGGTGAAGAGAGTGAAGAAGATCTTCACGGCAGAGCAGGGACAGGATAATCAGAGGAACATTTTTGCTTTTAGTCCTTGTGTCAAGGTACAGGGAGCCCAGGAGGCCCCAAGCCTCCACAGTGAAGATGAGGTAGGAATGTGCATCTCTGGAGAAGTCAGTCAACTAGGGGGCAGGGACCTTGCTGCTATGAATGAGAATGTGGGTCTTCTTCTCAATGCCATGAATTACTCAGGGCAAAGTCACCTACCTTTGTTATTCCTGGCACTCAGTATTTTACCACAACATGATTTTTACTTCCTGCCCTTGGGAAGGAAGGGAAGTGGGACTTCTGGGGGAGCTGGGTGGTCCCACAGGCATCTGGATTGCCAAACCCTCTCCCTATCAAGGCCTCACAGAAAGATGGGAGGTCCTGGTAGCCCGGAGCAGGATCCCACACCTGACCTACCTCCAGGGCAGGGTGGGGTGAGGCAGAGCTGGCTGAGCTGGGTCTGATAAGATGTGCTTTAAAGAAAGTGGACACCAGGACTTTCTCCCAGTAATCCCTGCAGAACGATTAGGCAGAATCACACAAAGAAACCCAAGGCAAGTTCTGCCAAGTGCCAAACACCGGTGTTGTTTCCAGGGGCTGGACAAAGTTCCAAAGAACCAAGGGCCCAGAAGGTCCTCCATGAGGTCCTATATAGACACATTCTATTGGTCCACCTGGGCAGTTCTATATCAGCTCTGGGGGGATCCATGTGTACCCTGTTCAGGAATGTAGCTGGATTCTGGGTCTACACCCCAGGATGGAAGTCAAGTGAATTGACTCTGGGGCTCATACTTTTCCAGGAAGAAGCAGCCCCAGAACTGCCAACTTCATCCCAGGGTACCATGGAAATGTTCTGCCTTTGGGCTATCCTAGGACCATATAGGAGCTCAGGCCCTGGGTGGAAAAACAAGTTTAGCAGGAATTCTATTGGGAACAAAATGGGACATACTCAGAAGAGCAGAAGGACCAGTGCAGGTGCCAAAAGCCAAGGCACCTCAGTGTCCCCCAGCATCAAATGAGAAAGATCGTGGAGCCTCTGGAGGAGGGTGGGAGGGGTGGGCAGCCTCACCTGGACCTGACCTTTGCCCATGAGCTTGTCTGTGCTCTCGCTGTCGTCCTTGACCGTCTTCGTTTTGTTGCAACACTTTGTGTAGCACAGGATCCGCAGGGTCTGGGAGCCTTCCAGCTCTATTTCAAACTCCTGTGGCCCCGAGGAAGAGGGAAAGTTACGATCCGTAAGTAAAAAGATGTAAGTGTGTGGTGGCCAGCACTAGGGACTGGAGGGGTCTCAGAACTGTGGCTCACCAATAAATGGTGCCCTTGCTGCCCTGGAGGACCTGTGTCTTGGGGGCTGTACTCAGTCCTGGGACCCTCAGGGACATTCCCTGAGGCCCTACACTGAGGCTTGGCCTGGAGGCATCTGGAAGGTCTGAATCCCTCACAAATCCGAACTCAGTATACCAGCATCTCCAAGAGTGGGCCCTAAAAGATGCAGCTACCCTATGACTTTGGGTGATAATGTCATGTGACCATGGGTCATTTTTACGGCAGTGAAACTATTCTGGATGATACTATAATGGTAAATACATACTATTTATTTGCCAAAACCAATAGGATGCACAACACCAAGAGTGAATGCTAATGTCAACTATGGACTCTGGTTGACGATGCATCAATGCAAGTTTATTGATTGATTATAACATGTCCCGCTCTGGAGCAAGATTTTAGTAGTGGCAGGGCAGGACATATGTGGGAATCTCTGTCCTTTCTCTTAATTTTGCTGTGAACCTAAAACTGCTGTAAAGAATAAAACTGAAGCTGGGCGTGGTGGCGGTTGCCTGTAATCCCAGCAACTTGTGAGAAGGCAGGAGGATTGTGAGTTCGAGGCTAGAGGCAGCCTGCATAACCTAGTGAGATGCTGTCTCAAAATAAAAAGTAAAACAAAAGGGGGCTAGGGCCACAGCTCAGTGGTAGAGTGCTTGCAAAGCACACATAAAGTCCTGAGTTCAACCCCCTCTCCAGTACTACAAAACAAAACAAAAAGAATAAAATCAAGGCTGTGAGTGTAGTTCAGTGGTCCAGGGTGTGCTTAGCATGTGCGAGGCCTGGGTTCAATCTTTGGCTCCATAACATAAAATAAAATTTGATTTAATAAAAAAATAAATTCTACTTTAAAAAAAAGTAATCCAGTTAGGCATGGTGATGCATGCTTTTAATCCCAGTGACTTGGGAGACTGAGGCAGGAGGATTGCAAGCTCGAGGCCAGAGGCAGCCTGCGTAATTTAGCAAGACCTTCTCTCAAGATTAAAAAAAAAACAACAACAAAAAAAGTGGGTTGGGGTGCAGCCCAGTGCTAGAACACTTGCAAAGTATGTGCAAGGCCTTGGGTTCAGCCCCCAAGAACCAAATAAATAAATAAACAAATAAAAATTAAAAAGAAATTAAAAATTTTAAATGTGATCCATGGAAGAGATAAAGAGGAGGACTTGGACTGTTCCCTTGGGCTTTCAGGCTATTGCTGTGGGTGTGGGGAGTTATATTGCTCTGTATTTGTACCGATGCTATGCACACATGACCTCCAAGTGGGGAAATGGAGGAGCGTGAGGGAAAAAAAAGCAGCTATTTCCAGGAGGGTGTGCCAGGAACGTGTGTGTCCACACGGGTGATCCAGATGCACACCAGGGGACCTGCTGTTATGGAACCCTCCAGGCCTTCACACTCCCTGGAGCTGTAGCTGACTCCCACTTGATCCGTTTTGCAACTGCCCAGAGCCCCTTCCTCATTGCCTCTGTGGGGTCGCAGCCCCCCTGCTCTCTGCAAAGCCTCCAACAATGGACCCTGCACAGCTCTGACACCCTTCACCCTGCCTGTACCACAGTTTCTCCTTGGCCCTTTGCACAGGGACGTCTACAGCTGCAGTGAGCAGGTGACTGCACTAGGCTCTTGCGCCTTTGTCCTATCTGGGCAGCAATTCCAACAGTCAAAGAAGAGTTGAGGCCACACAGCAAGACCTGGCTTCCAGTCCCACACTTGCTCCACTAGCCATACCACCAGGGTAGACCAAGGGGCCATGGTTTCTTCCTCTGTAGGAAAAGGAGGGAAGTAGCTCTGCAGCCTGGCTGTTCTGCCAGGACTATCAAGAATAAGGTTCTTGAGGGCTGTGGAGGGTTGTGGCAGAGGCTGGACATGGCATCTCGTGGGTATGGGGGCTTCGTGGATGCAGGCCGTTCTGTGATTTTGCCCCAACTCCAAAGGCTCAAGGCCCCAAGTGAGCCACACAATAGCTCTCTGAGACCAGGGAAAGCACAGCAACAGACTACACAAGCCAACACCAGAGACCAGCCCAGAGGACCCCTTAGATAGGACGCCCCAGCTCCCTTGCTCCAGGTCCCACAGGTCTCAGGAATGCATTCTAGCTTCCAAGGAAAAACACTACAGAAAGCAACCAGCAAATACTGGGTCGTAACAAAGGCAGGACAAGAGGCCCTTTTACGTACTCTTTCCAAACACTTCGGCAAAACAGGTTATTTCTTTGTAAAAGGAGTGGGTGGGTAAGATTCTTAGGAACACAGAGATAAAATCTCTTGGCCTGAAATCTCTGGCCACACCCCCTTTCTCCACCCCCAGCCCTCCCTCAAGGATTTTCCCGGAATGCTGATGGCCTGGCCTTCGAGGGAAGCCCTTAGCCCCTGGAGGTTTTAAACTCTGGAAAACATCCTGGCCGTGGGCTCTTCACCTCATTCCAGTTCGGCTCTGTCGTGTCCCGGTAGACGCGTGTCTTTGCTTTATTCACAAAATACCCAAAGGAGTCCACCTCCAGGGTGCAGTACAGATCTGTGAGAAGACAACAGGGAGAAAGTAACTATACTTTTCCATATCACTTGCATTTTCTGTAAGCGCAGGGAGAAAAATAGTCTTTGCATTCTTTTATAGATAAAACACCAAGTTGGGCATGGTGGTGCGTGCCCATAATCCCAGAGGCTTGATCTGGGAGGCCAGAGGCTGGAGGATCACTTGTTTTGAGGCCAGTGGCAACCTGCATAACTTGGTAAAAAATAGTAAAGAGGCTGGAGATACAGCTCAGTGGTAGATCGTTTCCAAAATATGTGTGAGCCCTGGGTTCAGCCTTCCAGTACCGCCAAAACAACAAACAAAACAAAACAAAACAAATACCAACTGGCAGCTAGTGTGAATGAACATCTCACAGAAGGCCCCTGCCCTGCCCATGGAGCTGGGAAACAGGAACTCACAGGGCATTCACTTATTTGGTCACTAAGCAATGTCCTGCTAAAGCCCTTTGGTGACAAGGGCCCTATGCTGCGTGGGAGGTAAATGTGCCATGGTAACCTCAGGGGGTGAGTCCCACACAGTAAGGCCACAGCAGAGGGCGTCTCCTGGGAACTGGAGACTGAGGGCGGCTCCTTTGATCTGAGCAGACTCAGTGGGAGTTTTGTCAGGCAGAGAGCTGGAACACAGGGGGTTCCAGGCCAGTGTGGGGCATAGGAAACAACTCTGTGCTAGAAAAGTTGTAGGGTCCATGGGGATAGGAGGGTGGCGAGATGTAGGGTGAGTGGGGCTGGACTGTGTGTGGGGTCTACTTGGCTGTAAGGAGTGAAGACAGGGTGGAAGTTGTGTTTTAGAGAAACCACTGGAAGGGTGGGGGGATGGGGGTGGGACCTGGTAGCAAGGCCCAGGGAGGAGGTCAACTGTCGAGGGTCCATGTGAGGGAAGCAGAGCTGATAAAGAAGTTGCACTAATGGAGAACAACCTTGATGCCACAGAGCAAGGAGACAGGACCGTGTTCCTGGACTGGCCACAGGGTGGACAAGGGGACCACTCACGGGGCAGAATGTCAAATAAGAGCAACAAGTTTGGGGGCTTCGATTGTAGGTCTGGTGAAATTTAGAGTGTGGGGTGTTGAGGGAGGGACGCCAGGACAGAGAAGTTGAGGATGGAGAGGCAGGTCTGCTGCCATCTGCATTGTTGATGGACATGTCCTGGGAGCAGGTGCAGGGAGGGAGGAAGGTCTGGGTAGACCCTTGAGAAACACTGACACTTATGGGGCACCCAGAGAGGGGAACGTGTGTTACAGCTTTATGGGGGCATAATCTGTACTCCACACAATCCATCCATTGCCAAGTGTGTGGTCTGACAAATTTTTTTTCTTTTTCTCTTTCTTCTCTTTTGCGGTACTGGATGTTGAACCCAGGGTCCCACACGTGCTTTTTGCAAGTGCTCAACTACTGACCTGCACACTCCCAGCCCATTTTTGTCTTTTTATTTTTGAGACAGGGTCTCACTAAGCTATGCAGGCTGCGTCTGGTCTTGAATTTGTAATCCTCCTGCCTCAGCCTCTCCAGTTGCTAGGATTAAAGGCGTGTGCCACTGCACCCAACTTGGTTTGAGAGTTTCTGATGAGTGTATACACTTGTGCAAAAAGCACTTGTGTGAATAACACAATCATTTCAGAACACTGCCCTCACCCCAAAGTCCCCTTGGGTTCATCTGCAGTCAAGCCTCACTCCTACCCTCAGCCCAGACAACCTCTGCCAGGGTTTCTGCTCCGTATTGTGCCTTTTCTACAAGTTTCATATATGTGGAATGATATCCTATGTAATCTTTTATATCCGGCCTCCTTTGTTCAGTGCAACATTTTTTAGGTTCATCCAGACTGCTGCATTTAACAGTAGTTTCCTTTTTGCTGCATGGATTTGCCATATTTTGTACATCCAAGTCTTTATGTGGGCTTATGTTCTCATTTCTTGCAAGTAAATAATTAACAGTGGGACTGGTGGGATATGAAATAGGCTGCATGGTTCTTTAAAACATGAAACACAGCCAGACACCACAGCACCTGTCTGTAATCCCAGCTTTATTCACAAAACACTCAAGGGAGGCAAAAGGATCTCAAGTTTGAGGCCAGAAGCAGCCTGTGTAACTTAGTGAGACCCTGTCTCAAAATACAGAAAAAAAAAAAAAAGAAAAAGAAAAAGAAAAAGAAAAAGAAAAGGGGGTAAAGGTGCAGCCCAGTGGTGGAACAAGTGTGAGGCTCTGGGTTCAACCCTCCAGTATGAGGGAGTGGGAAGAGCCATACAGTGCAGATAAGTAGTAGAATACATGCTCAGCATGCATGAGGACCTGGGGTTCATTGCCAGCACGAAACAAAGATTGTGTAGCAGTCTTTTCCAGGGTGGCTGCTCCATATACATCTGTATCTGTGGCATACAAGGCTGTTTTTCCACCAGCATTTGTTAGTGTTCTCTTTTTGGGTTTGTTTTTTGTGGTGCTATGGGTGGAACCCAAGGCCATGTGCATGCAAGTGCTCTACTACTGAAATATACCCCAGCTCTAGTGTGCCCTCATTTTTGAGAATTGCTGTCCTGGTGGGTGTGAAGTACATCTCAGTGTGGTTTTTGCTCTACCACTGAGCTGCTCCCCTACCCCCCCCCCCTTTTTGTGGTACTGGGGATTGAACCCGGGGCCTCGTGCCTGCATGCTTTGCAAGTGCTGGACCACTGAGCTGTGCCCCCAGCCTTTTTTTTTTTTTTTGAGACAGGGTCTCGCTAAATTACGTAGACTGCCTCTGGTCTCAAAATTGTGATCCTCCCACCTCTGCCTCCTGAGCCGCTGGGATTACAGGCATGCACAACCGTGCCTGGCGCCCCCAGCCCCTTTTTAAATTTTTTATCTTGAGACAAGGTCTTGCTAACTTGTGCAGGCTGCCCTTTAGCCTCAAACTTGGGATGCTCCTAACTCCACCTCCTGAGTTGCTGGGATTATAGGAATGTGCCTGGCTTCAACGTGTTGGGGCTTTTTGGTTTTTGTTTTTGTGGTACGAAAGAGTTGAATCCAGGACCTCATACATGCTTTTACAGGTGCTCTACAACTGAGATGCACCACCAGTTCTTTTAATACTTTTTTATTTTGAGACAAGGTCTCATAAAATTACACAGGTTGCCTCTGGCCTTGAACTTGGGATCTTCCCATGTCTGCCTCCTAAATCACTGGGATTACAGGCATGTGCTACCATGCCCAGACTTTCAGACACCAAATTTTGGAATTATAGGTCTGTACCACAAAGCCCAGCTGACAAGTATCTTCCCATATACTTATTAGCTACTCCTATATCTTTGGTGAAGTGTCTATACAAATCTGTCCTTCCCCCCACCCCCAGTACTGGGGAGTTGAACCCAGGGCCTCATGCATGCTTTTTAAGAGCTCCACCACTGAGCTACATCTCTAGTCCCATTTATTTACGTTTTATTTTGAGTCAGGGTCTTGCTAAGTTACACAGGCCGCTTCTGGCCTCAAACTTGCAATCCTCCTGTCTGCCTCCCGAGTTTCTGGGATCACAGGCATGCACCACTATGCCTGGCTCTGCTGCTTGTTTTAAAAATTGTACTGTCTCCCTGCTATTAAGTTCTTAAGAGTTCTTTATATTCTAGACCCAGGTCCCTGATCACATACATTGCAAATATTTCCTTCCATATAGTGACTTGTTGAGGGTTCTTTGTTTTGCAGCCACCATGGAAAAAGTAAGAACTGTGCCTGCTGATCACTCTCCTACCATGGACCCCAGAGCTGGAGGCAGGCGTTCACTGGGAGGTCAGTACAATTGCAATGCAGCGACCTTCACCTTTGATAACTTCAGCAGCTGCGAGAGAAAAGGGCATTATTCATCCAGCCCTTCAGAATAGCTAAATCTACTCTACTGATGGTTTGCAGGGCCACTACTGACAGCCCACTGGCTTGGAATTTACATTCTCAGGCGCCTCCACTGGGTTGGGCTGTCTCAGCACCTGCAATTACAAGACCTGCCTGCAGGGGGCAGCTCATCAACTCACAGGATCTGACATACGCACAGGAAAATAGTCCCACATCCTCAACCAGCACTGCCCCTCAAAGCCGTCAGAGGCCAAAGGGCTCTGGTGGTCATTTGAGCAACTTCTCTCATCCTCCACACTCTGCCCATTAGACCTTACTTGGTGCAGGCTCCTGTGTGGTCCCTGCTGCTTCCTCTATAAGCCACTTACTTGAACTCTGCTTAAACCCAGTGGCAGAGTGGACAATGACGTTCAGGAAGCCATAGAGCCCAGGAGATTCATCGTCTGCATTAGAAAACACAGAGGTGAGTTCTGTCCCCTTGGGAGAAGGGGCAGGGTGACAGGATGGCTCTGCTTCAGAATCAACCCAGCACTGGGCAAGCCAGTATCACAGACCAAGAATGTGCCCACTGCGGTTTCCATGTTTGGGACCTTAGGATGTAGCTAGGTTCCCAATGCAGGAAAAGTGATCAAGACAAAGGGTATTAGGGTTCCAAAGACTGGAGAGGGTGTTGGGGTGACACGGAATGTGGATGGAGGAAGCGCGCATGTGTGTGTGTACATGTGTGACAGAGACAATGTGTACATGTGCAACAGTGAATGTGAAACTCGGAATGGCCAAAAGTGTCGGCCAGCAAGTGCCTGGATGAGAGGAGGCCTGGCAGGACAGGGAAGAGGGGCCAGGTCCCCAGCACAAAGGTAAAACTAACAACTGCTACAAGCCTCATGACTAGGCACAGAAGCTTTCAGTCTCCCTGAATGGCCAGAAGAGAATGCCAGGGAGGAACTGCTCCTAACTGAGTCTGGCCACTCTGGGGAGAGGGTAACAAGCACACATATTCCTTCTCAAGGCGAGTTCACTGGCCACAGGACAAGGCACCATGGCCCTCTGCTCTCTGTCCTGGAGGCTGGCTTCACCTTCTTTGTTGATGGTCAGTGGAATGTTGTGGACAGTCTGGAGTTTGACACATGAGTTGGTCAACATCTGCAGCTCCACGGACGTCAAGGAAAAGCTTTTGAAACCTGAGAGGGTGAAACAGGGACAGGGACAGGTCAGTGCACACGGCTCCTGTGTGCCTCTCCCACTGGACCTCACCATGCGTGGTGGAGGTGGGGCGGGTCCAGTGGGGCCCCCAGGCAAAGAACAGGTTCGGCAGTAGAGCAAGGGCTTGTAGATGAGAGGAATCTCAGCATAATGCTTATAGACGTGCCCAGCCACATGCCACCTAAGCACAGCCCCAGTGGGCAAGTTTGGGAATGATAAGATCAATTGGGGGCACTTTCCTGGAAGGTTCCCTTAGATACACACCAGCGTGGCTCTGTCCCCTACTCCACTAACGTGGGCCAATGTCTCTCTACTGCATGGGGATAAGGGCTTATTTCTGGGCCCAACACTGAGCAGGGTACAGATGCCGCCACCCTGGAAGTGGTTTGGGCCCCTGTATTAGGGTAGGAATCCCTGGGACATGAGCCCCGGATGGAGCCCCCTGGCCCTACAGGCCATGGTAGCACAGAAGAGAAAATGTAGGCTGGCTCATGGAGCGTTGAATGATAAGCCTGAGGACACGGGAGCCCAGGCCAGGTCAGAGGCAGGCAGAGCCCCCAGCCCAGGTCTGTGTGCAGAAGCTGAACCAAAAAGGCTGCTTCATGCTTCTGCCACCATGGAAAGACCTAGCTGCCTGGGACACAGGGTGTGGCCTGCCTCTGCTGCGAGAGAGGGTCAGTGGGGAGCGGACAGCTGTACCCTGCAGACTTGGGGTGAAGTCTCTTTCCCTCCTCAACACTGCTCCAGGACCAGAGTGAAGGTTGAGGTTCTGGAGAAGGAAGGAAGCCATGAACAGGGACGCACCTAGAGCAGGAAGGGGCCATTTCAGACAGGAGGAAGTGTCCTGTCTTGAGAGGGCTGGCCTGGTGGACAGGACAGTAGGGCCAACGCAGCACAGCTGCCCAGGTGGGTCCCATCAAAAGCCCTCTCAGGATCAGCACCTGCTGAGATGCAACAGAAGCCCCAGGGAGAGGAGGGAGGCAGGTGAACAGGGGAAGCCTAGGGGAGTGTGGGAAGCAGTTCACAAAAAGGCCTGGAGGGCAGGTAATGTGTGTGTGGAGGCCCTGCGGGTAGGCAGCAAAGGTGAGGAACTCAGAAGTGTTGGGGATTTTTAAAATTATATCTCTCAACTAGGGTCCCTCATAACAGCCTGAGGGGTTGACCCCTAGTTGACCCCAGGGCTCATCCCACTCACTCACACCAGCTCCTCCCATTGAGTGAGCAAAGATGGCTCCCGGCCAGCTTGACCTGCCCTAACCACCCTAATTTTGATTGGCTCCCCTCACTACTTTCAGGTAATAACTGTCCCCACCTGGCAGGTATGTCAGTTTACCCGCTGTACCTGTCAGGTGTGGGCCCTGATTGGCTGAATCCCACCATGTGACCCTTCCAGGACCCTATAAAAGAAGGACTCCTGGACCCCATTTTCACCCCTACTGAACCTCATCCTTTGATCCTCACTTCTCTGACCGTCTCCTGGACCAGCGCTCCCTACTCCAGCAAGACCTTCTAGCAAGCCGGCGAGATCAAGCCCAGGGGCCCAGAAGAGCCTCCCAATTCCTCCCATCATTGGGAAGGAGGGAGGTAAAGAAGGTGAGCCGCTAGAGTCAAGACCATCAGACCTCCACGGAACACCAGTGGCTGTGGCTGTGCCTTTAAGGCTGAGCTGTACCAGCACTTAGTCTGCAGCATTCCATGCTGCAGGCCTAGAGCTAGCACTTAAAGGAATAGAGCTCTGCTCTATAGGGGCTGCTTGCTCCTTGCTCTCCACCAGGGGAGCATCCCAATAAACCTTACCTACCCTTGTTTAACCACCAGAAGGTCTCCCGAGGTCCTTCTTTCTGACACCGACCACGTTGTTATGTTGAGGGTTTGGCCCTAATCTTAGCCGGGCTAGAGCTAAAACTCCAACACAGAAGGACTTGGGGACACAATCACAGGGCAGGTGCTGAGGGTGGAATATGTGGGAAGGTACAAGAGGGCTGGGGAACTCCAACTTATTTATTTTTGCAGTATTGGTGGGTTGAACCCAGGGTCTTGCACACACTAGGCAAGACTCTACCACTGAGCTGCACCTCCAGGCCTTTTACATTTTTTTATCTTGAGTCAGGATCTTGTTAAATTGCATAAGCTGCTGCTGGCCTTGAACTTGTGATTTTCCTGCTTCAGCCTCCTGAGTAGCTGGAATTAAAGGTATGTGTCACAGTACCTGGCTCCCAAGTTATTTTCTAAATTAGGGCTCTATGTAAAATTTCCTTTGGAGACAGGCCTGAAAGGAAAATAAGGGGGTGTGTGGGGGGGAGAAGGGTTAAACCACAGAAGCTATCCATCCACAGGAGATGCCACTGGGACCCTGATGGCTAAAGGCCAAGTCCCCTCGGCGTACAGGCCACTTACACTTCTTCTGCTGCTCCCGGATGTTCTCCCTCCACTCGGCTCGCTCATAGTCAGAGGAAATCAGGAATGTGTAACTCTAGCAGGGGTGAAAAGAACACACCCCAGTTAGCTCCACACTGTCTGAGCCAGCACCAGGCAAGCCCAAAGGGTAGAGTCAGGGACCCCAACCTCCCCATCAATGGCTGACTGAGCCCAGGTGCTCTGCAGTGGCCAGCTGTGCTCCCGGACAGGTTCCCAGCTCCTAGCTCCCAGAGTGCTCCACTGGGCCACAGTGCCTGTGCAGTGCAGGTGTGCCTCTGGCATTGGACTCCTGAAATGCCTGGGTCAAAAGAGACACCGGCAGAGGAAATGCAGCTTAGGGAAGTGATCAGGTAGGGTCCTCAGAGGTGAAGGCTAATGTCAATCCAACCCCCCACATCCAACCAATAAGTCCACACTGTGACCCAGAGACAAGGCTCCTGCAGAGCCCCCAGGGGCCTCTCTCGGCCAGCTGCTAGACAATAAACTACTCTATCCTTTGACAATGCACCACAGAGGGAGAAGTCCAGGCTGTAGATGGCACCAGGAGCCACCCCAGAAGAGAACATGTGTCTCTGGCCCTGGAGGTCCCCAGACAGCAGCCTGCCAGGGTCAGGTTTGCACAAACCAACAGGCCACCACCCTAGGCCCTCCCTGGAGACCTCGCCACCTCCTAGCTGTAGGGGCTGAGGCAGGTGCCTGGGGCTACATCCCAAAGCATCAGCCAGAGGAACATGCATGGCTGCACATGCCATACCAAACAAGTCTCTCTTGGCATAGGGATGCCTTTTTTTTTCAGTACTAGGGGATTAAACCCAGGGCACTCTAGCACTCTGCCATGGAGCTGCATCCCCAACCCTATTTTTTATTTTTATTTTTTTGTAATTTTGAGACAGGGTCTGGTTAAGTTACATGGGCTGCCTCTGGCCTTGAATTTGCAATCCTCCTGCCTCAGCCTCCTGAGTCACTGGGATCACAGGTGTGTGCCACTGCCCCTAGCTACACAGATGCTCTTGAGGGAAAATGAACTGCAGTTGCCAAGGCCACACATGAGCTAGGGACAGCAGCTAGCTGGCTGGCTGGGTCTGGGCTGCAGCTAGCTGGTCAGGAGTCTGTTGCAGAGCAGGGCGAGCAAGAGGGCACTGGGCAGTAGGCACTCACTTTGCCGTTGCGGCTGTGCACACGGAAGGCCATGCTGGGAGACATGAGCAGCAGCAGTGACTCCTGCTCCGACAGCTTCTTCTTCAGCCTGTCCATGGCCTTGCTGCCCTTGTTTGCCCGCTGCGGAGAGAAGACAGGGTCTCACGTCTCCAATTCTGGGAACACTACCACCCACTTCCACTGTTTATGCCCACCATCCCCCATCCCGGGCCCACAGAGGGCAGATCCTGTCTGTCCACTCAACACAGCCCAGGGCCTTGGCCAGCTGGTGCTGGTGGCCTTCTGAGGACACAAACAGCCTTTCCTTGGGGGCCAAGGCCCAGCACAAATTGCGGACTTTCTCAGTAAACCTTCCTTCAGGGGCTCCCTAGGTCTGGTTTTCCTTGGAATGAGCTAGAAGAGGACAGTCCTTCTTCTCATAAGGGCAGAGTGGGGAGACCTTTATAGATCCTTACCCTCAACTTTTCTAACCTTGGGCAATGTCCAGGGGGACACTGTGGCGTACAGGGGCCCTCACCCCTTCCCTGACCTGAGTATATTCAGCATTAGGTCTCTGGGAATGTTTCTGGGGTCCCAATAAGCCAAGATCAACATCACTAGGACCTGGATGCTTCAGGTCCTGAGCCATGTGGATCCTTCTTGAAGTCCCTACACCCTGGGAAGGGGGCCAGGCAGCCACTCACAAGTTAGGATCCTGGTGCCAATCCCCAAAGGGTTACGCTGTAGCAACAGTCTACAGGGCTGCATGGCCTCTGAGGATGCAGCACTGGCCCTGCCTCTGCTTGGGGACACTCCTCCCTGGAGGCCACAGTCCTAGCTGGATGAATAAATGACCTACTGTCCATCCTACTGTCTGGAGATGCTGCATGCCTGTTGGGGACTTTTTTAAATTGTATCTCTCAACTAGGGTCCCTCATAACAGCCTGAGGGGTTGACCCCTAGTTGACCCCAGGCCTCATCCCACTCACTCACACTAGCCCCTCCCATCGAGTGAGCAAAGATGGCTCCCGGCCAGCTTGACCTGCCCTAACCACCCTAATTTTGATTGGCTCCCCTCACTACTTTCAGGTAATAACTGTCCCCACCTGGCAGGTATGTCAGTTTACCCGCTGTACCTGTCAGGTGTGGGCCCTGATTGGCTGAATCCCACCATGTGACCCTTCCAGGACCCTATAAAAGAAGGGCTCCTGGACCCCATTTTCACCCCTACTGAACCTCATCCTTTGATCCTCACTTCTTTGACTGTCTCCTGGACCAGCGCTCCCTACTCCAGCAAGACCTTCTAGCAAGCCGGCGAGATCAAGCCCAGAGGCCCCGAAGAGCTGAAGGCATCTAGCAAGCCACAAAGAGCCTCCCAATTCCTCCCATCATTGGGAAGGAGGGAGGTAAAGAAGGCGAGCTGCGAGAGTCAAGACCATCAGACCTCCATGGAACACCAGTGGCTGTGGCTGTGCCTTTAAGGCTGAGCTGTACCAGCACTTAGTCTGCAGCATTCCATGCTGCAGGCCTAGAGCCAGCACTTAAAGGAATAGAGCTCTGCTCTATAGGGGCTGCTTGCTCCTTGCTCTCCACCAGGGGAGCATCCCAATAAACCTTACCTACCCTTGTTTAACCACCAGAAGGTCTCCCAAGGTCCTTCTTTCTGACACCGACCACATTGTTATGTTGAGGGTTTGGCCCTAATCTTAGCCGGGCTAGAGCTAAAACCCCAACATAATTGTGGCGCCTCAAGGTGGGTATTAGGCCCACCCAACACCACGCTTGGACGCCAACACATGCCCCGTGTGCTCCTAAATGTGCTAGGTTTGCAGGGCAGTGGGCTGGGCAAGGGTCAGGGCCTAGGAGGACCCCCTTGTCCTGCTGTGTCTACCTCAGTGGGCCCCACCTTCTAGGGATATATCTCTTCGATGGCCAATGCAAGGCATGTCCTCTGGCCAGGGTTAACCCTAAACTTGAGAGGCTCATCCTCACTATCTCCATAACCTTCTAGACTTCCTTGGAAAGAACTAGGGGACTGCAGTCTGGAATAACTAGAGGGGTCACATGCCGCAACAGGGACAATCCCCCAAATCAGGACAGTTACGAGGGGCAGCTGGGCACCCCTCTGACCCCACATCCTGGCCACTCCTAAACCATCCACAGCCCAAGTGCAACTTTCCCTCAGGAGTTTAGTACTTCACTCATTGCAATGGGACGACACATGGACATCAGAACAGTGTACCCAGCAGCTGGAGTCAGTGGTTAAAGGTAAGAACTTGGAGGCACTTTGGTGCCTGCCAGGCCATAATTGGATATCACCCTCCTGCCAAGCAGAATGGTCTCCTTGCTTTTTCTGCCAATTCCATTAAAATGGACCATTCAGGCATTTGCCTGTGAACTTTATTTTATTATTACTATTTTTTTTTTTGGTACTTGGGGGTTGAATCTAGGGCCTTGCATATACTTTTCCAAGTGCTTACCATTGAGCTGCTGCCTCAGTCTATTTTTTATTTTTATCTTGAGATACGCAGGCTGCCTGGGGCCTTGACCTTTGATTTTCTTGTCTCTGCCTCCTGAGTTGCTGGGATCATGGGCATGAGGCTTGTCTGTGAATTTAAAGCAAATCACCCTCTCTTCCCCAACGTAAACTGCTGGTTGCCCAGGGTGAACCTGTGCATACCTGTTGTCCCAGCTACTTGGGAGGCTGAGGCAGGAGGATCACTTGAGCCCTGGAGGTCGAGGCCAGCCTGGGCAACATAGTGAGATGCTGTCTCTTAAAAAAATAACAACAAAAAAAATCTGCTAGTTCCTCCTTCCATATGTTGTCTGACTCTTCTTTTTTCCTACTTTATGTGACTTCCCAACTCCTTGTGCCCTCCCTGCCCAGGACTGATTTATTTACTTTTTTGATGGTACTGGTCCCACACCCAGGTCCTCACACATGCTTTGTAAGTGCTCTATCACTGTATGGCCTCTCCAGTCCATTTTTTATTTTTTATTTTGAGATCAGGTCTTGCTAAATAACACAGACTGCCTCTGGCCTCCAACTTGCAACCCTCCTGCCTCCACCTCCAAAGTCGCTGGAATTATAAGCGTGCGTCACAGCGCCCAGCCCTGCCCAGGATCTTTAAGTAATAATCATTCAACTTGTTTCCTATTTTGGTGGTGTACTGAATCTGCACCTTCTATGAGAAGAATCAGGGGCTCCCTAGGTCTGGTTGTCCTTGGAATGAGCTAGAAGAGGGCAGGGAACCTGAGTGATAGGTATAAGCTGGACATGTGTCAGACAAGAATCATATGGGCACCTGGCAGCATAAAGTTTTCCAGGTAAGAGCCTCTAGTCATGGATCAGACAACTGGGCTGTAGGCCATCTGCCCGGGAAAAGAAGTGTCCCATAAAGGCATACTATGCACACTCATAGTCATCACTCCTTTATTCCCATTAGGCCTGGGTTGCTAGTGCCTCTGGTAAGTGAGCCTCAATCTAGCTGTTTTTTTTTTTTTTTTTTTTCCTTCCCCCCGTGCTGGGGATCAAACTTAGGGCCTCACTAGGCAAGCACTCTACCACTGAGCTAAATCCCCAACCCCCAGCTGGGGGTTCTCAAAACAACCTGGCATCTGGATGTGACCAGATCTATATCACTCCAAAAGCTGAGAGTTCACAAGGGTCCCAACAGGTCCTGGAGACCAGCTACAGGGCCAGATTCCTGGTGGGGAGAAACCCACTGGCCTATGGCTGAGGGACTGCTGCCCACTCAGGCCATGCAGAGCCCGGCCCTGGCTCCCCCAGCCAGCTGTACCTTCTCTCTCTGGATGTCACTCTTGATCTGGGAGATCTTGATCTTCAAGGCATCCAGTTCCTCGTCTGGCACCAGGGGGATGTTGGGCACCGCCTCTGACTCGTCCACCATTTGGAAGCTGAGGTCCGTGAGCGGAATGTACCATTTGCAGTCATACTGCTGGGTTTTGCTGGGCATGAAAAGGAGAATGTTACCACACTGACCGCCTTCCTTTGCTAATGTCACTGTTTTCCAGAGGCAGAGAGTCCCACGTCCATAGCTGTGGACATTTACATGACCTAAAACCCATCTTGTGTTCCAACGGACAGGTTGTGATGAGGCCATTGGCAGATGCTGGCGCTCCCAGCCTCAGTGGCTCCTGGGAACATATAATCCATATACGTGACCCCAGGCCTCAAGGCATCTGAGGAGCCCTGATCCCCTTCATCCCGTGCTGATCCCCATGTAGGTGGCTGCCATGGGAGCACAGCAAGATGCCTGAAGATAGGGCATGACTGAAGTTCAGAACTGCAGAGCTTGAGGTGCTGAGGATCTACTTGGCATAATGGCCCTGCTTCACAGATGCAGGAATGGAGGTTCTTGTTTGAGCTGACTGATTAAATCCACTTGCACAAAAACAGGGAATGCAGAAAAAGAGCCCATGTCTGGTCCTTCCAGTGTGACTTTCTTTGCTCTAATCTAACCTGGTGTGAATCTGATCCCTTCAGGGGAGGGTCTGCAGGTCTATGCTGAGAATTACTTTGAAGCCAGCACTAGGTTCAGGGAAACAAAGTGCAGCAATCACTCAGTGATGTCTGCCAAAGGTAGAGGAGGGCTGGCTGCACCCCCTACACCAGCTGGCCTGCACCAGCCCCTGCAGCACCCGCAACACTCACTCTTCTCAGATGATTTACAACTAGACCTTCCTCTAACTACATGAAAAGTCATGGTCAAGTTCACCCCTTGCTACAGGAGTCAAAGCTGAGTCACCAACCCTGACCCATGACATCTCAAGATTGTTAGTGACAATCCTGATCCTGAGCCTGGCATCATATGCAGGTAGAAACTGAATGTAAAGCAAGGGGCTCAGCCACATCGTGACTTGTGTCCCTCGAAGAAACCCTCCCTCCTAAAGGCTTGGTAGGGGGTTGCCACCTGGCTGATCCCATAGTCACTCACCCTCCACTCTGCTTCTTGAGCTTGGTGCAGAGGAGCAGGTCGGTGAACAGGAAGATGTGGCGCAGCTTGCGGGCCCCCTCCACCAGCTCTACCATGAAGCTGTCCTTGAGCAGCTGCCGGTGCTGTGTGCGTGGGGTGGGGGCTCAAGTCAGGGCCAGGCCTGGGTGCGGTCACCAGGATATGCTGAGCCCTCCCACTCCAGTGAGGGCAAGCCAATCTTCTTGAGAACCCCCCACCCTGGGACACTTCACTCCCTCTACATCCAACTTGCAGATTCACTTTCCAGAATGTTCTACCCATCTCATCAGCCCTCTATGTATACCCTTCTTTGTTCAACAAATAATCCTGAGTCCCCCGTGGGTGTTCAGCCTGCAGAATACAGTCAGTGGATATGAAGCAGGGACAGCCATTGGCCTGGAGGATAGAGATACATCTACCCAAATAAATGGCCTGTTGTGAGAGAAAGGGACAGAAGAACTCCCTCTCTTTTTTGCAGTACTAGGGGGGCTGAACCCAGGGCCTTGCACGTACTTTCTGCAAATGCACTACTACTGAGCTGCACCCCTGGCCCCTTTTACAATTTTTTATCTTGAGACAGGGTCTCACTAAGTTATGGAAGCTGCCTCTAGCCTTGAACCTACAATTTTCCTGCTTCTGCCTCCCAAGTCACTGGGATTATAGGCATGCACCACCACGTCCTCTTTGAATAGGGTAGCCCGTGCCTCTCTGGGTTGGTGGCCTGAATCCCCAGCATTGGCAAGAAGCCAGCCATGCAAAAGAGGGGATATTCCTGTGGAGGGGCTGTCCCAAGCACAGGCCCCAAAGCAGGAAGAGGTTGGCACTTTAGGTATAGATGAGACAGTATGTAGGTGGGGAGATGGTAGGCCCAGGGGCTCTCTGAGAAGACAGGGCTAGAGGTAATGGGCAGGCCTAGTTCTGAGGGCAGCAGGAAGCTGGGGACACCACGAGTCACTTTCTAGTTCTCCTCAGCAGACAGGACAGGCCACACCTCTGTCGCCTGCCTAGACACCTGCTGCCTAAGACTGGAGCCAATGCTGGGCACAGGTGGGCAGCACAGGGTGGGAGACCCAAGGTGGGCGGACCTAGAATAAGCAGGGGAACAGGTGACAAGATCTCCCAGCATGTCCTGAGTCTTTCTGCAGCTCAGTACTTCATCTGAAATTCAAGAGACAGTCCTTGCTCATAAGCTCAAGTGCATGCTGAATGGGCGTACTGAGATATGTCATTAATTCACCCAACAAACAGTGCTGGGTACCTCATTGGGGTTAGGTGTGGTGCTGTGCCATGCTGAGGACAGAGAGACAGGATGAGAGGCCGGCACTGTGAACCACCCCTGCACATGCACCATGCAAGCACATGGCCTCAATTACCTGATTTGATCTCCACAGTATGCTATGGGCAGGTCCCTATGCCTGTTTCACAGATAAGAGGGCTAAGCCTCAGAGAGGTCCACTGACCATCCCAGGTAGCAGAGTGAACAAGGAGTGAGTGCACTCACTACTCACTGGTCTCTCAGGAGCCCACAAGCTGGGGGCGGGGGGAGCAGAGGGTGACCCCCGTCTCACATTAACACAGCTGGGAAGGGTCTGCAGGTGAGGTGCATACAACAAAGTGCATGAAAACCCAGTGTCTCCCAGCAGGAGATGCACTCACCAGCATCCAGAGATGCCCCATACCCTCATTGTAGGGGAGCTAAGCTGGACTGGGGGCTACACGGTGGGCCTCACTCCACTGCTACCTGCAGCCGTTTCCACCTGAACTCCTCCCACTCTGCAGGAGCTGAAGGGGGCAGAATCCCCCAGAAGCAGGTGCAGCCTGGGCCAGGCTTGACAATCCCAGGCATGGAGGCCACAAGTCACCACCATAGACAGCTCAGCTCCCAATGGCCAGCTGGGCACTGGCACAGACATAGAAGCTGCTGGTGCCTAGAAGTGGAAGGGCAGGCAGGCTGCCAGCGTGCCTAGGCCATGACTCATTGTCACTCACCCACACCTGCCTGTAGAGGGCAGATGGCCTGCCAGGTGACGGCACCCACAGAACCCAGGAAACACTGTGTGCATCTGAGGAAACATCTGTGCAGGGCTGGGGCTAAATCCTGGGGACCCATGGCACACAGACTGGGTCTGTGCTGGGTCTACAGTGGGGGGGAAAGAGAGAGTCCCAGGACACTGAGGTCCTCAGGGAGTGACTGCATGGATGCCTCATGGCAGGGAAACAAAGGGTCCCCCAGCCCAGCAGGTAGGGACCTAGGGACCTTCTGTGAAGGGCAGTGACATGGGGAGATGTGCGTCTTTTCTCCACACACAAAAAAGGCTGTTTCTTACAGTCACCAGCAGAGGGCACACTAAGATCAGCTGAGATGCAGTGGGTCAAAAATGGCAAGGACGGAGTCTCAGCACTGACTGCTCCCTCACTACTCCAAGCAGCCTTAATAATGTAATAGTCACCTCATCCCTCCCTACCTGGCCCACCACAACCTGTGCCAGATCCCAGGACCTCGTGTGTGCTAGGAAAGTGCTCTACCACTGAGCTATGCCCTCAGCCCCTTTTGTACTTTTTGGGACAGTCTTGCTAAGTTGCCCTAGTTGCCTCTGGCCTTGAAATCATGACCCTCCTGCCTCAGCCTCCCGAGTTGCTGGGAACACTGGTGTGCGTCACAGCAACTGGCTGGCACCCCTCACCTGTTTAAGAGAAGCCCTAAAGCAAAGGGTTCCTGTCTAGCCAACCCTATTGTCCGTGGTGCCAGCACTGCACTGTACCCCATCAAAGAGAGCCATTCCAAGAGCGTGTGAGTTGGTGCACAGAACAAGCAGGACCCTCAGGGCTTGGACGCTAGGGAAGTGGAGGTCAGAGATCTTTCACCAGGACCTGACACCAGGTCTGCCTGCCCAAGGGGGCACTGCACTGGCTTCCAAATGCCAGCCCACCTGGGGCCTGACAGCTCCATCCAAACAGAAATGTCCAGTGAGTGGGGAGGAGGTTCTCCTCGGCCTGAGAAAAAGACAGGGCCCCTAGCACAACAAAGGCCAATCCAAGGAGGGACCCTGGGCCTAGAGGAGGTGCTAGAGTCAGGGACTGAATAGGAAGGGAGGGCAGAGCGAGGGCCAGAGGTAGTCTACAGGGCAAGGACCTCCCAGGCCTGGGGGACAGGTTCTCAAGGCCGGCAGTCCTACCCTGACACATAGCGTGGGACGCCTGGCTCCTGGGTCACTGTGTCCTTCCTGACTCAGACAGGCCAGGCCTGTGCTCAGCCTTGCTCAGGGCCTGGCTGGAAGCTCCACGCTGTGGTGGAAAGGGGCTGAACCAGCCCCGCATTCCCTGTGAAAAAAGGGCAGCAGACCCCCTTTCAGGAAGGGGAGAGGGAGGCCCAGCACAGCTAACCCAGAGAGGAAAGCAGTGCAGTGGGTGACAAGGAAAGGTGTGACAGAGACCCCTAATGACTCAGCATGAGGGTGAGCAGGCCCTGCCCTCTACCAGGCACTGGGCGGCTCCCCATCAGCAAACCCATCCCGTGCTGCCCGCATACCCTCCCTGGGACCTGGGCTCCTGTGGTGATGTGGGTCACCCAGCCATGGCTGGGCCAACCTGCCTGGAGCCAGGGAAGAGCCCAGAGGCCCTTTTAGGCCAGGAGGGCAGGGTGCTCCACCTTAGAAAAGCGCTGGCTTCCAGTCCCTCAGGGCCTCAGGCTGGTGTGAGGCCAAGCAGCTGCAAAGAACTGTCCCTTTGACTCAAAATATCACCCAGCACAAACACTCCCAGGGCAACTGGAGGACAGAGGGCTGGGACCTTGCTGCACCCACGACAGGGTCAGCACCATGCTTTGAAGAGTCTAAGGGCCAGCACCTCAGAGGGGCCGCTGGCACGGCAGGAGTGCGTGTATGAGAGGGAGGGAAAGTGTGTCTCTAGGCGTGTTCCTGTGTGCCTGCTGGCCTGTGGGTCCTCTGTATGCCTGTCCCTCTGGGGCAGGAGGTATACCTGTGTTGTGGGGCATGGTAGTAAGAGAGAACGCAGCAGGCGCGTGTCTCTAGGGGCTCCTCCAACATCCAGGTGGGAAATACCAGCTGGCAAGGAGCCTCTGCCTTCTTGAATAACCAGTAACATCAGTGGGCCAGGCCATCCCGGGAGTAAAGGGATCCAGGACTGACTCCACCCTTCACTGCCTGCAGCTTCCTTCCTCCCTTTCTTTCTTGTTGGGGATGCCAGCTCCGCCACTTCATTTGTTTGAGCCTCAGTTTCTTTCAAAATAAAACCGGAGGGTGTAGCTCAGTGGTTGAGCACTTCCCTGGGATCCATCCCCAGCACAAGTAACAAACAAAATGAGATGGGGGAGGAAAAGGACCTGTCTGGTGGCATTTATATGAGGATTAAATGAAACAGCATACCCAAAAGGCCTCATGGGGCTATCAGGTACCATATGCTGAGGTCTTCGTGGGTCCAAGGGCCATGTACAGAACATCCCATTCAAATGTCACTAGTTCCTCTGAGCCTAGGAGGGAGGCTGTTAGCTCACCTCCATTTCTGGAAACCTCAGGCTGCTATGGCTATGAGGATGGGGGCCTCCTTCCTGAGGGGTCTACCCCAGGGAGGCTGCTTCCTCCAGGTGTCACCAGGGAAACTTGTACCATCCCCAGGCATAGCCCAGGTCACAGCCCATCCAGGGCCTTCCTGGGAGGATCAATGTGGAAGCAGCCCACTGTAAAGGGCCGAATGATTGCATCCCTCCAAAAATTTCTATATTCAAGACCTAACCCTCAAGGCGATGGTATTTAGTGTTAGGGTCCTTGGGAGGTGACTAGGTTTAGATGAGGCATGCAGGCAGGACCCTCATGATGGGATTAATGTCCCTGTAAGAGGAAGAGAGAGACACAGTCTCAATACATAGTCCAGGCTGGCCTTGAACTCAAGACCCTCCTGCCTCCGCCTCCTGGGTGCTGTGATTACAGGTGAGGCCACCACTCTCTGCAAAGACAGAATTTCTCTCTTCAAGTGCAGGCGTTGAAGCAAGGCCATGGGATAACAGGCAGAAGGCAGCCATCTGTAAACCAGGAAGAAAGCCCTCACCAGCCCTTGACTGCACTGGCCCTCTGACCTTGGATTTCTAGCATCCAGCACCAAGAGAGAAAAATGCCTGTGTGGTGTCACGTACCTGTGGTTCTGGCTACTTGGGAGGCTGAGGCAGGACAACTGCTTGAGCCCAGGAGTTTGGGGCCAGCCTGGGTTGTTCTCTAAACCTCCTAGTAGACAGCAACCAGAGCTGTGACATTCACACAGGAAGCCAGAGAGCCATGGGGAACACTAGAAAATCATCTCAGGTCCAAGAATTATAGTTCGATCATAAACCGATCAGCAGGGCCTTGATGGGTCAGAGGACAGCCCAGGCAGGGCCAAAAGGGGAGTAAGTGGGGAAGGGACATGGTGAGGCCCAACAACTCAGCTGCTGGCTAAGGCTGAGCCTGGGTGTTGCTCCAAGCATGGACTGGACTGGACATGCTCTGGCCCTGGCAGAGGCCGGTGGACCCAGTCCCCATTCTAGTGCTTCCACAGCAAGACCTGTATCCCTAGAGAGCTGGCTGCATGACAGAGGCCCAGCTGCCACTGGCCCTCAGTGGCCTTGGCTGTGCAGAACACTCCAGGGGCCTGGTAGGTGGCCTGGGACAAGGGTCCCCAGCTCGGCCGCTGCACACCTGCAGCTGAGCAGGAGGCTAGAGTCCTGCCGTCCCTTCCTCTCCCTTGTGTGTTCTCTGGCTTGCTAGCAACTGGCTAACTGGCTTCTCTGAGGAGCAAACCTCAATGTCTGCAGAGTTGGGGACCCCAAGCACTCCCCTCTTTGCCCACTGGCCTGTCCATATTACCTCCCCAAACTCCTTCAACAGGCTCTGGCCTCTCAAACTGTTTTCTCTTTTTCCTCCCCCCACAGTGCTGGGGATTGAACCCAGGGTTGCCCAAGGCAGTTCCTGCTGCTCACAGCTCCTGGGTGTGCTGGGGCCAGGGTGCTGGCCACTGCTCAGAGCCAGGGAGCCACCTGCAATGCTGCCTAGTTCATTTCCAAAATTGGCATAGCTCAGGAGGCAGAGGATTTGGCTGAAAAGGATGAGGGGATTATAGGAGCCATACTGGGGGCCAGGGGCTGAGGCAGTTGGTCCTGCGCAGGGCTCACACCTAGACCTCTCCACAATGCCCTGACTTACCCTGGCTGAGCTGGTGACAATGGGCCCTCTCCCAGGAGGCCCAGTAGTGACTGTGGGAATGCCTCCAAATGCCCAGGCCGACGGAGACACTCTCTCCTTCTTTACCAAACTGCCAGGGAAGCAGAAACTGAGCCCGAGTCCAACTGTGACACGCTCCCAGCAGAAGCAGGGGACACAGCTCTAGTCAGTGCCGTGGACTTGGGTGGGGCCCACGGTGAAAGGCACATTCTCCTCCCTGCCAGGCAGGGAAGGGAGAAGAGGAGGGGGAAGGGAACCCAAGTGTAACACACCTGGGTATGTACAGGTGGTAGGGGGCCCCTGCCTTCACATCTGGCTGGGTTGCTTAGTGGCTTTGTGACTATGGACAAGTCATTTAACTTCTCTGAGCCTCAGTCTCCTCACTTGTAAAAGGCAGAAGGCCCCTGACCCCACAGAGTCATCATGAGAACTGAGGCACAGCTCCTCTCTTCGTTTGAGGACTTGCTACTTAAAGTCACGTGCCATAGCTTAAAGTGGGCACAAGGGCAAAAGCAGGTATTTCAAAAGCTCAGGACCCCTTGGCTGCAAATCCTAACAAGCAGCAGCCTGCAGTTCCCATCCCTCGGGTGGGGGGGCACTGTGGATTATTTTCTGGCTGCTGACATGGAAGGTGGCCTCTGCCACCTCTAAGATGGTGGGCACCCGTATGGGGAAGGCATCACCCCCTGCTTTCATACTGTCCCTTACAGGTCATGAAACACTTTCAACCCCCAGCGTCCCAGTGGAAGGGCCATAGGCCCTGAGCTACTGTCCTTGGACATCCATGCTCAGGGAAGAAAGAGTTCTCAAATCAACAACACAGGCAAGAGGTGGGTTGGAGGACTGCCTGTCTGGCATCATCTGTACTGCAAAAGGACTGCATACTTGTGAGGCAGCCTGGAAGGATACTGAGGAGGATGTCTAATGTCTAGGCTCTGTGTGTACGACTGATTAACAATGTCTGCCTTCATATGGCTATGTATCAGGGGATACGAGTGCAGACATCGCTCATCCTGGCTTAGTCACCTTTGAGGCACCAAGGGGCAGCGCTGAACAAAGGGGTGCGAGTTGGAATCTCAGAGATTGCTAGTCCTCTCATCCTTAGGCAGCCAAGGTATGCACTTCTTCAATAAGCAAATGTCCCACCCAGGGCTGGAAAGGATGACTTAGTTCATGAAGGCCCCTGCCCTCATGAAGCACCCAGCTCCTGAACATTTCCTGCATGGCCCCTGGCCATGGTAGGCTGGAAGCAGGCTTGGGAGGACAGATGCAGGAATAGGGGCTTGGCTGCCAGCTTCTAGGCAATGCCTCATTTTCCTCAGTTCACGGAGGCAGCTGATTCCAATGAGCTGGGCATTTCTTTCCACGGATTCTAAACAGCAGGCAGAGATATGAGAGTAGACTCAGCCTTGTATCAAGGGCCAAGGGGAAAAGGACTCATGTGCTTTCCAGGAGGTTGGAACTCTCATAGAGACACAGTTCCTCTATGAGGAACTCTGTGAGGGAAGGGTGAGCCTGGCAGGAACCCAACCAGCAGGTGGGATTTTGGCAGACACAAATCCAACATCCCAGTTGCTAATGGGGAGGCCACAGGCTTTGCTCTCTTTGGTGGCCCATGACTAGAAGAGAGAACCAGGTGCAGGGCTCCAAGAGACAAAATTTGAGCCCCACAACCCCTAGGTGTTGGTCACTGGGCAACCAGGTGGGGATCCCCTGCCCTGCTCAACATCGTCCAGGGAGCATGGGGCCTTCAGTAGGCTCAGTGATGGCTGAAGAGCTGACCCAAAGGGCCAAGAGTGCCATCAAAGGCTGCTCTTTCCATAATTAGGGCCCTCTGAAGGCCCAGGTGTCCAGGGAGAGGGAGCAGGGTTCCCCCTCTGCTCTAAAGATGAGGAACAGACTCAGAAGTCTTAAGCTCCAGGCAGCCCAGTGGGTCATTCCTCATGATGCCTCATTCCAGTGCCGGGATTAGCCTGGAGAGTGGAGGGGAAATGACTGCTCTCTCCTTACTGGCTCTTCCCAGCCAGGCCCACTGGGATAACCTGACCAAGTCCCTCACTCTCAGTCCAGCCTGATCACACTCAGGGCATATGTATAGGGCTTTCAGCTCAGCACACAGGACACCACCTCCCAGAAAGGCATGCAGCGGAGGGACAGGGCCAAGGGCCACCTGCCTATTCCTCCAGGGTGAAAGGAGGGAAAGAAACCCCATGGGCTGGGCAGTGCCTCAGCACCAAGCACCTGGAACACAAGCCAGAAGAAGAGGAAGTGTCCTTGGAGGCAGCAACAGTTGGCGCCACGTCTTGCCTGTACTCTGCCTGGGCCTTACAACTCCTGTCCCTGCACAAGACCCCAGAGGCCGAGGGCCAGCTTCTGACTAAAGAAGCACACCTCAGCTGTCCTCACTACACGCTGCCAGCTGAAGAAGTATCCGCCTAACAACACACTGTGCTCACCCAGGAAGGGCCCAAAGTAGTGAGGATGCAGGTCAACATCTGCTCATGCATGATATGCAGGAAGACAATGACCACAAGTGGCCGCCGGAGAGAGAGGGAGGACAAGCTTCATGGTTGAAGACAGCAAGTTCTCCAGCCACTCTCATGTCTCAAATACAAAGCAGGGAGCCTCCCTTTCCTTGCCCTCTTAAATCCTTAAATACAGTATTAATCTTCCTTCCTTCCCTCTTTACTTCTTTCCTTCCACACTGGGGGTTGAACTCATGGCCTTGTGCATGCTAGGCGAGCGCTACACCTCTGAGCCAAATCCCTAGCCCCTTTTTAATTTTGAGACAGGGACTCACTAAGATGTACAGGCTGCTTCTGGCCTCGAACCTATGGTCCTCCTGCCTCAGCCTCCCAAATCACTGGGATTACAGCCTGCTTCACAGGAAGGACCTGGCTGTGTGAATAGCTTTTCAATGAAAAAAGCATCCAGGAGGAATGAGGCAGATTCCAGGCAGATCAAATGCCATCATCCTTCTCACTGGTCTGTTTTGAGTTGGAACCTCGAGCCAGCAAGAGAACATGGGGAAAAAATGGGGGTGCTTCAGATGTAACTAGACATAAACAATGGCAAAAGAAATAGGTGGCTAAGTGCTGGGTGGTGACAGATGCTGTTTGGTGGGACTGGGATGTGTGGGATCAGCCTTGCAACCTCACCCTGGTGCCTCACACACAGGACTGGCTTGTACCCAGCCACGGTCACAGATCCCCAAGGGCAAAGCATTTCCTGTGTTGGGCTGAGCTGTCTGTAGAGGACCGGAGGTGGGCACTGGGTTAAAGACTGATGTAACCCTGGATCCCCCCCAGCCACGCTCACCTCTCCTTTTTTCACTGTCATGGACTGCCGGCGGGGCGTAATCTCCTCGTTTATGCTGGACAGGAAGTTCTGTGAGATGCGGAGGGCATCCTGGAGCAGGGAATGGTCAGGGTGGCTGGAGGGCGTGTGCTTCAGCAAGTCCTACCCCAAGCAGGGAGACTGGAGTTAGACCGAGAGCAGGGCTGGCACAGACCACTGTGCGTAAACTGCACACCCACACTGGGTGCGACTCAGAACCACTGGCTCCCTAGGTGTTGCTGCCACCTCTCCCTAAAGTGCCTGGGCTTTGCAGACCGTGCTTGTATGAAGATGACCCCAGAAGTGGGTCCTGGTCCCAAATGGCTTGTAACAAACCCATGTTATTTGCAAGTGGCCAAAAGGGCTCCCACTGTAAGGATCTAGGGTAGGATCTCTGGACCTGGGCACTGCTGACATTTTGCTATGGTCCACTAGGGTGTGGCTGGTCTATGCAGCATGGGATCTTTAGCAGCATCCCTGGCCTCTACACTCACTAGAAGCCCATGGCAACCCCTCATCTGCAGCTGTGACAACCAAATATGCCTCTAGACATTGCTGTATGTCCTTTTAGGGGAAGAATCATCCTTGGCCCAGAAGCTCTCGTCTGCACCAGGCCCCTGGCCTTCTCTGTTCCTTGTTCTCCTGATGAGCATCTAAGCCTTTTCTGAATACAGCTAGGAGTATCAACATCTTCTCTGCTAGGAATGCAAGCCATTCCTGCCCACAGGCAGCAGCTCCTTGGTTCAGAGAAACAAAATCCCTTTTGACTCAAAATCATACCTGCCAAGAGAACCTGGAGAGAAGAACTGGGCAAGAAGGTACCTGGGTTGGCAGTGACAGGCCCGCTCCCACCCCCAGCCACTTACAGGCAGCTGTGGCTTCTCCCTACAAAGATGCTCTGCTTCTTCTATGCACACATCTGCTGCCTGGACCAACCACAGCCAGGGGCAGACTGCAGGGTTGCAGAGTATCGTGGGCTGCTCTGCAAGAGCTTCTGAGTTGTGTATCACTTCTCTCCACCCCAAATCCTTTTTTAATTTCTTTTCTTTTTTCCTCCCTCCCTCCCTCTGTCTGTCTCTGTTTTTCTTTTTTAACACAAAGTCTCACTATGTTGCCCAGGCTGGCAACATAGTCACTAGGCTCGACCCCTTAAGACTCAAGTGATCCTCCTGCCTGGGATAAAGACGCTCACTACCGGGCTTGATTCTTCATCCCAAAACTCTTCATCAGTGCATGGAGAAATCATAAAGCCAAACTGGGTGTGGTGACACACACTTGTAACCCAGTACTCGGAATGCACAGATAGGATGATCATGAGTTTTTTTTCTCCCCCGGTACTGGGGGTTGAACAAAGGGCTTTGTGCATACTTTCAACTACTGTACCACTGAGCAGCACTCCCAGCCCATTTTTAAATTTTTTATTATAAGATAGGGTCTTGCTAAGTTACACAGGCTGTCTCTGGCCTTGAATTTGTGATCCTCCTGCCTCAGCCTCCCAAGGATTGTAAGTTTGAAGCCAGCCTGGCCTTTGCAGAAAGATCCTATCTCAAAACAAAACAAAAATAAGCAAACAAAGAAATTATGAAATATCTGCCCAATGAAACATTATATAGCATAACACTTAATTACCATCAGGACACATATATCAAAGAGTAAGTATGAGCCAGGTGCAGTGGAGCACCCCTGTAATCCAAGCACCTCAGGAGGCAGAGGCAGGAGGTTTGCAAGTTCGAGACCAGAGGCAGTCTGTGTAATTAAATGAGACCCTGCCTCAAAGAGTAAAAAAATGGACTGGAGGTGCAGCACAGTGGTACAGCACTTAGAAAGCATTCAAGCGTGAGGCCCTGGTTCAACTCCAAGTACTGAAAACAAAACAACAAAAAAAGAGTAAGTATGTATGATTTTGACAGAAAGTCAAAAAAGTGGTGGAAAAGGTATTTAACAAACTCATATTATGCATTCCAATTATTTTGCTAATCATGTTTTTCTTTTGTTCACTGTAATGAAGAGTTTCTAGACATAAAATACTGTCATATATTTCATATATTTTTATTTGAAATTGGTAGTCAAAGGGCTAAAAAAGAATGAGGCAGAACTATTTGGGCCAAAGTGGAACAATCTCTATGATATGGTATTAAACGGAAAAAAGTAAAGTGTGGAGCATGTACAGTGTGACCCCTTGAGAAATAAAAAAGAGGTCCACATATGGTAGCTCCTACATAAACAACCCTCCAGTGAGGGCTCCTTTGTGGGGAGGAACATGAGAGGAAAAGGAAAGAGCACACTCTTCTGTGAACTGCTTATAATTTGAAGCAGGTGTGTGTGTAAAACTTGTAAATATAGATTATGTTTACAGGGTCCTCAGGCAGCAGGACTAGGGTCATTTAGTGCTCTGGGTTTGATTCTCAGTGTAGAGAAGATGCCTTTAGTGATGTTCCTCCTTCCCTCCAGGCTGGGAGGTAGTGGTCTGACCCAGGTTCCTACAATGCACCAGCTGTCCATCTGCCTGACTGTTCATCCATCCAGGCCCCTAACCTGCCCACATTGCAACCTCAGCTCATGCACTTGACCGCCACTTCCCCACCTATAGGCCCCTGCCCATGTGGGACATGATGCACCCTCCCCACCTGTCCCAATGGGAACATGTGGACAGTTTGCTTCTATTCCTCGAGCACCCCACCTTGGGAGGTCCTGGATGGCAGAGGGCCCCTCATCTCCGAGATCTCAGTAAAGGGGTATAGCAGAAGAAGGAGGCGGGCACAGGTGATGGGTGGACAAAAGATCAGTGACCCCAGGACAGGAGAAGTTGAGGGCCCCCCAGGGAGAAGGCCCTGCTTGGCAGGGCCTGTGGACACCTGGGGAGGTGGCTGGGGTGCCGCAGGATGTGACTCACGTGAAGAACCAGTGTGCTTCTTGTCACCCGGTCCACAGGCTTGTACAGCAGGTCTGTGGAGAGACAGGCAGGGTGAGAGATGACCACACTTAGAGAAAGAAGGCTCCTTGCCAGCTGCTGCTGTGACAGGAGTGGCCCCACCTTCCCTCTGCAGTGACCAGGGTAAACCCAGAGCACCAGCCTGCCATGCTTTGAGTGTGAAGGCCCAGGACACTGAACGCAGAGTCCAGGACTGCTGGGCAGGTCTGAGGCTGCAAGTCTGGCTCGGGCACAACCACTGAAAAGGCTGAGGGTTGACCTGGGTTGGCGAGGGCCCCCATTCTTGCTGGAGACCTGCGAGCAGAGGAGCACACAGGTCTCAGTGTCTATCCCTGGACATTTTGGAAGCCTGATTCTGGGAAGGGCTGGAGCTGACTGGGACGCTGACACGGCTCTTGGGTCTGATAGGTGCTCTGGGATGGGAACTTGCTTCAGGACACTCAGGGTCTTGCGGCATAGGAGTCCCAGCCAGCCTTGGCTGCCCACACTTCCCTGAGACGATGGTGAGTACAATCCACAGGAGCAAAGATGCTTAAGTGTGTTTTGACACATGACTGGTACGTTTCCTCACATGACTCCCATGACCAGTGCAGGGCACACATTGCTATTCCCATTTTACAGGTAGGAAAACTGAGGCTTGGGACAGAGTCAAAGGGTGAGCTCTGGGGACTGAAGCCAGTGTACTGTCCCCTGTGAGTGAGCACAATGATTCATACTACCCTAACAATCAGAGTTAAGAAGTGACTTACTCTTCCTGACAATACTTTTCTTTTTTCTTTTTTTTTCTTTTTTTGTAGTAGGGGTTGAACCCAAGCCCTTGCATATACTTTGCAAGTATTTGACCACTGGGCTGCATCCCTAGTCCATTTTTTACTTTTTATCTTGAAACACGGTCTTGCTAAGTTGTGCAAGCTGCCTCTCTCTGGCTTCCAACTCTCGGGAGTTGCTGGGATTACAAGTATGCACCATTACTCCTGGCTAATACAACTTTTTGATCACAGTGTGGAGGTTAAACACATGGTCCTGGGAGTCTAAATGCTCTGGATTCAACTCTTGCCAGGGGACCTGGAATCTGTGTTCTACTTAGGCTACTTTATGTTTTATACCTATTTTGTCACCTGCTAGGTTTGAATATGTCCCCCAAATTTCATGTGCTGGAAACTTAATCCTTAAAATTATGCATGTTAATGGTTTGTGAGAGGTGAGACCTTTGGGACATGCAAGGGTCATGAAGCCGGAGCCTTCATGAATGGATCAACCCATGCATTCGTTAATGGGTTATTGAGCGAATGGATATGTTATCAAAGTGAGTTCTCTCTGGCACATTTGTTCAGTCTTGCCACATGATGCCCTATGCTGCCTTGGGAGTTTGCAGAGAGTCCCCAGCAGCACAAGTGCCCTTGCCAGATACAGGTGCCAGATCTTGAACTTCTCAGCCTTCAAAACTATGAGCCAAATAAACCTTTATTCCTTATAAATTTCTCAGTTGGTGGTACTCAGTTATAGCAACAGAAAGCAAACTAATATCTCATCTAAAAGAAGAGAAAATAAAGTCCTTACAGGGCCACATATTGTGTGGGGACATGACAATGACGTTTAAAAAAAAAAGTTTGAGCTGGGTGTGCTGACGCATGCCTGTAATCCCAGTGACTCAGGAGGTGGAGGCAGGAGGATTGCAGGTTTGAAGCTAGAGGCAGCCTGCATAACTTAGTGAGATCCTGTCTCAAGATAAAAAATAAAAGGGGGTTGGAAGTGCAGCTCAGCAGCAGAGTGCTTGCCAAATACGTGCAAAGTCCCAGGATCAGGCTCTAAACTGGCCTTGAACTCACAATCCTCCTGGCTTAGTGCCCTGATGTATCTTAGAATACAGACAATGCATGCCACTGTGCTTAGCACAATGACATTTTATTTGTTTGTTTGTTTACTTATTCATTTTGAAACAGGGTCTTGCTATATATCCCAAGCTGGTGTCAAACTTGTGATCCTTTTGACTCCGCCTCCTACGTGGTGGGATCACAGGCATATGCCACCGCGCCAGGCTTCACAATGACATTTTAAGTGCCTGGCAGTGGTCTGTCAATGCTCGGTAACTCCTATAATTTCTTTCTGAAGCTACTTGATGGCAAGCTGGTCCTGACCATGTCCTTCCTGCCCCACCACACCCAGGACTGCTCCTTCTTGTTCTGGCTCTATCTGAAGTCCTAAATGGGGAAGATGCCAGAAGGTGACCCAACTAGGCACAGCATCCACTTTTCCAGCAACAGCCCCCTCAAAGGCCCAAAGTGGCCTATGCACAGAGAACTCACTTTCCAAAGAGTTCTTGGTCATTGGGTCCTTGGCATCCTTGTTGCTTCTCGCTCTTAGGTTCTGCAGAGAAAAAAAATCACATGCTGACACCCAGTGGCAGAAGCAGTTTTGCCGTGGTGGAAAGTCACACGGTCAACAACCTTTAGGCTTGTCCTTCTCTCCATGGAGAACTCCAGATGGAGCAAACCTCAAGAGGGCCTTCAGAGCCACCAAATGAAAATGCAGCCTGAGCAGGGACCTGTGGGCAAGCTGAGCACGGAAGCCCTGGATGCTCCCATGCACTTAGGACAGGGTTTCTCAACCTCAGCACTGTATATATTTAAGTCAGACATCCAATCTGGAGTGGCTGCCCCGTGTCACTGAGGATGGTGAGCAGCAGCTTAGCCTCTTGTTACAAAAACCAAAAGTATCTCCAGGCATTGCCAAGTGTCCTGTGGGGACAAAATCGTCCCTGGTTGAGATCCTCTTTCTGCAAACAAGGCAAATTGCTTTCCTGCTTCAGTTCATCAGCATGCAGGGGGCTGGTCATTCAGAAGAGCACTCACCATTGGTGATGGCCAGCAGAGGCCGGCCACCTCCTAGACTGACATGAAATTCTACCCCTACCCGCTGTCTTGGGTGGAAATGTACAAATATATTGTCAAACATACTTGGTATAAAAACGAGGCGCTGAGATTCCCAGGGTGAGGGCAGAGTTTGTTACTGGAAAGGCTGTATTTTGACATAACTGTATCAAAGGCATCACTGGTTTGGTCCAAGGTACTAAGAATGGAGGATCAAAGGATCTCTGTGTGCCGGACGTCATCTCTGGGAAGCAGTTGTCAGGAGTGTTAGTATGAGGCTTTGGAACAAATGCATACCCAGCACAGGGACGGGAAGGAGCTCTGAGATTGCGCTCTCAACCTTCTGTAATGTACGAAATCTCTTGGGACCAAAAGAGGGTATTTCCCAGACTACTGAGACCAAACCCCGTCATGCACGTGGGTGCCTTTTCTGAGAGTTTATCATCCCTCACAGTGACAGTTCCTTCCTCTGCCTGACCCAGAAGCTCCCAAAGGGTATGAGGGGGTGTGAGAGCTAAACCAGAGACTGCAGAAACCAGGTGCTGAGCTCACAGGAACCTGGGAGGCAGATCACACTCCACGTGCACCTGGGTGGTGCAAGGCATAAGCTTTGGGACGTCCTGCCTCAAGGAGACTTAAGAGTTTGGTTTAAACCCACATTTCCCAAACTTACTTGACTCCAGAAGCCCTTTTCATTTACCTCTTGTTATTTATCACCTGGAGAGCTTGCACTCCACAGAAGCCAGCAGAGGCAACTACAGTCCAATTGGACATTGTCTTGGACCCACCCCTCAGGGCTGGTCCCAGGAGAAGGTGAAGGACCTCTGCTCCTCTCTGCCCTGTACTTGAGGGGGATCCTTGTGCCCCTGTGGAGGACTTACCAGTGCCCACCCCATGCCACCTGGCAGGATCCAGCACCCACCTCCATCACATGCCTGCTGTTTCCTCTTCCTTGAGTCATGTTTTCTAATTAATTAATTATTTGAACTACTGGGGTTGAATATACAGTCAAACCACCCTGGTGTCCAATCCTTCTGATCTAGAAAGCTAAGTAGGGTTGGGCCTGGTTAGTCCTTGGACTGGAGATCACCTGGGAATACAGGCTGCTGTAGGCTAGGGAGAAGGACCCGGCAGCCCACTCCCAAAACAATTAGCCATCAAGAACCCTGTGAATGGCGAAGAAGCACTGACATAGTGCTGGGCATGGCACAGTGTCAGGAAGTGTTTCATTCTGTTGTACATAGGGTCACTATGAGTTGGACCTGACTCAATGGCACCTAACAACAACTGGGGTCGAACCCAGGGCTTTCCACAAGCTAGGCAAGCATTCTACCACTGAGCCTTATTCCCAGCCCTTTATTTATATTTACTGAGACAGGTCCTCACTAAATTGCACAGGATGCCTTTGGCCTCAAACTCAAGATCCTCCTGCCTCAGCCCCTCAAGTTGCTGGGATTACAGGTGTGCACCACAGTGCCTGTGCCTGGCTCTGAGTCTTTTCTGAAACATGGATGGGGAACCAGCACAATGTTGCTGTGATGAAGAACCACAAAACTTCAAAGAAGGATGGCTTCCAGCTGGCCCTGAGCTGCTGGCCCACTCCTATATCCCAGCTTTGGATCAGGTTCCCACTTAAGTGGTCAGTGGGACCATGTGAATACCCCTCCTGGGTGTGGTCCCAACACGAATTCCTCCTTCCTCTGCAGAATCCTGTTTGGGTAGACTTAAATTTCGCTGTTTAAGTGTTGCCTGCTCTTCAAGGACCAAGTGGGTTTTAGGGGGCCAGGGGCATGAATCTAGGTCTCATATATGCTAGGCAAGGCCTCAGCCCCTTTTTTATTTTTGAGTTAGGGTCTCACTAAACTGTGCACGCTGCCTCTGACTTTGAACTTGTGATCCTCCTGCTTCAGGGTCCTGAGTTCCTGGGATTACAGGTGTGAGCCTCAGTGCCCAGCCATATCTTTGATTTATTAGGGTCACTCGGAATTCTGTGCCAATGTTCCAGCTAATAAGGGTGCTGTTTGCTAATTTAATGAAAAAAAAAGAAAAGAATAGACTGAATGCTCCAGGGAAGATACAGTTGCTGGGGAGGTGTCCCATGGACTTGGGGAAAACTGTGGCATGAGGATTGCCACAGTCATAGGAGATGATCAGAGTCTCCTCCAGAGTCTCCTTCTATGCCCAGCTCCCATGATAAATGAGAAACCAGCACAGTTTCCAGAACCAAGCCCAGATGTGACAGTCAAGAGTTGTCTCCCAGCAAGACTGGACTTACTCCATTGCTAGTTTCCCTTTATCTTTGTAATGCTGCCTCTCTCACTAGAGGGCTTTCCATCCAGAACCCTTGCTTATTGAGGTAAAGGCAAGTCAAAAGTCTGAACTCCAGGGAGTGGGAGTCATCCAAAGGTGAAAGTGACAATAGGATCCTCCCCCCCCCACGTGAGGAAACTGTCACATGGCTGCCACTGGCCCTGTACAAACAGGATGGGGAAGGACAGGAAGAATCCCTGTCTGGAGAAATGGAGACTCAGAGATTGGCCACCAGCCTCCTAGATGGTCTATTCACCTTCTGTGCATCTGAAGAGCTCTTTCAAGGCCCCAGCTGCTAACAACATTGCAGTTTGAGGTTTCAGTCTTTCTGGGGCCTAATGCAAACAGTGAGACAATGACCTCCAAGACCTCGGGTGGTTCAGTTCTAGCCCAGAGATTTCTTCCCCACATGAGTCTACAGAGGCAGCAACGTGAGCCCTCACTCCCTTGTGCTGCGTCCTCAATGTTCTGAGTAATCAAGGTCACTGATAGGCTAGCAGAGAAGCAGAGCAGGACAAGGGACAGAGTCAGTCTCATGAACTCTGATAAGACACAGGGGCAGAATTCCAGGCACTATTGACTGTAGATAGATGGTACAAGAGCATCCGGGAGACATGGTTACTGGGGTGTGAAGGTGTACTCCCAAAGTTCATGTATTGAGAACTAAATTCCCTAACTTGGGTGTCAATGGTATTCAAAGGTAGGGTCCTTGGGAGGTGATTAGGAGTAGATGAAGACATGAAGGTGGGGTACCCATGATGGCACCAGGGGCTTTATAAGAAGAGGAAGAGAGGCCTGAGCTTGCCTGCTTGCTCTGTCCTGTTATCTTACAATGCAGCAGGAAGGCCCTTGCCAGATGCAGCACCATGTTCTTGGACTCCCCAGCCTCCAGAACCATAAGCAAAATACACTATCCTTTCTAAATTACCCAGCCTTGGACATTCTGTTATAACAACATAAAATGGACTAAGACACCAGTCAACCCCTGGAATCAGGCCATGGAGAGGCAGGGCACTCCAAGGGCTGCTCTTATTTGTCACAAGTGTCCCAGGCATGGGGCTGATGGAGCCAACCCTGCAGCATCTGGAATCAGATCTAGGGTTCATGACCAGACCTCAATTTGGTGTACTTTGTTCTGCTAGCACACAGCCCATTGAGGGAGGCAGAGGGTAGGGGTGGAACTCAACAGTGCACGCCTCTCTGCAGGGTGTCATAGTATTTATTACCTCAGATATTTCTGCAAACTGAGCGTTAGCCTGACAGCACTTCTCTGCTGTTTCCATGGCAACACCGTAGTTGTCCACAAAGGCCCGGTACACACCCAGTTGGCTAGCCTGCAGACAGGAAGAAAGAGGGTGTGAGGCAGGTGTGGGCAGGTGTTGATGCTCCCCATCTTGGTGAGGACCAGGTTCCTGTACACAGATCCGGAGAAACCTCAGGTATAGCAGAGTGTGTGCAGGCTGTAGAAACCTCAGCGCTTCGAGCCATTTCCTCCCACCTGCTTCCCCTCCCCACGCATTGAACACGCTTCCCTCTCCTAGAATGACGTGTTGAGAAGTAAGTGACTCAGAGCTCTGGGCAGGTAATGGCTCCCTTCCAGGGCTGCTTATTCCTCCCACCCGACTTGTTCAAAGCTGCCAGGAACAGTAGCTGAAGTTTGAGGTAGTTAATCCAGATGAGCATCTCTATGCAGGTGAGATCCAGCAGCACTTTCTCATTCTGGCCACCTGGATGCAGAGGTAGGTGGGCCATGGTGGCCAATGATCTGCTCGTGCCTCATCCCTTCAGACAGGTAAGGAACACATAGCCCAGCTGCCTAGACCCGAACCTGTCCTAGATTTGGCAGGGGTGCTCGGGTATCATGCTACACACAGGCAGGTGGGAGGCCTGCCAGCTGTAAGGCGACAGGCATCGTACTGGTCCTTTATTAAACCAAAGACATTCATAGAGGGCCTCCTCACTTAGCCTCCTGGTCAGACACACCCTCAATTAAGCCATGACTTTCACAGGTAGGTAAGTGTGTGCCACCATCTTGGTCATCTCTGGGCCCCACATCACCCTTAGAGGCAGTGAGGAAAAAGAGTCCTCACCTAGGACAGGAAAATCCAGGAAGACCCAGGAAACCTGCTGGCTGAGCCAGTGTCTCCCATCGCAGCCAACTGGGAGCTGGAAGCCTAAGGTGTTTGCTGTTCCTAGTGTTTGTTCTGTGCCAAACCTAAATTTCATTTCCATGTGCATTTGTATTTATATTGAATTTTATGTTTCTACAGATGACGATCTCAGATGCTGGGTAAACTAGACACCCTTGGGTAAACCAGGCCTGATCTCGCTATGCTCCCTGTAAGGGCTGCACAGAGGGCCATGGGGTGTACAAGGAAAGAGCAGGGGCTGGAAGATGCCCTGCCTGAACCCTGCCATTCTGACCACCTTGGAGAAGTTGCTGCATCCTCCATTTCAGGTTCTTCTTAATCGATACAATTATCCCAGAGCATTGCCCAGTAATAAGACCTGTACCAAGACCCAGAGCATTGCCTTCTTTCTCTCTCTCCTGCATAGGTCATCGAGTACCTGCCACCAAAACTAAGTCCAGGCTTAAAGATCAGGATGGGCTCTCAGGAGAGCAGCATCGGGAGGGCGCAAAGAAGACCCCTTTCCTGACTTCTTCTCCTCCCTCCTGCCCAAGGGGCTCACCTCATCCAGGTGTGAGACGTTCTGAGCAATTAATTCCCACATTTTTAGCTAATCAAAAACCTGAGCTGAATAATCATGGCACAAATGAAGATCCCATGCCTCCAGAAATTCTGCACTGAGAAAAACAATCTGCTGCTGTGGTCTTGTTTTTCAGCAGAAGTACACACAACCTGCCTCTGTTCTAAAGGAAATACCTGATAAACCCCAACCAGCCCATATCTTTCAAAACATGTCAAAGTCATGGAAAGTAAGCCAAGTCCAAGGAACTGGTACAGATCAAAAGAGCCTAAAAAGACATGACAACCAAGTACACCATGTGATTGGATTCTGAATCAGAGAGCAAAAATCACTATAAAGAACATATTTGGTAACTTGAGGGAAATTTGCATAGGGACAGCATATTGAATAATAGTGTTACATCCATGTGAAATTTCCTGAATGTGACACATTGTACTGTGGGTTACGGAAGAGAATGTCCTTGTTCTTAGCAAACACACAATGAGGTATTTAGGGGTAAAATGGAAAATGTCTGCAACTTATTCTCAAACTAAAAAGGGATACAGTATGTGTGTGTGTGTGTGTGTGTGTTGCATAAAAGCCATGAGGCAAATGTGGCAAAATGTTACAATCACCTTACATGGGTGAAGGCTACACAAGAGTTCTTTGTACTATTCTTGAAATTCTCCTGTAAGTCTGAGATGGGCTGGGGTTTAGCTCAGTTGGTAGAGTGCTGCTCTGCATTTTCTAAGGACCCAGGTTCAATCACCAGCAACTGAGGGTGGGGGCAGGGCAGGGGGAGGTGGCAATCCACTCCCAGAGCAATCCTAAAACATCAGCCACTGAAAACCTTAGGAAGGTCGCTACAAGTCAGAATGGCTCAATGGCACCTAACAAAATGTCTGAAATGATCCGAAATACAAACCAAAAGCCAGAAACAAAACCCTGTGGAAATGGACGTGAACCCCACAGGAAGATGGGTGGGAGGTGGTAAAGAAAGGGCCTGGGTGGCGCCTTCTGCACTACCACATGTAACTAGTCCCCAGCTGGGGAGGCAGCGTCCAAGCTGTAGCAGGGCATGGTAAGCTCCTTAGGGCCTGGGATTCTCCCAGTTGGGTTGCTGGGTACAGGGAGGCTGGGCTAACTCCACGGAGGTCTGAAAGGGCTGCGGGCAGGGCTGAGTCTGACTGTCCTTGAGAAGGCCCCAGCACGCAGCCCAGGCTGAAGACATGTGAACACTCAACAGTGACTGATCTCCCACTGCGGTCTGCCCCGCCCCCCAAGTAAATCCACTGCAGCATCTGAAGCATGAAGGTAGCTCAAGGACACCAGGGAAACCAGAGGAATCTTTCCAAACTTAAGTTCCAGGGTTCATCAGATTATTAAAATTTAAAAAGTTTCTGAGTGATTTCAGAATGTTATTCTGTGGACAGTGCTGCTTGTGGGTGTTTCCCGCCCACACTATGCTCTCTTTTACTGGAGGGCTGCTGGCTGAGTCCTCTCCACAAGAGAGAAATGGGAAGGATGGATTCCCTAGGAGAGGGGCACCTGTATCAAAATACAGCCTTTTGTACTCTGAGGCAGGAATCTGAACCAAACAAGTGCCTCACTCATCCCAGCCTGGAGCCTGGTGCATCTGTGGCCCAGGGCGACAGAGGGAAGGAATGGCCACAGCCCCAAATGGAACTTGCCTACTGCTCTGGCCCAGACATGAGCCAAAGTGAGGCCAGAGTCAGACGTACCTGGGTGAATGGACAGCCCAGGAAGGGTGGGGCTGGAAGACTAACTTTTCACTTCTGAGTGCTGGGATTATAGGCATGTGCCACTGTGCCTGGCTCTGATGACTTTAAAGCGTTATGCTTGGCTTCTCTTGGCCACTGGAGTCAGCAGATGGCCAGAAGGGCCCCTGCCTGCCCTTCCTGATGAGCTGGTCCCATCCTATGAATGTCTTGTGATGGTATCTCCACCTCTGGGGATCTGAATAGGGTTCCTATAGGCACCTCTGTCAAACAGATTCTTCGGCAGTTCTGGACTACTCGGCCTTTTCCAAAACCCTTATTCCACTGAAACCTCCTGTCCTGTGTTTTTAAGGCCCCAGAAGTCAGGGCAATGTACTCTTTTAAGAAAGATGAATGTAAAGTTATGGTCCAGATAAGCGATCTATCCGTCCTCCAGCTTCTTGCTGTATAGCCATGAAGACAGTACCTGTCTTAAAAGGCTGCCTCAGTGCAGGTAGGATGGCTTTACTGCTTGAGCACACCTTCCACCCATCCACATCAGAGCAGAACCTGGCTCCATCAGGACTAACCCTCTTCCCAGCATGCAGCTTTCCCCCCAGCCCATGCTCCTTTGGGGAGATCCCCAGTTATTGGCCAATCCTCTCCTGCATTTCTCCGGCCTGTCCACAATATGTGCCCTGGTTCCTGGCACTGTGACCAGCTCTAGATTAAACATGCCTCCAGGCTCTAGAACAGCTGCCTACGAGAGCTAAGGACTAGGCAGGTGTCCTGTGTTTATCATTTCTCTCTTCCTCCTTCAGGACCTGGAGGCAATTTCTCTACTTTGATTTTTACTGCCCATGAGAGCTCCCCATATCACATCTTTATTTTTTCCATTTTCAGTGTGATCCAAGGGGTTTTAATTCATCTGTGGTAATCACAAAAATGAAATAAAGTAGTCATCTTTCAGTAACCACAGATGACTGGTTCCAGGATTCCAAAGATACTTAAATCCCTAGATGCTCTAGTCCCTTATAAAAAATGGTGCAGTATTTACACATAATGTATACACATCCTCCTCCATTATTTATTTTTGGTGCTACAGACTGAACCTGGAGGCTCACATGCTAAGCATGCATTCTACCACTGAGATACACTCCCAGCCTCCTTCCTTTTTAAATTTTTATTTATTTTTGTTCACTTATTTATTTATTTAGAGACAGAGTCTCAGTCTGTTATCTCAAGCTAGCCTGGAACTTGAGATCTTCCTGCCTCAGCCTTCCAAATGCTGGGGTTATAGGTGTGCACCATCATCCCAAGCTGTTTCTTTTTGCTTTCTTTTCTTTTTCCTTCCTTCCCTACATTTGCTCTCCCTCACTCCCTCTCTTTGCTTCTTTTGTGGTACATGGAGGTTGAACTCAGGTCCTCCCACATACTTTGCAAGCACTCTACTACTGAGCTGCACACCCGCCCTCCCTTTTAATATAAATACACACACACACACACACACACACACACACGTTGCGACAGGGTCTTGTTGAGTTATGCAGGCTGCCTCTGACCGCAAACTCTTGATCCTCCTGCTTCTGCCTCCCGAGTCACTGGTATAAAGGCTTGTGCCACTGCACCTGGCTTTAAAAAAATAAATAAATAAACAAGAAGAGATCGCTCTCCCTATGTTGCCTTGACTAACCCCAGAACTCCTGTGCTCAAGTCCTCCTCTTGCCTCAGCCCCTGGAGTAGCTGAGACTACAGACATGTACCATCACACCCAATCTGTATACTTTATTTATTTGTTTATTTATTTATTATTGTTTTTATTTTGCAGTACTGGGACCTTGAATCCAGGGCTTTGCACTTGCATGCGTTGCAAGTACTGTACCGCTGAGCTGCATCCCCAGTCCATTTTTCTTTCTTTCTTTCTTTTTTTACTTTTTATTTTGAGACAGGGTTTTACTAAGTTACACAGGCTGCCTCTGGTTTTGGACCTGTGATCCTCCTGCCTCTGCCTCCTGAGTAGCTGGGATTATAGATGGGAGCCATTGTGCCCAGCCCCAACTTGTATACTTTAAATCATGACTAAGTTACTTACATTATCTAATGCTATGTAAATGCTATGTGAATGATTATATTGTATCGTTTAGAGAGCAGTAACAAGGAAAAGAGTCTGTATGTGTTCAGTACGCATATAATTGTTTTCTGAATATTTTCACTCCTTGGTTGGTTGAATCCCCAAATGCAGAACCTGCAGAGTTAGAGGCTGACTCCATCATAAAGCCCCACTCCGGTCCCTCCTGCACTCATCCCTCTAGAAAAACACCCGCCCTCAATTCTCTCTGCCTGGTAACCAAGTCCTGGGCAGCAAAGCCCTTTTGGTCCTCAAAGGGACAGCTGGATCTGAGGCAGGACAGAAAGACAGAATTTTTTTTTTTTTTTTTGGTACTGGGGGTTGAACCCAGGGCCTCATGCTTGCATACTTTGCAAGTGCTGTTTCACTGAACTGCACCCGTGCCTGTGCCCATTTTTTCAGTTTTTGAGGCAGGGTCTTGCTAAATTACACAGACTGTGTCTAGTGTTGAACTTGCCATCCTCCTGCCGCTGTTTTCTGAGTTGTTGGGATTATAGGCATGTGTCACCGTGCTCAGCTCAAAAGACAGAAAATTTACAGGGATATAGGAATGAGAAAAGGAGCCCCCAACTCTGAAATCTGGTTACATCTTTTGCAGGCTGAAAGTCTACAACTTCAGTACAACTGGCCAGATCAGTGAAGACTACCCAACATAGGGACAATACTTGCTTTCCTAAGAGATCTCCAACAAGGTTGTCAGTGACAACAAACAGACTATGCTATGAGTTTAACAACATCAGGAGTCTCTACTCATCCCTAAACTTAACAATGCACCTCATAAAACCACCTTACAATTTCCTTTACAAAAAGGAAACTCTTTAAGAAAAATAAGTAAACCAGCTCATTTTTTTTACTTATTTTTTTTTCCTGGTACTTGGGGTGGGGGGCATGGAAACCCAGGACCTTGCATGTACTCTGCAAGTGTGCTACCACTGAGCTGCACCTCCAGTCCATTTTTAATTTTTTTTTTCATTTTGAGACAGTTGTTGTTGTTGTTGTTAGGTGCCATCGAGTCCTGTCCGACTCATAGTCGACCCTCTATAGGGTTTTCAATGGCTGATTGTTTTCGGGATTGCCTTGGGAGTGGATTGCCATGTCCTTCTCCCGTTTTTGCGGTGCTGGGAATCAAACTCGGGACCTCAGAGACTGCAGAGCAGTGCTCTACCAACTGAGCTAAATCCCAGCTCATTTTGAGACAGAGTCCCATTAAATTATGCAGGCTACCCCTGGCCTTGAACTCTTGATCCTCCTGCCTCTACCTCCTAAGTAGCTGGGATTATAGGTGTATGCTGCTGTGCCTAGTTTTTACTTAATTTTTAAGCTTTACATAATTTTAAGCCTTACTGAATCTTTGACCCTGTTCGTAAATTACATCCCTGGAGCAATGTAACGTCAAAAACCACAGAAACATATACAACTATTGTTAAGAAACTCAGGTGTGACCCTCTTGAGAAGCCCACATCCAGGTCTTTGACATGTATGATTTGTACCGTTATTCTTTTCTAAGCTGTCTGTCTTTCTCAATGTCTATGCTTAAATCAAAATCATGTACTGTCTCACAGATCCAGCTGGGGAGGATGGAAAGATGCCTTGCTCACTGGGCTCCTGCAGGGGTAGAGACGTGTCCCTTGGCCTCTCCCTTCGGGCAACCTGCCCTTCAGCCTCCCAGGCCCTGAGACACACCCCAGACGCTTACTTCTACCTCCATTGTATCTCCTCGAAGCACACACCCACCAGCAAGACAGGCCTGGCCCTCACCCTGCCACGCCCATGGCCACAGTGCCCAGTATGCTCCCGGTCACTCACCAGCTTCTGGAAGAGGTCGCCCACACGCTGCTGGTGGCTCCACTGCTGCACTCGGGGTAAGAGCCCATCGTAAAACTCCTTGTGGATCTCATAGAGTTCAGGCACTTTGAAGAAGATGGTCTCAATCTGCTGGCTGGTCAGCACAGGCTGCGAGGTGGTGGCAGCAGCTTTCAAAGGCTTCATGGGCTAGAGGAGGGCACAGGTGAGGTGGCACAGATCGGGTGCATGACATAGCCATAGACCATTGTGGTTATGTGATATAGGCTTGTGATTGATTGATTTTGGTGCCGAGGACTTTGGGCATGCGAGGTGAGCACTCTACCACTGAGCTACATCACCAACCCTTTTATTTATTTTTAAAATTTTTTGGTAGCACTTGGAGGTGAACCCAGGCCCTCATGCATGCTAGACAAGTACTCTACCACTGAGCCATACCATCAGCGCTTTTTAATTTTTTTTTTTTATTTTGAGACAGGGTCTTGCTAAATTGCACAGGCCTTGAACTCATGATTCTCCTGCCTTAGCCTCTCAAATAGCTGGGATCACCTTTATGGGCCAAGGCCCCTGGCTTCTCTTTAAATTTCAGGGGGGAAAAAAAAACCAAAACCACAAACCTTGGTAACAGTCTTCTGTTGGTACCTGCTGGCCCCTGGGGAAAGGTCAGACTGCCAGAGGTGGGCTGTTGTGTACATGTGGAGGGTGGGCTGCCACAAGTGCTCACAGCTGACTTCAGCCCTCACCCGACTCAGCTCTGCTCTACGACCCCATCCTCACCAGCAGCAGTGCCTCCAGGTGGTTCAGGTAGGTCTCCTCACTGGCTAGGATTCCAGACAGGACCCACTTCCTCATCTCCAAGCCTTTCTCCAGGTCCAGTTCACTCTGCAGGGGAGAAGCACAGACGTCGGCCCAGGTGGGCTGCTGCTTGAGCCTCGGGGATGAAGCTGGCTCGTCAGCGACTGGTCGAGCCCCCAGAGAAGCTCCATGAGGGAGGAAAAGGGAGGGTCGAAAGCACCACTACGTCCTTGGCCACATGCTTGTGGTCACTGCGAAATCTGGAGGGTCATCTAGCAAAGCCAAGGGCCTCCCAAAGTCTCGACACACTGGGAAATGAGAAGTTGGGTGCTGAGCAGACCTCAAAGCCTCCCTCCTTCCATGCCTTATGCTTGAAATCAAGGAAGTCAAGACCCAGTCAAGGAAGGAAAAGGAGGCTCTGAGCCCAGGTGAGCACCGCACACAGGAAGCACCAGGGCAGCTTTAGAAGACTGAGCTCAGGGGTGTCAAAGCCCACTGCCTGGCCATCCTGACACTTCTCCTGCACAAGCCTGCCACCCCTGATGACTCCTCTGATGCTAGCCTTACCTGGATTCCCCGACTGCCATTGCTATTTGACCCTTGTACCAACTGGGCCCAAGCTCAGGAAGTATCACCTCCCTTTGCAAGCCCTCTCTCCTCATGGTCACAGAGGCTGGAGCTGGGGGCCGCTGCCACCTGTCCAAGGGGAGGCCTGTCCCTCCAGGCTCAGGGCCTTTGTCCCTGACCCCGCTTTCTAGACTCTGATTTTGCCAGCAAGGACCCTCTTACAGGCAGGCTATTGGCAAAGTCACCCTGCTTCCTGACAACTTCCCTGGTCAAAGTCTATGGAAACTCTGTTGCCTTTGCCCCTGAAAGACAGAGCTGACAAGTCACTGGATATTGAAGTAGGGGGTCAAGTCTGCATTCCTGGCAGACTGTGTGCCAATTCCAGTTATGATGGTGCTGCTGGGTGAACTGTGTGCTATCCCCAAATCCCTATGTCGAAGCCCTAACCCCAAGTACCTCAGAATGTGATTTATTTTATTTTACTATTTGTTTGTTTGTTTGTTTATTTGTTTATTTATTTTTGTGGTACTTGGGGACTGAACCCAGGGCCTCACATATACTTTGCAAGTGATCTATCACTGGGCTGCACCCCTGGCCAATTTTTTATTTTAAGACAGAGTCTTGCTAAATTACACAGGCTGCTTCTAACCTAGAACCTGAGATCCTTCTCCCTCCACCTCCTAAATTGCTGGGATTACAGGCATAAACCACCTCACCCTGGCTTCGTAATTGTACATAAAGAAGTTATTCTATTATCATGAAGTCAATGATGTGGGCCCTGAACCAGTATGACTGGTGTTTCCATAAGAATTGCAGCTTAACCTGGGTGCAGTGGCACCCCCCTGTAATCCCAGCAACTCAGGAGGCAGAGGCAGAAGGACTACAAATTCTCAGCCAGAGGCAGCCTGAGTAACTTAACAAGATCCTGTCTCAAGATAAAAAGTAAAAACTGGGTGAGGGGTACAGCTCAGTGGTAGAGAACTTGCAAAGCATGTGGAAAGCCCTGGGTTCAATTCTCTAGTTCTGGAAGAAAAAAAGAAAGAAAAAAAGAGTTGCAGCTTAAGACACATACACACGTAGAGAGACCTGTGACAACCCAAGGATAGGCCTTGTCGAGCCACCGACAAGCTGAGAGAGCCTCAGAAGAAACCACCTAGCTGACATCATGACCTCGGACGTCCTGCCTCCAGTACTGTGAGAAATTCCTGTTGTTTTATACCATGAGGCCTGTGGTGCTCTGGTAAAGCAGCCTGAGCAAACTGAAAGAGACAGGGAGCTAAAGGCAATAAAAAATGTTAGTTGACTTGCCAGCCACTCCCTGCTTTGCTCCCTGGCCACAGGTGGTGTCAGAGATTGGCCACCCTGTGTGGCACTGTGTGGCTCTGGGCCAAGCGAGGCTGCACTCCCTCTGCTGGCCCCACCTGGGGTCAGAGGAGAAGCCAGTGTGGATGCCTATAGCCCTGTGCCTATAGCGTTAAGTTGACTTCATGGCCCTATCCATTCCTCTGCTGGTTTCCTAGCCCAAAGGAAAATTTGAGACAACTGCACTGCTGTAGGTCCTGGGTGTAGGACTGGAGTGGGGACCTCCATTGCTTACTTTCCTAAACCACTTGGAAAAAAACCTACTGATTTGAGGCAGGCTTCTCAAACTTGGCACTGCTGACACCTGGTGCTGGAGGATTCTCTTGGAGGCTGGAGGGTGGTCCTGTGCCATGAATAGTGCTGTGTACTGTCCATGGCCTCCAACTCCCAGATATGATAGCAAAAATGCCTCCATGTGTTATGACATATCACTGGGGGCCAAGTCCCCCTCCCCAACAGGAATCACTGGGCTTGATGAAGGACCTAAATAAGGCCAGCTCAGTCCTCAAAGTGCCTTTGCAGAGCCTGGAGGCAGGACCCCAGTGTGGTCCCTCTGTGCTACAACCCTGCTGTCCCTTTCTACCTCCCTGGCCCTGGAGGAGGGAGGTACTTCATGGTCCAGATAGTAGGCCCAGTGGGAAGAGCCAAGGGTCAGGAGTCAGTGCACAGAGCTGCAGAGCCAGGCCCACCCCACTGAACCCCATGGTCTCAGACAAATGCACCACCGGCCCAGAGCCTCTGCAACCTGGGTGCAAATTACAAGGGGAGTCCAATCTCTATGTCCCACCTGTGTCCCTGGGGCTCTACCATCCTCATAGCCTTAGGCCACTGTTTTCCCACTAGGAATCTTGTATGTGTGTGCATGAGCTGTGAGCATGCAAGAGTGTGTGTGTGTATACATGCATGTATATGTGTGTGCTGACACGCGCCTGTGTATAGGGCACAGCAACTCCAGACTCTGCAAAGGTCCCAGGGAAATGACACTGAGGTCCTACCCACACAGGTCCCCCTAGAGAACAATGGGCAATAAGTCCAAAAGTAGGTGCCTCTAGGGCACATCTGTGCCTGAACTTCAAAATTCTGTGCCCAGCCTAGTGCCTGGAATACACGGTGCTCAATTAAGGTTCATTTCATAATCAAGTCAATGAGTGAACTTAAAGACCTGGCTACATCTTTGTTTTGGCCGCACCTTTATGAATGCCTGAGGGCCCCTTCAGGGGCTTGGTAACTTCATCTGGAAACAAGTGGATCCTGGGAATCCAAGACTGTCAGCTGAGCTGGCTGAGGGTGGTGGGACTTCAGTGCTACCTAAGTCTGCAAGCATGAATGTGCGGGGGGGGGGGGGTGTTGTTGGGGATATGACATTCCCTCTCAGTCCGGTGTGAACAGCAAGGTCTTGGGGAAGCAGCCTTTAGCTGCCTCTCCACATGCCTCCCACTGCATCAAGATGTTGTGTCTACCCTACTAAGGGAACAGGTAAAGGGGAAAGCAGGTCCCTTTAGCAGTGGCAGCCACCCACCCACCCACTAGGTCCTGTTCCTGTTCCGAGAACAATCTTGCAACTGTGAGCTCTGGGTGTGAGGGGACAGTGGGGCCCAGGCAGGCTGGCAGGGCTCATGATGGCCCTGCCCAGTACAGGATGCTGCTGCCTATGCGGGTGGGTGTGCCTGGGTGGGAACCCCACGCCTCATTCCACTCACAAGGCTTGGAAAGCCTGCAGGAAAAACCGCACAGGCAGGATGGCACCAAGTCTGGTTCTCTGTGTTCCAGAGGGTGGGACCGCTCGAGGGAACATCTGGTGCAGTGAAGGTGTTGGGGTAGAGAGAGGACACAGGATGGTGGCACTCCTCAGGCAGAGAACCTTCTAGCGGGGCTGGAATGGTGCTGGGGGCACTGGACAGGAATGGTTCAGAAACCAGCCAACTCTATTTCACAGAAAAGAGGGCAGGCAGGGAAAGAGCAAAAAGGAGATCAGAGGGCACGACTAGGACCAGGGCTATTTATAACCTGAGCTGGGCACGTACCAGTTCTGTGAAGGGTGTACGAATACAGTGGGGGCCGCAGGCGGGAAGGCCATGCTAGGTCAGGGGAAGCTGGAGGCAGAAGGTAACCGGAAGCAGGCACTAAGGAGGAGGAAAGCTAACCTGAGGCCCAAACAAAGTCAACAGCTGACAGAAATGAACTGGGCTCCTAACAAGGTAGGAAGAGCCAACAGAGAGGCAAAGTGAACTACCACCTGCCCACCAGCTATCTGCCAGGCCCTCGGATGAGCTGAGGGCTGGGACATGAGGACTCTTCCATTGCTCCCCTACCCCAAGACTCCTCCAATCGTGGGTGGCCCACTGGTGGTCAGGGTGCGAGACACCAGCTTTGAAGGGACAATCTGCTCCCAGCTGAATCTCGCAGCCAGCACAGCTGCTGGACACATGGCCTCTTTTGCTCCAGGCAAGGCTGGGGCTCTATGAGCAACAGGGCTGGACATGGCCCTGGAGCCCAGCCAGTGGGCACTCGGAGGGCCTGATGTTCACACAGGGCAGCGGGCTGGCCTCTGGGGAGGGTCACGTGCTGGGGAATCTGTGCAGTGATAAACTCCAGTTCTCCAGAGGGGAGACTCTGGTATGCAGAGCAGGTTCTATTAGCACATGTCCCCCCAATAAGGCCGCCTTGCCTGAGGCCCTCTCCCTGGGCAAGGAGGTGCTTGGCCTCTGTCCAACTTTATCTAACCCAGGGGTGGGTGTGCATGGAGAAGATCTGCAACCCACAAGTCCACCAAGCTGCTGCATTGCCATGGAGTTCCCAGGAAGCCTCTCCCAATAGCCCCACAGTCTAGAAGGTTCACATTTGGCAGCACGTGGAAAAACCAGGAACTGGGGTTGTGGGTGGGGGGCAGAAGAGCCCCTGCCAGCAGGGAAGAGGAAGGATGAAGAGGTCCTCAACCTCTGCCTAATGGTCAGGTTCAGGGTGTCCTCACTCACCATGCTCCCTGAGGACCTGAGGAGGGGCTAGCCACATCCCTACAAACCAAAGATCAAAAAGGAAAAGGAGAAAATCATTGTATAGCTGGCAGAGAAACCAGACAGCCAACGCTGTGCCTGTCTCCAGGGCAGTGCAGGACATTTAACCAGAGGGCTGCTGGAACTAAAGTAGGAAACTTTCTCCAATCAGATTCCTTCCTTATCCAGATGACTCCTGCCACCTGCTCTGGCCAGATGGGATGCTTGGGATTGGGGAACTCCAGTCCCCAAACGTGCAACATGAAAAATGTCTAGCTATGGATTGCCAAGGAGGCTGAAGGAGGGAGCAGGATCTGGACTGGTGCTGTAAGAATAAGACCCTGAACTGGGCACCAAATGACAAGGGCCATGCCAGACCCATATCAGGTCTAGGGGTGGGACGCCAAGCTGGCCTCGGGTACAGACAGGGCAGCCTGGCTTCCTCTCAGAAGGTGCAGTGAGGACTGTCCTCAGGGACAGTGATGGGCAGGATGGCTGCCTCCAGTTCAGGACTCAGCTTACTTTTTCAGAATTTTAAGGATCCTTCTCAGTACAAAACCATGCTCACAAGACAGCAAGGGGATGAGCAGAGGAAGGCAAGGCTGTTGAGGAAAAGAGCATGCATGAAAGATTCAGGAAGGCTTTAACCTCACAGTTGTGTGGCCTTAGGCAAGGTACTGCACCTCTCTGAACCTCAGTTTCCCAATCTGTACAACAGTGACACTGGATATGGGGTAAGAAGCTGCATAAGGCAGCAGCACTTGTGTGCCACATGAAGCAGGAACATGTTATACGGTGGCTTCCTCTCCCACCCTCATGTCTCAGAAAAAGAAGCCCACCAGGCATCATCACCATTGTTGTTGTTATTGCTAGGTGCCATTGAGTCAGGTCTGACTAATTGCCACCCTCATAGGGTTTTCAGTGGCTGACTGTTTCGGGGTTTTTTTTGTTTGTTTGTTTTTTGGAGTGGACTGCCACATCCTTCTCCCATTTTTGCTGTGCTGAGGATTGAACCTGGGTTCTCAGAAAGACTGCAGCAGTGCTCTACCAATTGAGCTAAACCCCAATCCCTCCATCACCATTAGAAATCACAAAAGCATAAATAGGAAGCAGGCCTGCAGCGAAGGTGTCAGTCCTAGGAAAAAAAAAAAAACAACTGCAGTAAAAAGATGCACTTCCAGGGATTCTTTATGGAGAGTGGGGACCCCACTTTCACTCACGTGGGTAGGGGCAAGGCTGGGGTTGAATCCAAGCTCTTGTGCATGCTAAGCATGGGCTCTACCGTTGAGCTATACCCTTAGACCCCTCTTTTTTGTTTTTAAACCCAGATGAGAACCACTCAGAAACAAACTAAACTGAATGAAGAAGATAATTCATTTACCAAGGACCAGAAAGACAGGGCTAAAATGAGAAAAGGAGAAACCATGCTTGGGCAGTGATGATCTTCTCAGCCCAAGAAGGAAGGAATCCAAGAAGTCAAAGCAGGCCTTTGCCCCAACAGCAGGAGGAGCATGTGTGGGCCCAAGGACCCTGAGAGAAACTCTTTCACCCCCTGCTCAAACTGGGGGCCATGGTGATTATGGGATATGGTGCCAGGCCAGCTAGGCTCCCCTCTTCTGTGGGAACAGCACTGTCCACACTGAGACCACCCTGGGGTGATGTTCCCAAAGAAGAGGGGCCACTCCATGGGATGTCCCACTCAAAGCATGTGACAGAGCACCTACCGAATGTTCCTCTCCTCACTGGCTATGTGACCTTGGTGAAGCCACCTCTGGACCTCCATTACACATTTGTTTCACAGGATTGTTGATGAGGCTCAAGCAAAAACGCTGGGGACAGACCATGATCAAATAGATAGAGCCACCATCAGACCATCCTTTGATACAAAGAGAGCCAGTGTACGTCCTGGAACACAGGGGCCCAGACACATCCCCAGCTCAGCACCATGCAGGACCTGCTGGCTTAGGTGGTGGCCTCTGACACCTGTACTCTCAACCTCAAGGCCTCATGCTATCTGCCTGCTCCAGGCCCAGTTTCCAAAGGGGCCCATGACCTCCCTGCTCAATGCATCTTGCAGGCTGTGTCTCTCTACAGGATGGACGATCAGTGATTCCTATGACTTTCCAATCAACAACTCCACTGCCCACTTGCTACAAGGCCCCGAGCAAGTGGCTGCACTCCAGGAGGCCTCAAGGATGACTAGGGCTGGCCTAGAGCAAAGCTCAATCCCCTCTTCCTTATTCCTGTTTCACATCTGGTCCATGGGGGGCAGGTGTACCTTGATGGGGTGACTCACCACTTTGCTGGACTCCAGGGCACCTGAGGACAGAGTATCTCGGCTGCCCCTGCCCTTGCTGCTGAGATGAGGGGAGGAGGAGGGTGAGTCATCGATGTAGGGCAGCCCATCCTGGTGCCGGCGCTGCTCCTCGGCCCGGTCTGCGGCACAGCCATACCCAGGAGGCGTTCCAAACGAGGGATCTATGTATGCAAAGACACTGTGTGTTAAGAGATTGAAAAGCGGCCTGGAAAGTGCTGTCTCAGGAGAACCCACACCCTACCTGTGAAAGCAAGCACCCAGGCCAACACTGTCTCTGTCACCTACAGGTGCATCACAGGGACTTCAGACAGGCTGACATCACTTTTGAAACCTACCAGCCAACGATCACAAGGGTGAGGAGGGGATCATCTGCAGCTTGTTGTTGTTAGGTGCTGTCGAGTCGTGTCCGACTCATAGCGATCCTCATAGGGTTTTCAATGGCAGATTGTTTCGGGATTGCCTTGGGAGTAGGTTGCCATGTCCTTCTCCCATTTTTGCGGTGCTGGGAATTGAACTTGGGACCTCAGAGACTGCAGAGTGGCACTCTACCAACTGAGCTAAATCCCAGCCCAATCTGCAGCTTGTTCCCCAGGAAATACAAGATTTGACTTTCAAATGTTGTCCAAGGTATGTTTGCCCTTAGAATTGTTGTTGTTAAGTGCCATCAAGTTAGGTCCAACTCATATTGACCCTATGTACAACAAAACAAACACTACCCAACACTGTGCTATGCCCAGTACTATGTCAGTGCTTCTCTGGTATTTATAGGGTTTTCAATGGCTGCTGGTTTCAGAAGTGGATTTCTAGGTCATTCTCCCAAGGCTATAGCACATGGTATTCCCCAGGTGGTCTCCCATCCAAGGACTAACTGGGCCCAACCCTACTTAGCTTCCAAGATCAGACAGGATTGGATGCCAGGGTGGCAGTAGATGCTGTTGGGATAGGGACGTGTAACATAATAGGAAATATATATTTTGTCTCTGCATACCCCTCCCCCCATGTATCTACCAGCTTGTTGTGCTGTAGGAGCTTGCGTGTTGCTGTGATGCTAAAAGCTATGCCATGGGTATTTCAGATACCAGTGGGGCCACCCATGGTGGACAGGTCTCAGCTAAGCTTCAGACTAAGGAGAAGGACCTGGCAGCCCATTCCTAAAATAATTAGCCTTGAAAATCCTATGAATAGCAGATAAGCACTGTCAAATAGTGCTGGAAAATGAGTCCTCCAGGCTGGAAGGCATCCAAGAGATGACTGGGGAAAAGCTGCCTCCTCAAAGTAGAATCGACCTTAATGAAGGAATGGATAAAGCCCCTGGGACCTTCAGTTGCTAATGTAGCACAACTCAGAATGAAAAGAAACACAGTGTCTACAACAAAGGTTTCATCCTGTTGTACACAGGGTCACTATGAGTTGGACCTGATTCCACGGCACCTACCATGACCACCCTTTGCCAGGCACTTTCTGCGGGTCTGCATGGTGCCAAAACCTCACATATATCATCTCTCTGAATCTGCATGGGTACCTTAGTGAGCATAAATGTTCACATTGACATTTTTTCAGACAGGGAAACTAAGTCTCAGAGTAATTAATGAACATGAAGAGCTTGACTGCATTCAAGGCTATCTGTACAACTGCTATAATTTACAATATTCTAAGATGGAGAGCACTACTGTAATAATCAGGAGAAATACAGGATGGGAATAAAGATTTTATGACTCACAGGTCCTGGGGGTGTACCTAGCACACTTAGGGTACACACAGAGGTGTGGAGGAGAGGGGAGAGTGAGCATGTAAGTGCACACACACATAGGAGAGGGGGGAAAAAAACGTGCCCAATGCCTTTATTGGGTCCAGGGTGTTATCCAACTTGGTTTCTGGTGGGAAGTTTTAACTGGCTGGCTTAAAGCAAGCAGGCAAGGGCTAAGAGGTGTAGTTAAGTGGGAGGTACAGCACTTGCTTAGCATGTGTGAGGCCCTGGGTACAACATGCAGCACTGAGACGGGGGAAACAAATAGGCACAAGTTCCAGGAGGTCATGCTGTGCCTGAGAGGTGGTCAATGAGGTGTATCTGCACAGGCCATGTGGGGTGTGGGATCAGTTGGGAAAGTCCAGTAGGTTGTATCGAGCTGCCTCATGAGCACCACAGAAGCGGTCACCAGGAGGTGGCTGTAAATAGCAGCTATCTGGATCGACCACAATAAGGAACTAGGAGGAGGGGGAGAAGTGGAAACTATGTTAAGGTTGATGGAGCGCTGCTTCTAATATGAGAAAGCCTAATTTACATTAAAAATGGATGCCAAGGTGAGGTAACATGAAATTGTAATTCATGGGCTACGGTGTAACTGAGTGGTAGGGTGCCTGCCCACTGTGTGCAAGGCCCTGTGGATTCAACCTCCAGCACTGGGAAACACACACACACACACACACACACACACACACACACAAATAATGATATGGCTGGGGTTTAGCTCAATTGGTAGACCACCTGTTCTGTACTCCCTGAGGACCCAGGTTCCATCCCCAGCACCACAAAAAATGGAAGAAGCATCTGGCAATCCACTCCCAAAGCAATCCCGAACAATCAGCCAATGAAAACCCTATGAGGGTGGCTAAGAGTCAGACTCTACTTGACGGCACCTAACAAGTATATATACATATATATACACACATGTGCGGCTGGGATTTAGCTCAGTTAGTAAAGCGCTGCGCTGCAGTCTCTGAGGTCCCGAGTTCAATTCCCAGAACCACAAAAATGGGAGAAGGGCCTGACAATCCACTCCCAAGGCAATCCCCAAACAGTGAGCCATTGAAAACCCTATGAGGGTCGCTATGAGTCGGATACCGACTTGACGGCACCCAACAACATACACACACAAGGGACTAGGGTTTAGCTCAGTGGTATAGTGCTGTTCTGCGCACTCTGAGGCCCTGGCTCAATCCCCAGCACCACAAAACACAGAAGAAGGATGTGGCAATCTACTTCCAAAGCCATCCCAAAACAATCAGGCATTGAAAACCCTATGAGGGTCACTATGAGTGGAACCCAACTTGATGGCACCTAACAACCACAACAAACAACAACATATATGTGTAAATGTATATATATAAAGTCACCATAGTGATGTGTCTATTTATTGCTTTCTAAACACATTCCAAAGACAAGATAGTTCTAAAAGTCTACGTCAATAACCGTATGTCCCAGCAACCCCCCTCCCCCAGCTGTACAGCCAAAAGAACTGAAAAGAGGTGTTTAAACAAAGACTTGTACTGGAATGTTCACAGCAGTATTACTCCTTTTTTATTGGGGGTTGAACCCAGGGCCTCACGCTTGCATGCTCTGCAAGTGCTGTACCACTGAGCTGCATCCCCAGCCCATATTTTTACTTTTTGAGACAGAGTGTCGCTAAATTATGCAGACTGCCTCCAGTCTCGAACTTGTGATCCTCCTGTTTTCACCTCCTGAGTCACTGGGATTACAGGGCGCACCACGACGCCCAACTCACAGCAGTACTATTCCTAACAGCTAAAGGGCAAGTGGTAGAAAGTTTGCATGGCATGCACAAAGCCCTGGGTTAGATCCCCAAAACTGGCAAAACAAACAAATGTGAAGCTACACAATGACCAAAAGCTGGAAACAACCCAAATGTCCATCAACTGATGAATGGACGTACATGCATCACTTCAATGGACTACAGTTGTTGTTGTTGTTGTTGTTAGGTGCTGTTGAGTCACGTCTGTCTCATATCAACCCTCATAGGGTTTTCAATGGCTGATTGTTTCGGGATTGCCTTGGTAGTGGACTGCCACGTCCTCCTCCCATTATTGCGGAATCAAACCCAGGACCTCAGAGACTGCAGTGCAATGCTCTACTGACTGAGCCAAATCCCAGCCCCAATGGACTACTATTCAGCTGTGAATAGGAAAGCAGTTCCTACATGCTCTACAACATGGCTGAATTTTGAGGACATTATATTCAATGAAAGAAGCCAGTTACAAAGGGCCACATATGATTCCATTTATATGAAACAGAGAATAGGTAAATGTATAACACAATAGGTAAATCCGAAGAAGAGACAGAAAGTAAGTGATTGCTAAATGGATATGAGATTTGCTTTTGGGGTGATGAAGAATTTTGGAACTAAACAGGGGTGGTGGGTGTATAACATTGTGAATGTACTAAAAGCCACTGAACTGTTCAATTTAAAATCGGTAATTCTGAGCCAAGTGTAGTGGTGCAGGCTACCCACAGCTGTCAGGTTGAGGCAGAAAGATCAAAAGTTCAAGGTCATCTAGGCTACATAGTACAAAGGCTATCTCGAAAAAAAATTTTAATAAAAGGTTCATTTTATGTTATGTGAATTTTAACTCAATTAAAAAAAAAAAGTTGGGCACACTGGCATATGCCTATAGTCCCAACTTCTAAGGAGGTTGAAGAAGGAGGATCACTTGAGGCCAGCCTGGGCAACACAGTGAGAACATGTCTCAAACAAAACAAAACAAACCAAAAAAGGAGAGACAAAAGAAAAGAAAAGCCAACTATTTTCCAAAGGCCAAGTACCATTCCAAATGGACATCAGTACAATCTGGTGCCATAACCCCAGGCGACCCACAGGCACCAGGTGAGATATGTAGTTGGTTTTGGTGGTTTTTCTACTTTCTCTTCCTCTGCCAGGTTGGCGACAGTCCCTTCCTGTATCTGTACCATGTGAGTCATAACTCTTATAAAACAAGATATCCCCCATTGAATTAGCCACCATCCCCTGGTAAGAGGCCTGTCTTCAAAAGAAGAGGCTGAGAGAGCACCCCAGTACCCCGGGGCCTCTCAGCCCTCATGCCGCAACCCCAACAATGATATCACCAGGCCAATGCCCAAGCATGGAAAGCCCTGGCTGCCGGGGCAGGGAGAGGTCATGGTCATGAATCAGCGTGTGCCACACAGAAAGCTCTGAGGCTGGCTGAGCCCCTGCCCCCACCCAGGCAGGCTGGGAAATGCCAGCCAAGAAAGGCCCAAGTCTGCTCCACTCAGGGCCTGAGGCCTCGCCTCTCCAGGAAGCCCTAGTCACTAGAAAGGAGGAGAGGATATTTCCTGCACTGAGCCTTTGGGGAGGAGATAGACTGACCCATATAATCCATTCCCTGGGCTCTGTCTACTTGGGGTCTGGGTTCCAGCTGATCCAATCTCCTCTGAATCACCAGATAGCCAACTTCTTGGTGGTTTTTAGGTACTAAAGACAGCCATTGTCCTCCACCAGCTGAGTGTACCCTTAGTGTGGGCACAGGAGAAAACCCCTTACCCAACTGGGACCTACGACATTGCTAAAGGACCACCTTCAGTCTCCAACAATCCACCTATGCCTAAAGCTCCCAGACTTTTGAGAAAGAAAAGATAATCTGATCGTCTAGGCCTCAGGCTGTGGCTGGCTGGTGCCAGGGTGGGGCAGGTGAAGGCTGGAACCCCAACTGGAAAGAGGCAGCCGCCCTTGGCCGTGGGATAACGATGTAATTGTTGTTCCTTGTTAGACCTCGGAAGCTAAGCATGAGAGACTGCCTGGGAATACCAGGTGCTGTAGCCTTGGGAGAAGGACCTGGCAGCCTACTCCAAACAACTAGTCGTTGAAAACCCTATAAATAGCAGAAAAGCACTGGCAATAGTGCCAGGCATGGCACAGTGTTTGATAGTGCTTCATCTATTGTATGGTCGCTATGAGTCAGACTGGACTCAATAGCACCTAACAACAACAACAACAGGGACTGGGGTCTAGCTTAGTTGGTAGAGTGCTGCTCTGTGCCGAGGCCCTGGGTTCAAGCCCAGCACTGCAAAAATGGGAGAGGGATGGGGCAATCCACTCCTGAAGCAATCTCGAGACAATCAGCCATTGAAAAGCCTATGAAGGTCTCTATGAGTCAGCCACAACTTGACAGCAACTAACAACAACAGCACTACCTTGACTTTTGATGACAACAGAGTTCAGAAAGATTGCTTGAAGGGCCTGTTTAGTCATAGACAAATGTACTTATTGAGCACCTACTGTTCAGCCAAAAGGTACAGTACATCTAATTGCTGCCGGACACCATGCTGGCCCCTGTCCTTGGGAGCCCACAGAATCCCAGGAGCCACTCAATATGTGGATCAAGGCAATCGTGCTAGCGCCACCAAGAGGGAACAAGGACCATTTCTCTGAGGAAATGATCATAGAGCCATAATCTAAGGGAGGTGTCAGGGAGGCATGAGAGGGACAGACACAGATTCCCCCTCCAGAACCCAAAAGTGACTCTCCCAACTACAAATATGTCCATGGAATCTGAGGACACAACTCTGTGCTATAGTGTTTGCCTAATATGTACAAGACCCTGGGTTTGATCCCTAGCGCACGAGCGCATGCACGCGCGCGCGTGTGCGCGCGCACACACACACAACAAGTTTACATGTTAAACCTGAACCTGTGAAAGGGACCCTATTTGGAAACAGGGTCTTTGAAGACGTAATCAACTCAAGGTCCTCAAATTGAGCTCTCCCTGGGTATGCAACTACTACCTCCACAATGTATTCTCACCCCCACAGAAACGTATGGGGTTTTCCCCTGTATCAAGCAATTGCCCAACTCTCTGGACACCAACTGGGTATCCCACAATTTAATTTCATTCTGACACTAAATACCTGGAGATAGTGTCAGACCCCACAATTAAGAGGTCAGTCCTACAAGACTGACCCTGCTCCAACTGAATGTCTGGGCCACAAGTATTTCTCACTGGCCAGCTATAAAGCTCTGTGTGTGTGTGTGTGTGTGTGTGTGTGTGTGTGTGTGTGTGTGCGCATGCACAAGCCCTATCCTGTTCTAAGGTTCAATAATTTGTTAGAATGGCTCACAGACCTTGTAAAAGCTCTTTCCTCACATTTACCAAATTACTGTAAAGGATATAACTCTGGAACAGCCCAATGTAAGAAATGCATATGGCAAAGGTATTGGGGGGTATGTGCAGGGGCGGCTTCCATGCTTTCCCCAGGTGTACCATGTTGGAAGTACCTCCATGTTTTACCACCCAGGAAGCTCTTTGGGCCTCATTATATAGAGTTTGTATGGAGGTTCCATTATGTAGGCATGACTAATTCCTTGACCACTGGAGAGCAAGTTCTAGCCCTCTAGTCACATGGTTGGTTCCTCCGGCAACAAGCGCCATCCAGAAGCTATCTAGGGGTCCATTAAGAGTCATCTCATTAACATGAACTCAGGGCTGTGGAAAAGGGCTTGTTATGAGTAACAAGATGATCTGTCATTCCTATCACTGAGGAAATTCAAAGGTTTTAGGAGCTCCACTCTAGGAACTGGCAGGAAGACCAAATATATTTCTTCTGTACCACAGTTATCATACCAATGGACCCTAAATCCAATGACAAGTATCTTTATAAGCGACAGAAGAGGGGAAGATACAGCTACAGAGGAGCAGGCCACATGAAGATGGATGCAGAGATCAAAGGAATGCTGCCACCATGCCAAGGAACCCTTGAGGCCACCAGGGGATGGAAGAGGCAAGGAAGGAGCCTCCCCTGTAGCCTCCAGATACCTGGATTTTGGACTCAGGTCTTGAGAACCATGAGAGATAAGTTTCTTTTCTAAATGACTTAGTTTGTGGTAATAATGTGTTACAGCAATCACAGGACACTAAGGCAGGTGCAACCTATGGCTTGGATATGGGTGCCAGGGAGCTGGAGGATGTGAGGGGCCAGCCCTAGGAGAGATTTAGAAGGTCTCTGTAGTGTATAGCTTGTGAGAAGGAGATGACCATGGAACCTCTGACCAGCAGAGAGGCTGCAGGTCAAAAAAGCTTTGGTCCATCCTGGGACTCCCCAAACCAACAGGCTGCTGTGTTAGTTGGCGTTTGTTTACTGTAATGAACACCTAAGAAAATCAATTTATAAAGATGACAGGTCTATTGTGGCTCACAGTTTGGAGTTCATGGTCACTTGGCCCTGTTGCTTTGGGCCTGTGGCACAGTATGTCCTGGTAGAAGAAGTCCTCACACCTCATGGTAGCCAGGAAGAGAAGAGAGAAAGGAAGAGATCCTGTGTTATGGGTTGAATATGTAATATCCCCCACAGACCCTTGTGTTTGAATGCTTGGTCCCAGCTGGTGGTCCTATTTTGAGAGGTTGTGAAAACTTTAGGAGGTATGACCTAGCTGGAGGAAGTAGGTCACTGGGTGTGGGGCTTTGGGGTATATTACATCTAGCCTCATCCAGTAAGCACTCTCTGCTTCTTGTCCACTGTGATATAAACCATTGTCCTCCACCACAGGTTCCCATCCCCATGATATTCTGCTTAAATGTGTGTAGCCGAGCAACCATGGACTGAACCCTCTGAAACCATAAGCCAAAATAAATCTTTCCTCCCTTAAGTTGTTTCTATCAGGTATTTTGGTCATAGCAATGACCAAATAACACTAGTCCCACAATCACTTCAACATGCTACCAATTACCTAAACCCCCCCCACCAAAAAGTTTCCGCCACTTTTCAATAGTGCCAGATTGAGGACCAAACCTTTAATATACAGGACTCTGGACACACTGTACACTCAAAGTATGACAGTTGGGAAAGACCAGGTATATTAAGTCAGTGGTTGTCACTGTAGCAGAAAAACTAGCCCAAACAAATTTATGAGGGAAGACGTTTATTGAGAGTTCACAGTTAGAGAATCAGTCCATAAAGGCAGCAGGGCAGGCATGGTCACAGTTGCAGTAGTAGGGCCTGTGGCTGACAACCTCAGAGCATGGCAGACCAGGAACAGAGAAGGCAACCAGAACCTCACGTCCAGGGTAAAAACCTCCAAAGGTCCATCCCCAGTGACATAACTTCCACAAAGCTAAGACCCGCCTTCCAAAGTTCCATGACCTCCAGGTGAGGATCAAATGTTTAAACACGTAACTTTTGGGAAACACTTTATATTCAAACCATGACACTTCACCCTTGGTCTCCAAAGGTCCTTGGCCACATCACAATATAAAATACATTCAGTCCAACTTTAAGAGTCCTCAAAGTCTTAACAGTCTCAACTGTGTTCAAAAGTCCAAGTCCCCACTGAGATTCAAGGTAAAATTATTTGTGGTTCCCACAAAACACAGGTTACATATTTCCAACATATAATGACATAGAATAAGCATTCTCATCCCAAAAGGGAGGAATGGGAACTCAGAAAGGAGAGACGGATCTGTAGCAAGACTGATATCCCGATGGACAAACTTAGTTGGTTCAAGTCTGGCATCTGGTACATGACATCATCTGGCCTTAAACAGTCTTGTCTGGCTCTGTGCCTATAGTCTTCTCATTTGCAGCACCAACAGCCCTCTTGGACTGGCTCCACTTTTTACCCACAGCTTCCAATTGCAGATGTTTCACATTCCTGGTATCTCCAACATCCTGGGGTCTTCATTACTCATTAGGCTCCATCATCAAAGTTTCATACATCAGCTCTTCAGGGGCTCTCCCTAAGCCATCTGACCCCGGTTCACACTGCCTGGCCTCATAGGCCATTTTCTTGAACCTTGTTGGCAGCCTCCATAACCCTTGAACTCTTGTATTCTGCATGCCTGCAAAACCAGAACCACGTTGATGTCATTAAGGGGTGCCATTAGCTCAAGATATAGAGGGGTTCTTTTGGACCATGGCTGCAGCAGTGGCCTCCATATGCTCAGCCAAGAAACCATGTCTCTGGGTGGCACCCTTTCAGCAGAGTGTCATGGAGGCATGTGCTTTTTCAGGCATTCCCTTCTGAAATTCAGGAGACAGCTTTTAAGACATTTCCTTTTCACGCCCTGGGGCCTTAGCTGGGAGGAATCTGACACTTTTTCTGCCCTAGAGAATTTCTTTTGTCACTCTGAAAATGTCAAAGCTTTCCTTCACTGTGCTTATCTCTTTAGTAATTAAGGCCTCCAGGCCAAAGCAAGCCCTGTCCTCAGTAACCTTAGGCAAGCAACAGCTTTTTCCCTCTTTAAACTGCACATTTTTCGGATCATTTTTCTGTGCATTTTACTCCATATTTTCCTCATAAATCTGGCTAAATGCAGCAAGTAACAACCAACATACAGCCTGAACATTAGTCTTTTAGATATTTCATCTGCCAGGTTAATTAGTCCATTACTTTTAAATTCAGCTTCACTCATCTTTAGGACATAGACAAAATGCAGACAATCTCTTTACTAGAATATAACATGGATCGCCTCTAGTCCAATACCCAATAGATTCTCAATTTTTCTCTGAAATGCTGTGAACTCCATCTGCATTTCTATTGGTGAGGATGTTCTGGTCTTCCTTACTCTCATCAGAACTACCCCTCAAGCCCTCTAGGGTTTCTCTCACCCAAACTCTTTCAGACTTCTCCCAAAAACAAGTCCCAAAAATGGCCTACAAACCTCATGGTTAGGTTTCTGCACAACAACCCTACTCCTGCTACCAACTTTCTGTATTAGTTAGCTGTCATTGCTACAGCAGAAGAACTAACCCAAACAAACTTATGGAGGAAGAGGTTTATTGGGAGCTCACAGTTAGACAGTCCATAATGATGACAGGTCAGGCATGGCTGCAGCAGTAGCAAAGCCTGTGTTAAGACAACCCCAGGGCATGGCTGACCAGGAACAGAGAGAGCAACCAGAGCTTTGGATCCAGAGTAAAACCTCCAAAAAGTCCAAAAAGTAAAACCTCCAAAGTCCTGCTCCTAGTAACGTCAGTTCTGCAAAGCTAAGACCTGCCTTCCAAAGTTTCATGACCTCCACAATCAGAACCACCAGCTGGGCACCAAATACTAAAGCATATGACCTTTGGGGGACACCTGAATGGGAGGCCAGGCAGGAAGGGTAATTCTGTGGGGAGCCAGAGGCTGTAGGTCAAAGACTTGGGCTCAATTTAGGAGGTATCAGATGCCACAAGGATCTGGGACAAGAGGGAGGCCTGGGGACACAGGGAATAAATGACACCCTGGCAGCATGTCTGGGACTGGAGGTGGGGCCAGGCTAGAAGCTTCTTTGATGGTCACTCCAGACAGGCCTGGCAGTGTATGGGGACAATGAACAGAGGGAGCAAGGGCCTAGCTGATGAGATGAAGACAAAGAGAGGAGGAGGAGCAAAGGGGATGCTCAGTTTCCAGCATCTAAGCACAGACTTAGCAGGAGGGAACTGGCCAGCAAAGTCCCAGGGAAGAGAGTGGTGAAAGTGAACAGTGCCCTTCAAGAGAAGATGGCAAGGGATGGGGATACAGCTCAGTGGTAGAGCATATGCTTTAGTATGCGGGGTACTCTGGGTTTGATTCTCAGCACTAGAGAGACAGAGGCTGAGATGGAGGGCAAGGCCATGATAGGCAGCAGTGTGGGATATATGGTCTGAAAGTGATCAGACCAGTGAGATCCTCAAGGCTGGCAAAGATGTCTATCTAGGATTCAGGAAATGGCCACTGCACAGCTGAGGGTACTGTCCTCCTACTCATTTCCATTCCAAAGAGGAAGCACATGGTAAGAGAAAGGATAACAGCAAGGCGGGGCTCCTCCTGTCTGACAGTCATCACACCAAGCCCTGGCCAGGGCCTACCCAATGGGCAAACCCTCCCTGGACAAGCCCAGGAGGGCAGGAGGAATCGCCTGTTTTCTCCACCTCTACTGCAGCACTGCTCTTTCTCCCTACAGGAAGCCTGGAGGCAGGTAGGAAAATGTGTACATCTGGTCATATTCAGAGCAGTACCATTCACAACAGGGCAAAACCAGGTGAGCATGAATGGATAATGAGAATGTTATATACATACAAAGGAATATTATTTAGCTTTAAAAAGAAAGGAAGCTCTGACACATGCTACAACACAGGTGAACCTTGAAGATATTGTTAGGTGCCACAGAGTGATGTCTGATTCATAGTGATTCTCATAGGGTTTTCAATGGCTGATTGTTTTGGGATTGCTTCGGGAGTGGATTGCCACATCCTTCTCCCATTTTTGCAGTGCTGGGGATCGAACCCAAGGCTGCAGAGACGACATAGTGGCACTCTATCAGCTGAGCAAAACCCAGCCCTTAAAGACCTTAGCTAAGTGAAATAAGCTAGCCACAAAAAGACATAGCCAAACCTTTGTATCTGAGGAGAATTTGTTTCAGGACTCCTGAGGTTACCACAACTCAAAGGAAGTTTAAGTACTATATACAAAATAGTATATTGGCATATAACCTATGCACATAGGCCTATATACTCTAAATCATCTTTTGCTGCTGTTATTAGGTCCCGTGGAGTCGGTATCCAAATCATAGCAACCCTATGTACAACAGGTGAAACAGTATTGTTAGTGCTTCTCTGATATTCATAGGGTTTTCAATGGCTGACTTTTTTGGGAGTAGGTTGCCAGGTCCTGCTCCCAAGCCTACAGGACCTGGTGTTCCCAGGCAGTCTCCCATCCAAGTACTAAACAGGCCCAACCCTGCTTAACTTCCAAGATCTAACGAGATGGGACACCACAGTGGCATGGCTGCAGGCAAATCATCTGTACATTACTTATAATATCTGTTGTTGTTGTTGTTAGGTGCCATTGAGTTGGTATCCGACTCATAGCGACCCTCATAGGGTTTTCAATGGCTGTTTCGGGATTGCCTTGGGAGTGGACTGCCAGGTCCTTCTCCCATTTTTGTGGTGCTGGGAATTGAACTCGGGACCTCAGAGACTGCAGCGCAGTGCTCTACCAACTGAGCTAAATCCCAGCCCCTTATAATATCTAATACAATGTAAATAGCCATTAAATTGTATGGTTTAGGGAATGACACACAAAAAAGTCTGTATGTATTTAGTATAGATGCAATTAAAAAAAATTCAGGGCTGTGGGTGTAGCTCAATGATAGAAAACTTGCCTAGTGTGTACAAGACCTTGGGTTCAGTCCCCAGCACCACACACACACACACACACACACACACACACACACACACACACACACACAAATACTGATCTGTGGTTGATTGAATCCACATATGCAAAACCCGAGGATACCAAGGCCTGACTGTATTATATGATTTCAATTATATGAGGTACCTAGATTAGTCAAATTCACAAAGACAGAAGAGAGAGAGAGAGAGAGAGAGAGAGAGAGAGAGATCGTTACCAGAAGCTCCTCCTGCATGAAGAGACTGAAGAGTTAAGTGTTTAACGTGTATAAAGTTTCAGTTTGGGATGATGAAAAAGTTCTGGAGACGGATGGTGGTGATGGACACACAATAATGCGACATGTATTCAATGCCACTGAACTGTACACTTAAATTAACTCTACACTTATATGAAGTGTTAAAGTGGTAATGTTTATATTGGGGTGCATGTGTGTATCTGTGTGTATACAGTTTGGTTTTGGTGCTAAAGATTGAATCAAGGGCCACTTTCTTGCTAAGACTCTACCACTGAGCTACACTCCCAGCATATTATGTGTCAGAATAAAAAATTACCAATGGTTAGCTGCCTGCAGCCGTGCCACTGTGGCATCAGATCCTCAGATCTTGGAAGCTGAGTAGAGTCAGGCCTGGTTAGTACTTGGATGGGAGACCGCCTGGGAACACCAGGTACTGTATGCTTGGGAGAAGGACCCGGCAGCCCACTCCCAAAAACCAAATCTGCCAACAATGCTGTTTTGCCTGTTGTATGTAGGGTCGGTATGAGTTTGACACTGACTCGCTAGCACCTGACAACACCAACAACGATGGTCAGCCAAGTTTCAAAATTAAAAAAAAAAAAAAAAAAAAAGAAGTACAGGTTTATAGGTTGAACTGTCACTGTCCTTCCCCAAATTCACATGATCAAGTTGTTACCTCCAGTGCTTATTTGAAAAGCAGGTCTCTGCCAAGTTAAAATCAGGCCATTAGCTTGGGCCCTAATCCAATCTGAAGTGTCCCCCCACCCCGAACTGGGCTGAACCCAGAACCTTGACCACACTTTGCAAGTGCTCTACCATTGAGCTGTACCCCCAGCCCATTTTTTATATAGAGTCAAGGTCTTGCTAAATTACCCAGGCTGCCTCTGCACTTGAACTCGCAATCCTTCTCCCTCACTGGGATTACAGGTGTGTGCCACAATGCCTGGCTGAAAGTGTTCTTACGAAAGGGAGAAATCTGGAGATGAGTTAGCTTTAGGGAGCATACCATGTGAACATGAAGACACCTATCTGTCTACAAGCCAAAGAGCAGATTCTCCCTCACAGCCCACCAGAAAAGAACCCACCCTGCTAACATCATGATCTTGGCCTTCTAGCCTCCCAAACTGTGAGACAATAAATGTATACTATTTGAGCCACACCAATTGTGGTTCTTTGTTATGCAGCACTAGTAGACTACACATGCAGTCATTTTAGAGCTTAACATCAGCACTAATGGGTGGCTTTCCAATTATCCACCTGCTTATGGAAACAGGACTCCAGCCAGGTAGCCACAGCCACCCAGGAGCTGTCCCTGCAAAGGGAGAGAAGCATGTCCTGAGCTCCACAGAGAGGTCTCAAACTGGAGATCCACCATGGTAGGTTTCCTGGCCAAGGGTACCTCCTGGAAGCTCGGAAACTTTGGTCACACACTGGACTGCATTCCCAACTTCAGGCATCCTGGGATAAACTGGGCTGTTCTATATTTTGCACCTGAATTGAAGGTGTAACAGATATGGAGGGATGTCAACAACAACAACAAAAGCCAAGGAATAGATCAGGAGGTAGCAGGGTCTCCAAGTCTAGGAAAAATGGATTTTGTCCTAGAAGAGGTTCTGTGCACTTGGATTACACGCTAGGAACTCTCCCATTTTTTATTTAAACAGGTTTGTTTTTGTTGTTGTTTTGTTTTGACACAGGATCTCACTAGGTAGCCAGGCTGGCATCAACTCATGATCCTCCTGCCTCAACCTCCCAAGCACTGGTTTATAGGCATGCACCACCACACCCAGCTTACACAGGTATATGTTAGAGGAACTATCATTCCTTCTGTTCCCAGTCTTGCCGCCCAATCTTTGGGGCGTTCTTCAATCATCCTCCTAAAAAGAGAGACAACAAACAAACCACTGTTACCGGTTACGGGGATGACAGGCCCCCAAAGATGATCCTTTCATCTCTCAAAGTTCCCACCATTGAAATGGGGATAATGACTCTCTCCACCCATATGCCCAGGGGGTTGGGGGGTGACAAACATGCCACAACTCCCTTCCCAGAGGGAGGAAGCGTCTAGAAGCAGAAGCATCACTTATCATAATTACTGGAAGCCTTGGCTACTCAGGTGATCCAACCTGCGATATTTATGGCTACTATCTGGCTCCTTTCCAAAAAACCACATGATCTCCTTTTACCTGACTTCTGGAATAAGTGGCATTTGTTCTTTTTCTTCTGTGAAAGGATAGGGGCTCCACTCCAGAAACATTGCAGGATCTACATGTTGGCAGGGCCTGTAGCACCTGTGTAAGTCCATTTTCTGTTGTTATAAGGGAATATCTGAGACTGAGTACTTTATAGAGAAAAGTTTATTTGGCTCACAGTTTTAGAGGCTGAAAGTCTAAACAGCATGGTGCTGACTCTGGTGAGGGTCCGCCTGACTGCATCACAGCACAACAGATGGTATCACTGCAGAAGTGCCAGACAGGGGAGGGTCCAGACTCACTCTTTTATCATAACCCCTCTCTCTGGTTCTAACTTAGGAGCCCCTGAGAGGTACCTTAAGGTCTTCCGAGGGCATTTTCCCCAATGACTTAACCAACTTCCACTAGGCCCTACCTCTGAAAAGTTCCCCCACTTCAGACCAAGCTTCCCACATGTGAACTTCTGGGGAACATGCTCACACCACAACCAAACCAGACCAGCACCATTGGGTCTAAGGCCACTGTGGGTCAGAAGGTGGCCCAGGCACAGTGATCCAATCTGTCTGGTCTACCAAAAAAGCCAACTGGGGTTCCAATGCCCATTGGGCACTGGCCTAGGGCAAACGCAACTGCCTTTGGCCTTCCCAGATGTCAGGTGTTTGCAGATTTCTCTTCTGCAATAAGAACTAGGCTGGAGCACTAGCTCCCTCACTCCCCTGGGGCCCTTGGGAGATGTGCACAAGGTCACTGCATTCATGTACAAGGTCTCTGCAAACAGCTGAGGAACAAGCCAGAAAGCCATCTGGCAAGGATCTCTTTGTCCAGATGCAAGAGGAAACAGAGGACTCTGTTCTTGACCTGAAACTTGAAACTGTCCTGTGGGAATTACCACCCATGGTGATAATCCCAATTGTCATCACAGGCACCCCACCTGTCACTCCTCAGTCAGCCAGGCTGGGGAACCAGGCCCAGCTCCCAGCCTGCTTCCCCTGGGGAGAAGGAATTTGCAGGCCTGAGCTGCCAGATTGGCATAGCTGCCAGACACACACACAGGGCTCCAACTCAGCCACCTGCCGCCTGGCCAGATGAGCAGGATCATCTAGGGAAAGTGAGTCCCCAGAGATTCAACTCAAGGAAGGCACAGAGAAGAGCACATGGCTACACTATGGAAAGCTCTTCCTTCTAGAACTGTGATTGGGAGAGAGCCCAGGCATCCAGAAAAGCTCTTGGAGGTATCGGACATTGGCTCTGAGCCTGGCATGCCTCCCAGAAAAGTTCTGAGGTGGTAAAAGAACAGCTTAGCTCACCTAGGTCACCCACAGCTCCAGGTTCACCCACTGCCAGGGCCATTGTAGGGCTGGCACCTCACTCAGCTATTGCCTGAGACAAGAACTCAGGCTTCTGAAACCAGCCTGGAGAGAAAGAAGGTGATTCATGCTTCTCACAAGCTTCTCACTTACCCAGCCCAATGCGTTAAGGTCAGCCATCATAGCCTCTTGACCTCCTAAGGAGGCACTGTCAGCCCCTTGCCAAGGAGAGTAGTGGAGACCATTTCATCTCACACTCGCAGGTATCTGGCCCCGCCTGGTCCTTGGGAAAGGAAACCAGACCTGTTCACTCCCAGGGGTCTTGGATTAGCTCACACAGATGCTCCCCAAGTCAAATGCTTTGCATTGTGGCTATGCAGATGTGTGTGACTCTGTTTTTGCTGGAGTTCTGCTCTGCTCATGGCTGGAGGGTGGGAATTGTTATCAGCAGAACCTGGGGCATTCAGAAGATTGGACTGGTCTCTTTGGACAGCTAGGTTCAGATCACCAGCTTGCTCCCACCAGCTGAGCCTGGTCCAAAAAGGCAGGGCAGTGGTTGTGCAAACATCTCCTAGCTCCTAAAGGTCCTCCACCATGTCATGTGCTGGTGTCACAGGGGGGAGACAAGAGTGTAGTGCGGGGGTAGGGAGGGTATACAGCAGTAAGATGCACAGAAACAAAGGCAAAGGGACACCGGAGGCTCAAATAACCTATCTTAAGAGAGCAGTTCTTCTCCAGAAGAAAATACCTGGGGGGCATTAAGGCTGGTTGGTGTGCAGTGTGATGGCATCTGGAGGGCCTCAGAGCTGGTGGTACCGGTCTGGCCTCTACCCACATGTCCACCAGCCCCAAAGGAGTCAGCTCTCACTGGCAAGGCCCCTCAGCTTTGTGAGGGAGGGACTATGAGATGGTGCTTGCTAGAGACTCAATGTCTATGGCCCTCCAAATTGCATATGCTGAAACCTAACCCCCAATGGTGGTAGGGGGTCGGGCTGCTGGGAGACAACTAGGTAATGAGGGCGGAGTTCTCATGAATGAGATTAAAACCCTTCTGAGACCTCAGAGAGCTCTCTTATCCATCCACCATGTGAAGACACAGTAAGAAGACAGCCAACTACGAACCAAGAAGAGGGGTCCTTACCAGACACTGAACCTGCCAGCACCCTGATCTGACTTCCAGCTTCTAGAAATGGGAGGAATAACTATTGGTGATTTAAGTCACCTAGTTTAAGGTAACAGCCTGAACAGACTTAAGAAGCCCCTCTCTGAAAAATCTGACATGCACCTATGTCCATATTCCGAGTTTCTGGAAAGACCTATGACTGGTCTATGGTATAAACATGTCCTTTTCTCTTTGTGGGCCCCAAATTATGCTTTATGTCTCAGAACATGTAGGCTTTGACATTTATATTCTCTTAGTCTATGGGAGGCTGGGGTTTAGCTCAGTTGGTAGAGTGCTGCTCCACCCTCTCTGAGGATCGAGGTTCAATCCCCAGCACCGAAAAAAAAGGAGAGGGATGAGGCAATAGACTTCAGAAGCAATCTTGAAACAATCAGCCATTGAAAACTCTGTAAGGCTCGATATGAATCAAGTGAGCATCTGACAACAACAACAAGCCTGTATGAGCTGGGGTTTAGCTCAGTTGGTACAGTGCTGCTCTGCTCTCTCTGAGAACCTGGGTCCTATCCCTAACACTGCAAAAATGGGAGGACGTGTCAATCTACTCCCATAGCAATCCCACAAAAATGAGCCAGTGAAAACCCTGTGAGGTTTACTAGGAGTCGGACCTGACTCCACCGCACTTAACAACCGTCTGTGGGAAGGTCTCTTCCTCAGAGGCTCATGTTCACACAGGCTTTATACTCAGGACTCTGCCCCTGGTGGCAAGGTGGAGTAGCTCTGCTTTTAGGGAATTCAGAGATGGAGGTGAAAGGGGCACCCGGTTTTTACTCTCACCCTAGCTAAGCAATCAAAAGGCGGGAGAGCTGGATCATAAACTGTTGATCTTGGCCAACTCGCCCCTCAAGGTAGTGGGCTGGTTCTGTCCATATCACATTCCCTCTACTGGCCTCAAAGCATTCCAGCTGCCCTGGGGGCCAGGGCCCCAGAACAGATCTACCACTGGAGCTTAGCCTGGTCCCACCACCCAAGCTCACATGCATGTCCCAGTGGGGAGATGGCACTCATGCTGGCTGCCACAGCCACCAGCCTCCCCGTGCATGCTGTGGCCTGACCATCCAGGGGCTACTGGGGGTCCTGGCTCATACACTCCCTGCCCAATGGCCTCCCTGGGTCCCTAAGTCACCTCACCACTCCAAAAACTCATTCCCGGAGTGACTTATCCTGAGTCTCCCACCCCCATCTCACCAGGAGGACATCCTCCAGGCATCTTTCTCCCTCCACAACACTGCAGCTACTCTATCACCCACATCCAAACCCTAGTCCTCTTTCATTTTCTCAGAATAGGTCCAAGTCTGGTCTCTCCTCAGGCTACTCACTACTTAGGACCCTGGGACCCTTTTTAGAACACAGTACCCCACTTCACTCATTCACCACATGCTGCCCAGACCTAAATAGATCTAAATGAAGGTGCACACCCAGAACCCCCACTCAGCCCACATCTAGCACAGGCCAGGTAGAGGTCAATGAGTGAGGTGGTGGAACATAGAAGAATAAAGGCAACTCCTCACCTCTTCAAGCCGATTGTTGTTAGGTGCCATCGAGTCGAATCCAACTCATAGGAATCCTATGTACAACAGAACGAAACACTATCCAACATTGTGCCATGCACATCATCTTTCTATGTTTGAGCCCATTGTTGCAGTCACTATGTTTCTTCTCATTTTGAGTTGTGAGACAACCATGAAAGGAGGTCCCAGGGCCTTTACTCCATTCCTATCATTATGGTCAACTCTACTTTGAGAAGGCAACTCTTCCCCAGTGATTTATTGAATGTCTTCCAGCCTAGAGGACTCATTTTCCAGCACTATATTTGACAGTGCTTCTCTGGTATTCATAGGGCTTTCAATGGCTAATTCTTTTGGGTATGGGCTGCTGGATCCTTGTCATCAGTCTGTCTTAGTCTGGAAACTCAGCTGAAACCTGTCCACCATGCTGGTATCTGAGATACTGGTGACATAGGTTTCACCATCCCAGTAACACAAAAGCCCTCACAGCACAAGCTGACAGACAAGTGGGGGTTTGAGCTTATAAGACACATAAAATTTCTGTCCATAAAATTCCTGTTCACAGTCTCTACACAGTCCAGCTGGACTTGGCTCTCTGTAAAAACATTAGCAGAGCCAGGCACAGTGGCGCATGCCTGTAATCCCAGCAGCTCGGGAGGCGGAGGCAGGAGGATCACAGGTTTGAGACCATAGCCAGTCTGCGTAACTTAGCAAGACCTTGTCTCAAAAAGTAAAAAAAAAAAAAAAAAAAAAAAAAAAAAAGGGGGCCGGGGGGTGCAGCTCAGTGGTCCAGCACTTGCAGAGCATGCAGGTGCAAGGCCCTGGGTTCAACCTCCAGTACCGCAAAAAAAAAAAAAAAAAAAAAAAAAAAAAACACGTTAGCAGAACAAAAAGGCCTACAACCACGGCCATGCTGACACCCCCAGGAGGACCTAGCCCGGGTCTCGTCACACCTGCACAATACACAGGTTGAGCTCACTTCTGAGTCACCAAAACCGAAGGTGATGTTTTTGGTCAGTGACAACCAGGAAAGTCTCCTGCACCTGGCATCCCGTCCACTGACCCACATGTCCCTGGCTGGCACACCTCTCAAGGTAGGTGAGGTCACCGTGCTCTTCTAAAGAATGCACCAGGACAACACTGACAGCCAAGTGCCCACTATGTTCACACAAAGAGCCAGGTGCTGTATACAGGCTACTGGACATGAGTCTTGTCTTAGGAAAGTGAAAAAAATAAAATAAAATAATACAAGCCCCCCCCCCAAAAAAAAAAACAGCGATGGTGTGTCTTTTCTGTTTCTAAACAAGAACAGCTTGTTGCCACTGGATGGAGAAGCACGACAGGCTGCTTCCACCAGGAGCAGGGCCGGTGGGAGCCATGTGGAGATGCTGCCAGAGCCAGGAGCCCGCACAGACTGCTCGGGAGCTCATTCCAAGAACCAAGCGTCCAAGGGGGAGCTGGAGCTGCAGGCTCATGGGCCTGATGCTTCTAGCTGAGGTTCTGGACCCAAATCCAGGCTGACAGCAACTAAGCAGCTTTTCGCCCTTTGACAGCATCCCTAACCTTGCAGAAACATGCGTCCAAGTACAGTATGTGCCTCCACGTATGTGTGCATACTGCATACATGTGAGGGTGTGCATGTGTGCAGCACCTGAGTACACATGCATGTGTGCATGTACACAGGTGTGGTGTGTGCACCCACCAAAGGAAGCTCACTGGGCCTCTCAGGCTCATCTTTGCCTGAGTGATACAGGCCACAGGCTCCCAGGCTTTGCCCCACTGCAGCAGAGCTTCTGATGGATGCTACGGATGGCTTAACAAGGCTTCCCTACATCTGTGCAACACAGCAACAATGAGGGTGTCTCTCATCCTGTAGGCTCACCAGTCACAGGCCTGGGTGCAGCAAGTGGGCTCACTGACCAACCATGGGGATGGCCAAAGAGCTGGTGAACGGCTAAGCTGGACCAGAACCTGGATTGCCCATAGGCCCCGTATATCCCCACACTCCCAGCTTTCCAGGTGGGGAGCTCCACAAAGGTTCCAGGCAGGTGAGGGCAGCACAGTCCTGGGTGCACACTCCCTCAGAGGTCAGGGTACCCCCTCTGACAGGCCCTCAGCCTGTGGCCAACCCTATGCTAGGTATACCTCAGCTGCTGATTCCGTAAAACTCACAAGATGGGCAGTGCAGACTTTAGCTCCAACCCAGCCCACCACTGCCTAGATGAGTGACCTTGTCCCATTACTTGATATCTCTAGGCCCTCAGCCTCCTGCCAATTAAAGGACAATCCAGCTGGTCAGTTGGCCAGCACACCCTGAGTCTCTGTGCCTAGCACTGTGCTTGGCATAGGGCACTGCCAAGGACGCCACCCACTCAGAGGCCCACAGGGGTCCTGGGTCCTATCACTCCAGCTGAGTCAGGAGCTTAGAAACCAGCATGCCCTATCCTCAGTTGAGTGCTGTGTCTCCAGCCTCCCCACCTGTTGTGGAGGTGGGAAAGCAATGTAAAATTAGGGAATAATGGTGGGTGTGCATTGCTGTGCCTAGGGCAAGCCCCTGGGCCAGGAGGCTGAAGAGGACAAGACAGGGCAGGGCCTAAATGATGAGGGTGGACAGGGTGAGGTTGACCAAGGGAGCAGGTAAGGCAAGGCAGGGCTGGGGAACCAGGGAGGAAGGAAGGACTAAGAAAACAGGAAGATGCCAGAGACTTCCTGGGGCCCCCACCACCAGTGGCTCTAAACAGGAGTCAGTGGGCATGAAAGTGGGCATGAGGGTGGGAGTGGGAGCACATATGGGTGGGGACATAGCTCATGGGCTCATGTGCTCCAGGGCCCCTGCCAGATGGTGCCCAACTATCCAGGGAAGAACGTGCTGTACATTCCTGTTGGATTCCATGTCTAGTCCGGACACCAGACAGAAAGGGGCAGGGTCAACCTAGGTGGTGGGCAGAGCAGAGCCAGCTCAGCAGCACAAGGTGGATGGAGTCCACAGGGCCTCACAACACCCCAGCTCCCTCCAGCATGTGCTGCTGTGCCCTTATAGAAAGGTGCCCAGGTGTCCTTGTGTGGGGACAGAGCAGGGGAATGCCTCAGAAACAAACCCCCACCTTTTCCATTAGAAAATAAGGGCAGCTTCCATTTCCTGAGCACCAACCCTGTGCTGGGTATGTTACTGCTCATCTAACATGGCCCTCTGAGGTTTCCACAATTACCAGAATCCCACTGATAAATGGGAAAATAGACACGCAGAACTGTAACTCCTGATGCAATAATGCCAGTGTACGGGGAGGGTGGGACTCGTGCTTGAGGACAGATGGGCAGATGGCTCGGACACTGTGCACTCTTCTCCACCTGGGGCACATTCCCTGCTGAATACTGCGTGTCCAGAACAACTGCATGGGATGGGTGCTCTCAGAAATGACAGCTGGGCATGAGGTTGGGTTGCAGGCTGGTGGGAAGGCAGGCCTGGCATGCAAGACAGTCAGGAGGGAGGGCAATTTCTGGGACCCTCTGGCCAGGAATCATGTTTCCCAAGGTCTTCATGCATTCATGACTAGAAGTCTTTCCCCCACTAGATGTGGGGGTGGGTTTTATAGATAATAGGTGTGTGCAGATGGCTGTGCCTACCTTGCAAAGGCCATTAAGGCAGGGAGAAGTCAACAGAAGCACCTGGGACATAACAGGCATCGAGAAAACTATGGAACACCACTGAATAAGCCAAAGGGAGCAAAGAGAGGTGCATCTGCCTCCCCAGTCAGAAGCCACCTATCATGGTTTGAATTTAAAATGTTCCCCAAAGGTCATGTGCTTTAACATTCAGGCCCCAGCTAGTGGTGCTGTCTTGGGAGGTTATGAAACTTTGGGAGACAGGCTTGAGGGAAGTTAGTCACTGGGGCAGGTACAGGGGGCCTTTGGAGGTTTATCTCCTAGACCTGTAGCTCTTCCCTCTCTGTTTCTGGTCTGTCATGCTATGAGGTAGTCTAACACAGGCCTTGTTGCCATCACCATGCCTGCCCTGCTGCCATTATGGACTGACTTTCTAGCTGTGAGCTCCCACTAAATCTCTTCCCCCGTAAGTTTGTTTAGGTTGGTTTTTCTGTTAGTGTGATGACAGCTGACTAATACACTGCCCCAGCAGGTTAGTGTAGGACAAGACAAGGAAGGCCCAGCAGGAAGACCAGCCTCAGGGGCCTCAGGAGGGGCCACAGAAAAGTTACTGTGGGAGGCTTAGGTGACTGGCATAGGCCACCACCCTCAGAATGCTAAGGGCAGTGGTACACTCCAAGGAGCACTATTACACAGAAAGGAGGACATTTAAAACTACAAGCTCCAACTTCCAGCTCCAGGCAAGATAGGAAAAGCGTATTCAATCATTCCGCATGAACCATGTTATGGTTTGGATCTAATGTGCCTCAAAGATCATGTTTGAACATTGGGTCCACAGCTGATGGCACTGTTTTTGGAAGCTATGGGACCTTGGGGAGGTTCTAGCTTTGTGGAAGCACCTCCCTGGGGCAGGCCTTTGGAGGTTTTTACCCAAATCCCTAGTTCCGTTTGTTCTCTGCCTCCTGATTAGCTATACTATGAGGTTGTCTGACATGGGCCCTGTTGCCTGCCACTGCTATGCCTACCCTCCCACCATTATGGACTGATCCTCTAACTGTGAGCCCACCAACAAATCATCTTTCCCTGCATAAGTTTGCTTCAGTTGGTTTCTCTGTCATAGCAACATACCACCTAACACAAACCACAAATAAAAATTCTGGATAAAACACACAAAACAGCCATAACGTGTCTCAGAAAAGCAGATAAAAGGAGGACATACAGGTAGTGACTTTTCTGGGTTTTTGTGGTTTTTTTTGAGTTTTTGTTCCCCAGTACTAAGGGTTGAACCTATGGCCTCATGCACGCTAGGCAACTGCTCTACCACTGAGCTGTACTCCTGCCTTTTTAAATTTTGAGACAGGATCTCGCTAAGTTGTGCAGGCTATCTCTAGCCTTGAACTCATGATCCTTCTGCCTCTGCCTCCCAAGTTGCCTGGGTTACAGGCATGTAGCACTGCTCCTAGCTTGTTTGGGGTAGGAGGGTTTACTTCTTGTCTATCCCTGGCATGGGCACCGGAACAGCCACAAACCACCAATAGGTACAGGCAGGGAAATTTTTAAAAATGCCTGTTCTCTCCACCCAAAGGACCAAAGGGGATCCTATGGACTGAACTCTTTTGATTTTACTCACCTTGTACCAGGAGAAAGCTAGCAAAAAATGAGGTGTCCATTCCTCTCTCCCTACGGATATGGCAGCACTGGCCCCTCTGAGGCAGAGCCCTGTGGACTCTTTCTACTCAATAGTACATGTGCCCACCAACCTGTACATGTGTGAAATCACTTGGAATCAGCAAAGCACAGGTTGGGGAGCTGGACATAGAGCAAAGGCCATCACTCAGGTTTCAGACTGACTCCTGGATAGTACATAGCACAGTAGATGGTGGAACCATAGGACACAGAACGTGGATGTGCAGCCTGCTTGTAACTGGGTTGAATGCTTGTTTAAAAAAACTAATCACCATCTATACGACACTGAAATAGGAGGCAGAGTCTCATAACATGATACTTCAAATGTCCAGAATACCACCCAAAATTACTTGATAACAAACCAGGCACCAAAACAACTGTCAAAGAAAAAGCAAGCAACCAATGTCAACACAAAGATAACCCAAATGTTAGAATCATCAGAATAAGATTTTAAAGCTACAGAGAAGAGAGAGAGAGACTAGGAAAAAAATTGAAGAAATAATGGAAAAATACTTTCTAAATTTGAAGGACATAAATTTATAGACCTAAGAAAGGAAACAAACCCCAAACAGGATAAACAAGAAAACCATGGCCAGATATATCACAATCAAAGTGCTAAAAACCAAAGACAAAGACTTAAAAGCAGCCAGAGAAAAACAATACATTACATACAAGGGATTAAGGATTCAATGACTATAGGTTTAACATCAGAAACTATGGGGACCAGAAGAGGATGAAATATTTTAAAATGCTAGAAGAAAAGAATTGTCAATTCCAAATGCTGAGTTTGAAGGCAGAGGCAGCCTGTGCAATTTAGTGACCCTGTTGCAAAATAAAAAAATTTTACAGAGCGGGTTGTGGGGGTTCAGCTCAGTCGTAGAGCACTTGACTACCATGTGTGAGGCCCTGGATTCGACCTCCCAGTACTGCAAAGAAAACCAAACAGAAAAAAAAAAAAAAAAAAAAAGACTCTAGGGAAATATTACAAATTATGTTCATAAATTTGACAACTTAGAAGAAATGGGTCAATTCCATGAGACCTGTTACTACCTGCTCTGACCCCCATGTCCCTAACCATCCTAGTCCTGATGAAGGCAGGAAGGAAAAGGAGTCCTGGCTGACAGGGGACTAATAAAGACAGCCACAGTCCTTTTAGGTAGCTTGCATAGTAGTACAAATAAACTATCATAAGATCATGAGAGAACAAGACCATGTATAATGTGTGCCTATCTATGGTGTTGGCTGGTGAGCGGCTTTCTGACCTGGCTTCACAGCAGAGTCACCTCTGAAGGCTTCCACCTGTGCAAATCCAAGATCCCACCTGGAAGTGCCAGTCTAGCTCTTTGCAGGCAGAGCCCTGGAAGGTACTTGCTTATTTTGTGGTGCTAGGGATCAAACCCAGGACCTTGTGCATGCCAGGTAAACCCTCCACCACTGAGTGCCCTCAGGCCCGAAAGGCTTTTGTTTGTTTGTTTTCAACAAGAACCCTGTAGCTGTTTATTCATCTGGCCTAGCCAGTGTCCTAGGCTGTATCCTGGAGCTACTGACATAGAGCACATGCTCACCCCTTTAGAACTTCCCAGCCCTGAGTATCTATATGCCAGTGCAACAGGCACAGGGACCTCCTGAGATGGTCCAGACTTCTAGAAGATTTCTCAGATATCAAAAATGCCACGGAAACCAAATCTCCAATAACTCAGGACTGAGAAGTTCTAAAGGGATCCAATGCTACCACCATGCGAACCAGCAAAGAATTCGCTGTGATGAGGGAGGGAACTACTGAAGCAGAAAGGTTGAAAGGTCATCTCCCAGAGGCCACTGAGGCTAGTGTCCTTTTACCAAACAACTGCAAACAGACTTGAAAATGGATTTTCCTTTCCAAAGCTTTCCCCAGATGGGAATCACTCACACTCCCTTCACAGCTAATCCCAGTGTTTAACCATGCTTTCAGTCAAGATGTTCTTTGTTATGTTTCCCAAGATGGCTGCAACTCTGGCTAATTTCCCTGTTTTCTAGGGGGAGGGCTGGACGAGTCATGCAAGAAATACCCTTGGAATCTTTGCTACAACTGGGGATAATAAGAGCTACTCAGCAAGGCCACTCGGAGATTGCACACAATGACAAAGTGCCTAATGTCACACCTGGCAAATAGTAGGTGCAGAAAGTAGAAGCTATCATTTGCAAGTGGAACTCATCAACCTGCTTCTCTGGGATATAAAAATCCACCTCCTCAAATACATTGCAAAAGGCTCTATTTTCCACCCTTTCAATCATTTAGCTTGTTCAGGCAGCTCAATGTCTGCATGGGTTTGTCTTTGAAGGAATTGTTTTAAAAGCTCAAGGTGAGCCATGTTCATGGCAGGCAGCCTGCCAGTTTAAAAGGATACTGTCCCAGAAGCTATAATGACTTCTGGTCACCAGATGTCAGCCAGTACTGGGCAAACAGATCACCACTGGCAAATGCTCAGCCTTGGACCTAGTCTCTGAACGAAGTCTACTTTACATCTCCCCATAACTCCAAACGATAGGACCTTGGTTCTTCTGGCTCCCTTCAGGTACAACTGAGGGGACCTGCATCATCCATATTGAACCTATCAGGAACTAAGACTGCTATTCTGGGGTCTCTCTGCCTTTGTGTTTTACCTTAAACCAGGGGTCAGTAAACTTTTCCTGAAAAGAGCCACATGGTAAATATTTTCAGCTTTACCAGCCATGTTGTATCTGTCTCAACTACTCAAGCGTATCAGTCAGACTGTTTCATTGCGGTGACCAGGAAGAGAACAACTTAAGGGAGGGAGGATTTATTTTAGCTCATGGTTTCAGAGGTTTTGGTCCATCACGGTGGGAAGACTGTGGCTGAGCAGAGCTGTTGAACTCATGACATCTAAGAAGCAGAGAAAGAGAGAGAGAAAGAAAAAGAGAGAGAGACAGAGACAGAGACAAGGAGAGAGACAAAGAGAAAGAGAGAAAAAGAGTAGAGGACCGAGTGTAACCATCAAAAGCATGCCCCCAGTAACCTTTTTCTTCTAGCTAGGCCCCACTTCCTAAAGTTTCCAGAACCTCCCAAAATAGTGCCTCCAGCTAAGGATCAACCCTTCAGGACATGAGCCTTTCTGGGGGACACCTCATACCTAAATCATAACATCAACTTGCCATTACAGTGCAAAAGCATCCATACATGATACCTACACCAATCATCGAGCTATGTTCCAATAAAATTTTACTCAATGGGCCAAACTGGGTCTAAATAATAGGGAGAAGCCTCAACCCACCATTTTCCCAACTTGGTTGTTTCTTGCAGTCACTGTAAGCCTAGAAATTTACAATGCAGCTTAGGGAATCTCTCTTCCTCTCTGCCTAGGCATTTAAATGCTGCCAAGAATCTACCAACCCAGGTAACACACCCTAAAATAAAAGAATGTCCCTCTCCTTCCCCCCTCCTCTCAGTATTGACAAACATAAAATTATTTTGGGCCTCATTGTGTAACTCAATGGAACAGTGAATGCTTAGTATGCACACGGCCATGGATTCAATCTCCAATACCAAAATAAAAAACAAACAAATTACTTTGAGCATTGTGGGAAGGATATTTAAGAAGGGAAAGCGCACATTAGCCATATCAGAAAATGTCAGCCAGGACCTTGGTTCATATGCAGCAGTGATTCTGGTGGAAAAAGGCACAGGCACTAGAAGGAAATGAATCGTTTACGGAGCCTAAGGTGGTTTATACGGTTTCTCGGGCAACACAGCAATACCCTGCCAGGCCCTGAGGAGGGGCTCAGGCTCCAGCAGGTTCCAAGGAAGGAGAGCAGGATGTGGGCATGGGGAATGTGCCAGGCCCAATGGAGAGTTTGTTTGTGAAAGTTTTTACCCTCCTGTTCTCCAAAGGATCTGAAGCAGCCTAAAAATCAAACAGTGCAAAAATAAGACCTCTGGGACGAAAGCAAAAATGAAAGCCCAAAGCACATTTCAAGCCCCCAGGATGCACTAAGTATGCCAAGTGGACCCTGACTTTGTCCCCAGGCTCCCTGATACAAAGGCCTGGGAAGGGGAGGGGTCCTGGATAACTGCCATTGCAGGATAAGCAGTGGGGGCCTGGAATTCCTTACCATGTAGCAGCCCTTAGCTCTGAGATCGACCCCATCACCCTATCTGTGGAACCACAGTGTGGGGTGAGAAAGAGGCCTCAGGCCATCTCAGCCACCTCCAGACCCACAGGGACTTCCCCAAACCGAAGACCTGAAAAGCTGCCAGTGCAGACAGAGGAAGAGGGACTTTAGGTCTCATCCTTCAAGTTGCAGACCAGAGCCTGGAGCAGGCCTTGCACAGTCCAGTCTCTAGCCTGTGATCTTGGCTTTGGCAGGGCACATGCCCTGCACCTGGCCTGGCCAGCCTGCTTTGGGTGGGATATGAGGAACAGGGTGGGGTCTGCCCAGTGTGTGCGCCAAAAGATGTACAGAAAGGAAGTCCCAAAATAATCACAATGCATGCTACTCAGGGATCAATGATGTCATGAGTCCAGGGTCCCTGGACTCAAGTGTTCTGTTTTTAAATGGAGGAGGGAAACCAAGACAGAAAAATCAAAACAGATGGGTCAAGTGAATTAGGATTCCCCTGCCTCAATCACTAAGCTGTTTCTCTTTTTCTTTTTTCTTCTTTAGTACTGGGAGGGGGTGTTGAGGCCAGGGCTTTGCACATGCTAGGCTAGTGCTCTACCCTACAGCGGCATCCCTAGCCCACCTCCCACACATACGTTTAATAAAAAAAATTTTTTTTTTTTTGCTTGTAGTACTGGCTGTTGAACCCAGGGCCTTACGCTTGCATGCTTTGCAAGTGCTGGACCACTGAGCTGCACCCCCAGCCCATTTTTTCACTTTTTGAGACAGGGTCTTGCTAAGTTATGCAGACTTCCTTTGGTCTCCAACTTGTGATCCTCCTGCCTCCACCTCCCGAGCTGCTGGGATTACAGGTGTGTGCCACCATGCCCAGCACTTTTTATAAATTTTAAGACAGGATGGCACAGGCTGCCTCTAGCCTCAAACTCACGATCCACCTGCTTCCACTTTCTGAGCTTCTGAGATTACAGGGGCATAGCATAACACTCAGCTAAGCTGTTTCTTTCATTAAACAAGATGCACAGGTCTCAGAAGGGACAGTTTTGCTGCAGGCACACCTGGCCACCTCTTAGGCACACATACCCTGCAGCAGCCTGACCAACTGCCCCTAAAATGCTGGATTTGCCTGCAAGGTCTTGGCCCCAGGGCAAGGAGGCCCAGAGACATCCAAGAGAACCCTTGGCTCTAGCCCCACAATGCTCTGCTGGGCTTGTTGAAAGCCGCTCTGCCCAGGTTTTGGAGAGAGTCCTCTCTCCTCTAACAAGTGCAGTGTCAGGGTCTCTGGTGGCCTGGCAGGATCACAGAGAATGTGATGATACGGAGTGGGCTCTCCTTCCAGCCATTTGCCCTGCCCTCAGGAGCACACAGACCATCTGAGCCACTCAGAGGCAGAGGTTAAAGCTGAGCTTGAAAAGAAATTCCATCCAGCCCCTGGCACTGCCCAACCCTGCCCATTACAAGGCAGCAGCCACTTCCTTACCCACAATGTCACCGTTTACAAAGGGCTCTAAGAACACTTATTGGGTGTTTCTCCCACCTTGGTGCTGGGGAGAGAACCCAGAGCCTTGCACATGCTAAGCACGCTCTACCACTGGGCTACATCCCTAGCCCCAAGCCTTCCGAATAGTTAACAGGTCAAAGGTACAAAACTGGGGATAGGAGAGCCATAGAGACCCCAGAGGTGACCCAGGACAGCAGAAATGGCCCCAGGGGGTGGCCCTGCCACTCCCGGCCTGTTCCCAAGCCTGTCTTCCTGTTGTGGAGTTAGTTTCTGCCTGTGCTGTCTCAGCACCACTTTCCTGTGGGCCATGTGGAAAGGAGAGATAAACAGTCGGCAGCCCAGATAAGGCCATTCCTGGCTCTTTCCTGTGTGAGGCATGTGGGCTTCCAGACATCAGGGCTTCTGCCCATGGAAAAGGCAGGATGAGGTGGTCCCAAGGGGCAGGCAGGGTCACCAGGGCTCAGTAGGGCAGAGGGAAGAGGGAGAGAGTGACGGGATCAGAACCCCTGGGCATCTCTGCATGAAAACTTTGTGCCTGGAAATATCACACAGTTTCACTGTGTCTGGGAGGAGGGCACTGTGCCTGGCCCTCCATGAGCTGGAGAGGAGGAGATGGCAGATCCTGGCCCCCCAGTCTCTGCCATGCTCGAAGTGCTCCTCCCTGGTCCTCCTCTAGATAACCTAGGTCCCACCAGCCAAAGAGGTGGGGGCAGGTGGGAGCTGCTGCTGTGCAGGCCTTTGCATATGCATTCATTTCATCTTCCAGGAAGGAGTCAGCACCCCCACCTAAGAGAGGTTAAGAAATCTGGGGACAGTTCACAGCTGGGTCTCAAAATCCCCACTCGTCTCCCCCAACAGGCCAAAAATGCAGACACATGCACCCACATCTGCACACACACATACTCAGACATACACCCTCACACCCATACCCCGACTGCTTTGGTGAACCCCCTGTCACCTGAAGGTCACCACCTTCACCAGCTCTGTGGTCCCACCCCTTGTGCCATGACCTGAGCATTTGTGTCCCCTCCCCAAATTTAGATGTTGAAACCTAGTCATTACTGTGATGTGACTAATTCCCTCATAAAAGAAGCCTGAGGAGCCAGGCATGGTGGCACACACCTGTAATCCCAGCACTGAGTGGCAGAGGCAGGAGGGCCACCCTGGGCTACACAGGAAGGCTCTGCTGCAAACAAAAGAGGCCCAAGGGAGCTTCTTTGTCCCTTCTGCCACATGAGGACACAGCAAGAATGTACCCTCTATGAAGGTGACAGCCCTCACCTGATAATGAATCTGCTGGTGCTTTGCTCTTAAGCCTTCTCAGCCTCCAGAACTGTGAGTGATCAATTTGCTCTTTTTATGCCACCCAGTCTATTGTATTTTGTTATAGCAGCCAGAGCGGCCTGACACCTTGCTACTCTACCAGAAGCTGGAGAGATGCTGTGCAGAGACACAGACAGACCACAGGTAGGGATAGGAATTCTGACTCAAGTACCTTCCTGGAGGTCCCAATGGACAGGCTCATGCTGTTCATACGACGTCACAGCCCAGATAATCTGGTTTGGGCCTTTCTGGTCTGTTCATGGGCATGCTATCACTAGGCCTCATGCCCCCCTGCCCCTCCCAGGCCATATTTTCTTATACTGGTTGCATTTCATAAAATCCTGCTTGCTTTTAGCCTTCCAAAATCTATATCCACCTGCTCCCAACCCTGCTCTGAACCATTTCTCCTGCTCTGAACTTTAATATTGTGCTGAGCATTTGTGCAAGCTATTTGACAATCACAGCCACAGAAAACCCTATGAGGGTCACTGTGAGTCAGACCTGACTCGACTGTACTTAACAACAACAATTTTGACAATCATGGCACAATTTTCCACCAATCCACTGTGACCTATCCTTTTTATCATTTTAATTTTCACATACATGTGTTCTACTTTCCCTCTTAGGCACGTAAATGAGCCTCTCTACTGGCCTCTTTCTAGGCCTTAGAGGCCTAGCTGGGGGACTGAGATGGGGCTGCCAGGTCTGCCATCCATTCACCCAACAAAGATTAAGCGAGTGTGCCCAGTGTTATTGCAGGCTCTGGGGAGGCAGAAGTGAGCGAGGCTCACACTAACCTCAGGTCTGCTTTAGAGGGAAACTAAGACTGGGTAGAAGACTGTCACTTTTCATAACAAGGATGACCCCTCTGAAAGCTACTCCATGAAGAAAAGAAGGACAGACAGAAACTCCAGTGAATCCAACTGGGAAAATGAAAATTACTTTTGCCACTAATTGAGGATCGGGCCTGAGTCCTGACAAATTGGGAGTTTCCTTCACACCCTCCCCTCTACCACTGAAGACCCAATGGGAGCCAGGAGTTTTCTCTATGAAGCACTGAGCAACATCTGCATCCACCTCTGCATTCAGCATGCAGATGCCAGAAAGAGGCTCCCTCTTTCCCTTCCCCTGAGCTCCTACCAATTCCCACAGCCCCTTGCTCTGAACCCATCACCTAGGACCCCTCCTGTGAAGTCATCTCCTACCCACCCTGGTCCTGTGGAAGGTGGGTGGTGAAATGGGAGAACAACCATTAGTGCTGCTACTCATAGGGACTGGGGTGAGGGAAAAGAAGCAGCTGAAGGATCAGGCAGGGCAGAGAATCCTCTGGGGATGCGGGGACCTAGGTGTCCTCAGTCCTCTGCAGAGCAAAGGTGCCTTCAGTCTCTCTGGGGAGGCTTGGCCTCCAGCATGAGCCTCTGAAGCTAGAGTCTCAATCTGAGTCATGAGCAAGTGGTTTCCAATCAGGGCTGCTGTTCTCCAATTTGCAGAAGAGGGAGCACGTTATGGATACAAATGACTTGTGTGTGCACTGGGAAGAGTGAAGCATTGCACAGGAAGCACCTCTAGTTCGCTGTCAGCACGCCTGGAACTGGGAGGAGTTATGAGGTGCTGTGAGCCCATCAGAGTGAGAGACTCAACCTGAGGAAGCCACCGCCTCTGCAGATCCTGCCCTCCCATCAATCAGATAGGCTGCAAAGATGCCAAATGGTAACCACATGAGAAAGACGTCTCCCCCAGCCCCCCAGGAAGCCCCCAGGCACTGATAAAAGAGAAGGCAAATCTAACTCCTTATCCAAAAGATGCAGGACCACAGAATAAACTAAATCTCCAGTGCAAGCTGACTGCTCCCTTCTCTTGCTCCCACAGCTCCAGGGAGGAGTGAAAGCGAAGGTTACTACCCTCATTTTACAGATGAGAACAGCAAAGCCTAGAGAGGCTCTTCCTCTTGCTGGGGGTTTCAGACTCAGCATCTCTGACATTGATTTTCATGACATCCCAGAAGCTGGTTGGGAAGGGAGTGAATAATGCAGCAAGTATCAAGGGAGAAGACATGACCTGGGCTTCCAAGGGGGGAGACAAGGCTCCCCAGGCAGCCACAGGGCTTCCGCTCCTGGCTCCCTGATGGACCTGGCCTGGGCTGGGGTGGAGCTGGACTCAGGGATCCCCTCGTTCTCAGCACTTCATATCTAAGTGTAGCCTGGAAGCAAACTCTGCCCGGAGGCCAGTTGGAGCCACCGAACCAAAATGACCTAGATAGAACAGCAAGCAGGGCTGGCAGATGCGGAGGCCATTCCCCACCACCTGGACCTGGATTCCCCAAGGGATGTCACTTCCCCCTCACATACTGTCCCCAAAATCTAACACATGGCTGTGATTACAGCAGAGACATGATCGTGCAGACTGCAGGTGAAACCTTAGCCCATGTGAGGGGTAAAGTACTTCATGCACTTCTGAGAGTGGGAGACACGGCAGGTGCCTGGAGGTGTCTGCTGTGTGCCCAGACAGCCTCAGAGAACAGGTGGCAGAAGAGCTGCTACCCTCTGCACGCCCCTACAGGTTGGCAACGGGCCCCAGGGGCTGTGCCCTCCTGAGGCTGAGATAACAGGAGGTCTCTAGGCCCCAGGAGAGGCAGGATGCTGAAGAGGAGGCGGGCACCCTAGGTAACAGAGAACCAGGCATGCAGGAGGGATGAGCAAGATGGGAAGAAGGAAACCAGTTTCATTTAGGTCAGGGAGACACACCTGGGGTGGGACAGCAGAGGTATACAAGGAAAGTGACAGAGAACTGGACACCAGAAGCCAGGTGGATCTGAGTAGGTGGAGACATGGGTGACATTCTAGGCAAAAAGGTGGGGTGTAAAGTCTCAGCACTAATAGGGAGAACGAAGTTGTTCTGCCACACAGAAGGGTTTGAAAACAGAGCATGGACTACACGGCCCTGCATACCTGCCTGCCTGAGATGCATAACCTTGAATCCCAGCCCATCCTAGCTAACCCCAACCTTAACTCAGAAATTTCTGAGAAGGGAACCAAATCAGGCTCTGTGAAGATGAATCTGGCACATACAATGGCTAAGCTGGGCAGGGGCCACAGGCAGAGGTCAAGGGCAGAATAGAGTCATGGTCAAGGGGAGGGGGCCAGGCAGCTGGCTAGGCTCTGCATAAGGGAAACTGTTAGAGGCAGGGTGTGGAGAGGCTGGGGCCTTGGGAGGCTTCAAGCAAAAACACTATCTGACATTAGGGACAGACCTTGAAAACGCTCACCACCCATTCAAGCACCTTTAGTGGGGCCTCGCAGCTTTGTACCAACTTGCTGGAATGTTTAGCTATGAGAAACCCCAGCCATGCTGGAAGACACACCCCCACAAGAGCCATCTGTTGGCTTAAGGGCTTTGCTTCACTTTCTCCCCTCCCCCTGGATTATTTTTAAAAGGTTAGGTTTCCTGTTTTCACTGCCTGGCCAGCCAGTCCCTGGATCCATCCATCCATCGTCACATCCATTAGGGCAGCGGCATGGCAGGAACCAGCTGGCACTACGCAGGCCCTCCCTGTTCAGTAATGAGGGATCAGCCACCTCCTCACCCCACACCAGCTGGCCACTCTGTAAACACCACTTCCTCCATGTGCAGGGCCTGGCTGTAACCTCTCTCATGGGCAAGGGGCCTCTTAATGACATAAGAAAACAGGCAATTCATTCTACCCGACAGCCACTTGCCCTTGGAATGGCTGATCTTGGAATCGCTGGTCATCGGACTGAAAAAAACCAGCCCTATATGGACACCTCCCCTCCCCTCCCCCAGCAGCAGGGCGTGGGCTGGCCAGGCTGCCCCGGGCTAGGGAGAAGGGTCCTCCCTTCAAGCCCCACAGTCCACCACACCTGCCTAGTTGCCCACGGCGTGAGTGGTGACTGAGGCTCAATACACTGCTGGGCTCATCCCTGGTCACCTCTGCTCAGGCTGAGGCCAGTCCCCAGGCAAGCTGCAGGGCAGATGAGCAGTTGCATGGCCCCAGCTGTGGACCATGCTGCTAGGCCCAGGCCTGTCCAGACCAGGAGGGGCTGCAGTGATTATTTCATGGCGCTCTTGTAGTGGTCTCTGTGCCACATGTTTAGGGACGGGCTGCCACCAGTTTAACCGCTGTAAGTACGGGAGCCCCTCGAATGCTACTTCAGACCTCTGCAGCTATCAAGGTAAAGAGCAGACGCTGCAGGTCAGGGAGATAATTTAGCCACCAAGTTCTGGGCATTGTGGCAATCACCTCACGTCATAGAATCCTCCTGTGGTCCCTGGGAATCGGACAAAAGGGCAGAGAGGCTGCCCAGTGGCAGGCACTGGACATGGACACTCACTCAGCTTCAAGGCTTTCACTGCCCACAACCTGTCTGGGAGCCGGGGTACTGGCAGTGCCTGACCACAGGGTCCTGAGGGTCTGGGGGTCCACGATAAAAAGGAGGGCAGAGGTGGGAATGTGGACACGAGGCAAATCCCTTTGCAACAGGGGAAGGCCTGCTGCCAGCAGAGCAGGGTGGCTGCAGGGAGGCCCATTTGTTCAGGGCAGGTTCACATCCCTTCCCTGCAAGACTGGACTTTTCTCCATGGGCAAATGCGGGCCCAGGAGCTCTGGTTCTCCCTCCAGCAGGATCTGGGGATTGAGGCCTCTCCCATGCAAACAGGCAGCCATCACTTGAACCCTCTGCCCACATGCACTGCTCAGGAGCCCCAGCCTGTGTGAGGTCATCTTTCTCCAGCTCTCCTCACCATCCCACAGGCAGGCTGAGTGTGGCTTCCCATGTACGTACTGATTAAACTTTTTATTTTGAGACACTTTCAAACTTACAGAAAACCTCCAAGAGTATGAAGAACCACTTGTTTAGGACAGCAATGGCCTAAAATACATGTTGGGGAACAGACAATGCACTCTGTCCCTTTCTCTCGAAATTGCCCTCAAATACAAACCAACAGGACTCCAGGGTTCCCACAATGCTACCTCCAGCTATATAAGAACAGTCAGCTTGTGCTAGCCAGGCCCCATGCCTGCCTTACAGAAGTGGCCAGCCAACACCTACTTGGCCTGGGTTACTTGTATTGTTCCCAAGGCCTGTCTACCCTCCATCAAGGGCAGCCAAGTGAGAGAGATCAGCGGCATTTAAAGGTGCTCCACAGTGCTGGGCACTATCTCTGGACATGTTCCTGAAGCTTGAGCTGCAGAGATCCTGCACCAAATGAGCCTACAAGTCTGTGGGACCTACCAGCCAACCCCCCACTCTTACCCCATCATTCTTGAGCAAGGAGCACAATAGATATAATGAGAATTTTAACTTCTTTGTTTTTCCTCTTGCCACACAGACCAGGCTGGTCTTGAACTTGCAATTGTCCTGCCTCACCCTCCTGAGTGCTCAGATTGCAGGCATGTAGCAGCACACCTGACTTTCCTTTATTTGTTTTTGTTTGCAATGCTGAGGATGGAACCAAGGCCCTTGGGCATGCTAAGCATGTGTTGTACCACTAAGCTACATGCCCAGCCACAAATTTTTGCTTTAAATATACTACTTAAGCATGGCAATAGCAAAAATCCAAAGAAATTGCCCACAACCTCCCCTCCTTGACCAAAAGTCTAGGTTTGTTTTCCCACAATCCCTCCCAGTGCTTGTTATTCAACTTTAACTAAAACCCCATGGTGGGCATAACCCTGGGTAACTAGAGACCCCAGGACTCATGCCTGCTTGTGTCCCCATCCTGTGTTAATGTGATGTTGCTGCTCCTCCTATCAAGAGGCGGAGTCTTAACTCTGCACAAGCTAGTAATCCCAGTGATTTAGGAGGCCTAGTGGGACAGGAGGATGGCAAGTTCGAGGCCAGAGGCAGCCTGCACAACTTAGTGAGACCCTGTCTCAAATAAAATGAAGAAAGAAAGAAAGAGAGAGAGAAAGAAAGAGTGCAACTCAGTGGTGGAGCGCTTGCCTAATATGTGTGAGACCCCTTAGATCTGGGGTTGACCTGGGGCCCTACTGTGACCAACAGAATATGATAGAAGTGACAGTGTACAAGTTCCATAGCCCAGGCCTCAAGAGACCTTACAGCTCCGATCTTTGTCCTGGAAACACAGCCTCCATGTGAAGCAGTTCAGGCTAGACTACTGAATGGCAACCAATCACAAGGAAAGAGATGTCCCACCTTCCAGCATCCCCATCAAGGACACGGCTACACAGATTTGGTCACCTCAGACCCCAGCTTCAGCAGACCCCCAAGCTGAATGCAATCATGTAAGTCCAGGTGACAGGAAAACCACTCATCAACCTACACAAGTCACAAGAGATTAACTTGTGTTATTTTATGCCACTAAACTTTGAGATTGTTTGTTACACAGCAAGAAATGGATACAAATCCTAATACAACTCCATATCTCACTTCTTCCTTCTAGAAGCATGTTCCATATGCTTTATAATTTTTGTCATTACCACTGATGATAGGCAAGTTCATGTAACCCCTTTTCTACTGCAGGGCATTTACTACGGTTCCAGTTTTCCACTGTTACAAATACAATGAGTAGTTTCATATTATAGTACCAAAAAGGAAGAGGGAAAATAAAAGTCAGATTTCCTTAGGAAAATATGCTAGGGTGGGATGATTGGATCTGAGGTTATGAACATGGTATTGACTCTTGAACAATGTAGACACAGAATTCAAAGAGAAAGGCGCCCTTGAAGCATGACGAAAAGGGAGTTGTGAGTAAACTCGGTTTTGCAGAATTATACGCATGGTGTTCTGAAGGCGGTCCCCAGAGAAACCCATGGTCATGTTACTGATGCTTATCAAGGCCTCTCAGGCCCAGCCAAAGAGGAAAGAATTTAGGAGCACCTATCCATAGGATGTGCCCACAACTTCCTCCCAAACACTCAAGGGAAACAGAAGGTTACATCTACAACATTTCTCACTTAGGCTTTGAAATTACCAGCTTGACCAGATTTTCCAAATCTGGCAAAATTAAAGAGAACATGGTTATTCTAGAAAATGACCCAGGTTTAGCCGGGTGTGGTGGTGCATGCCTGTAATCTCAGTGGTTTGGGAGGCAGAGGCAGGAGGATTGCAAATTCGAGACCAGAGGCAGTCTGCGTAACTTAGGGAGACCCTGTCTCAAAAAGTAAAAAATGGGCTGAGGGTACAGCTTGCAGAACATGCAAGCGCGAGGCCCTGGGTTCAACCCCCAGTACCACAAAAAAAAAAAAAAAAAAAAAGACCCAGGTTTATAGAAAAGGTGAAATTCCTACAATCTCAGGCACTGTCTGATTCCTTTGAGTACCTGCTCCCATATCCCTCCTTTATGTGTCCATTCCCTGAAGGGAGTTTCTGATCCTGATTCCCAATTCTGCTGAAACTGTATGGCGCTGTGTAGAAGATCCCAAACCTACCCATCATGTTCTACAGAAGAGGCAAAGTATCACATCTAAGGGAGTGGGGTCTCTGTCCCACTCCCACTCCCATTTCATCGCTGACTTGCCCAAGGACAGACAACCCACAGGTTTGTACTTGCCCCTATTAGCAGATGAGGTCACACAGAACCACCTCCCCTGTCTTCATTGAACCTCATCTGAGGTTCACCACTTGCCAGGAATGGCTGACTCAAGTTCCCCTGGCAGAGAAGGTGGCAGAAAACAGAGGTAGGAGCTTGTAGCCAGAAACCCTTTTTTTCTCAAGAACTCCTACCCTCTTTATCAGTAACCTGCTATGTTCCAGAAAGGTGTGCTCGTGGCAGTTATGTAAAAGAATGTTCCCTCTCCTCTGGGCAGCGGGATGAGTGGTGCCTGGGGCACTCATGCAAAAGGCACCTGTTGCAATCCACAGGTAAAAACATGTCCACTGTGTTCACAGCAGCATCCTTCACAATAGCCAAAGGTAGAGACAACCCTAGTGTGCATCAGTAAATGGATAAACAAAACATGGCGAGTAGTCCACACAATGGAGGATTATTCAGCCTTAAAGAGAAAGAAACTCTGACACCTGCCACAGCACGGATAAGCCCCGAGGACGTTACACTAAGTGGAAGAAGCCAAATTCGAAAATACAAATGCTACAAAATTCCACTCAGAGGAGTGCTCAATTCACAGAAATGGAAGGTAGACTGGAGGCTGCCAGGGGCTGGGGAAGGAGGAATCCAGGTGTTGTTTAACAGGGATAAGTGGGCCTAGAGTTTCAGTATGAAATGATGGGAAAAGTTCTGGAGATGGAGGCTGGTGTTGGGTGCACAACACTGTTAATGTAAAGCCCCTAATCCCAGCACTCAGGAGGCTGAGGTAGGAAGATTGTGAGTTGGAGGCCAGCCTGTGTTATTTAGCAAGTTCTAGGCCAATCTATGATCCACGGTGAGACCCTGTTTCATAAAAAGAAAAGAAAAAAGAAAAGAAAAGAAAAAGAGGAAAAAAAAAAGCCTAAACATTGTCAATGTATTTCATGCCACTGAACTGTTCACTGAAAACCAGTTTAAATGGTAAATGTTATATGATATATTATGCTATCATAATTTAAAAAGAAAACAATCCAAAGAAAAGTCTTGTGACAGACCCAGTGCTTCGCCTCATCTCACCCCTTTCCAATGCAGGCCTGCAGAACAGTCACAAACACAGGTCCCAAGCCACTGAGTCTCCTCCCTAGCCCTCCCCCTATATCTGCCAAATATAGCTGGTTGTTTCCAGGACCAACTCCATTTCTCTGCTCTGAGAAGGAAGACGTGCCAGGTTCTTTGGCCAGGCAACTCCACCTAAAAAAAGACATATGAAGGCACAAGTTGCTGATCCCACAGAAAAAGCATCCCCATAGCTACCCAGCCACTGCCTGGGAAGAAAATACAAGGAATGAGAGAATCAGCCTAAGCAACAAAAACACTGCTGGAAGAAGTGTGGTCTTCTGAGCTGGAGCAAAAAGAACAATGGCAGGTGTCACACCTGGTCCTTGGAGTCAGAGTAGGGTGAGGAGGCTAAGAAGGTAGGGTTGGGCCAGGCTTTGCTACCTCCGTCTTCTTGTTCATGTGTTCCATGTAGTAAAGGGTCATCTAAACTAATTTGAGAAGAAGGACTCTATCCTTAAAACAGAACTGTCTGGATTAAAAAATTAAAAAATTTAAAAATTTAAAAAAATCACTGCTTGGCAATGGGTACTCTTGACTTTTCCAACTCTAATGGAAAAAGGTGGCTTCTCATTTTCCATTCTGGCCTCATTAAAAAAAAAAAAAAAAAAAAAGGAATCCAGCCAGCTGATGAAGCAGCCAACATCCTCTCCTGCTATCTATCCTAACAGAAACTACAATAACAGCAATAAAATGAGAATAACAAGTGTTATTAAACAGATGATGCATGTCAGCAGCCCAGCTCGGGGCTTTTTTTGCACGCATCATCTCATTTAATCTTTACGGCCCATCCCTGAGTGGATGATTCCTTGGATTTCTATTTTGCAGATGAGGAAATTTACTGTATTTCATCTATTCTCAGATACACATTTTCCCCAAATTTCAACATGATTCGACACAATTAGATCTCTGCCTCTTATAATGATACAACTCCAAGTGTTATCTTCTTTCTTAGCGGCACATCTGCCAAGGATGCACCTTACCCTTGAGGTGGGGGAGGGTAATGGAAGGAATGAAGGGAACAGTGCCTGGTGGAGACTTGGTTCTGTGTCCCTCAGGGCTCACAGCCCTCAGCTTCTGTGCCTGACTGTCCCTCAAGGGAGGGGCTCTCCATGCCTTTCAGTCTGGCCCCTGCCTCCTGCACAGAGCCCCAAAGAGGACCCCAGGGCTCAGAAGTATAAGTCAGCAGCATTGTCATCCCACAGCATGGCCAGTGCCAGCCCTGGCAGGCTGAGTCCTGGACATTCCTGCTGAGGATGGCCAAGCCCTGGGCTGTGCATTTCCACAGTGGCTGCAGCATGTTCAGCAAACAGATGGCCAGACTGATGGGTCCATGGGTCAAAACTAAACTAGCAAAGGAGTGTTGTGTCCCAGGGGAAGCTTGAAACCTGCCCAAATTACAGGGAATGCTCAATGGACTGCAGGTCCACATCCCTCTGGAGGCCAGCACCCTCCTAGCAATGGAGATAAAGCTGGTCAGCCCTCACACCTCCAAGTCCTCTGCAGACAAGGCAGTGATTTATGACCAAATAACTCACACTTTTGTGTGGGTAGTGTTTGAAACAGGTCGTGTGGCTGGCAGCTGTCATCTCTCTTGACCAGAGAGCAAGTGCACCAATGAGGAAACACACCAAAGCACAGAGCCATTAACATAGCCTCCATCAGAAAGAGTGGGAAGCCTGTGGAGGTTATGTGTCTTGGGAGGCAAGGGGCAATGCTTATAGGCTGGCACAGTTCATGAAAGCCAGTCTATGACACCATGATGTTTTGGAAGCCCCATGGTCCCAGAAAAGGAACTCTGTTTCTGCTGAGATGTCTGGTTGCCTCAGAGAGCCCAAATGGAGACCTATTCCAGGCCTTGGTAGGCCTGTGGGCTTCCTGCATCTACACACCAATAACTCCAACTTCTAGAAGGCAGTGAATACACTCCTTGCTGTGCACCCCAGAGTCATAGGCAGTGGGTGTACCACAGACTCCAAATACAGTAGCAGTTCCTAGGGACACTTATATGTAATTTCAGCTCCAAGGACTATGGATAGTGAAAAGGTCCAACTCTGCCCATAGCCCACCCTTCAGGGTCCTCTGCCTATGCAGAGCTTATGCATTTGCCAATCCGAACTCTAGCCAATGGTACTATAGCTCCCATTTAAGACTGCACGTGATCATGACCCTGTGCCATCACAGCTCCTCTCCTCCCTCCATTTCCCTTCTGGAGCCTGGACTCTTGGATAGCAGAAGAAACAAAGGGAATATCTTGGCAATGAGAAGAAGAGAAGCACATAAGCAAATGGCAGGCCCCTGTCAGAGGCCACCTTCCATTCATGTGCCACTTCTGGGATCTGAACCCTTGGGAGAGGCTGAGGGCAGGACAGGCAAGACTTTTGTTATGGGGCAAAGGCACCTTGCTGGCAATGAAGACAAGAAGAAAGAAGGGTTTTAGTCTCTGGTATCCAGAGGGGACCAGCCCCCAAACTGGAGCAAAGTGCCCAGGATCAAGGATGACCAGGGGAGAAAATGAGCAAGAGCAGCCTTCCTCCCAGGCATGAGGTATTGCCTGGAAGGTAGGATCTCCATAAGAAGGCCTAAGAAAGGGCTATATCCACCCAAAGGCCCGTGCCACAAGATGCCATTTGTACAACATGTCCAGAAAAGGCAACCCTACAGAGACAGAAAGCAGACTAGGGGTTGCCAGAGCTAGGGAGAGATGGCTAATGGGTAAAGTAGTTTTCCTGGGGGTGATGAAAACACTGTAAAGTCAAGACAGTGGTGTGGCTGCCTGTTGGAATTCCCAGGGGGATAGAGAGTACCCATAACATGGCCAGTCCCAGGAGCTCATCTAGCCCACTTGGAGGATGGGGCAAGATAGCAACTGGTCACCTTTGCCATACTTCTGGGTATCTCACTCTTTCCCCCTCCCATTGAGTGGCCAAGATGGCACTCAAGGTATGGTAGCATCTAAAGACCCCCTGGGCTGGGATTTGGCTCAGTTGGTAGAGCACTGCGCTGCAGTCTCTGAGGTCCCGAGTTCAATTCCCTGCACCGCAAAAACGGGAGAAGGACCTGGCAATCCACTCCCAAGGCAATGCCAAAACAGTCAGCCACTGAAAACCCTATGAGGGTCGCTATGAGTTGGATACTGACTCGAAGGCACCTAACAACAACAACAAAAGCCCCCCTGGTGCCTGATTGGTCATTTCTGATCCAACCCTGCTTCCCTGATTGGCTGGCTATCAGGCCATATAAACTCCAGAGCCCAGAGTTCAGCAGCCATTCTGAACACCATCCAAGAGCAGCTCACTGGGTCCTTGTGGTTCATTAAGGGCCCGCGGCCCATTAACTCGTCTGCCTAGCATAGTGTTCAGCCTTCCTCTGACCTGCCTTCATCATACTTCAACCCACCTGCCACCTTAACTGACTATGACTTCTACAACATTGGATATCCTACATGGACCGACTGCTCTGGAAGTGCTGGGCCCCTGAGATGGCGAAGGCTGTGAGCTGGAGGAGCAACAACACCTGGGAGTGAGCACCAACAGCAGAGACAGCAGATGAGCGCTTCCCTTCTCCAACTCCCTTTTCCCCTCTTCCTAATCCTCCATTCCTTTGTGAATAAACCCCTGTCCTTTTATCCTTCGCATGATGCTCTTCTCTCTGGCCACAGCCTCACCACCGGGTGCAGCATCGCGGCACCCACCTCTTGCTTCCATCCACAATGCAGAGAGAGAGAAACCCCAGAAAGAACCCAAAGTACACTGTGTATGAGTGAACTCCGTGGTATGTAAGTTGTATCTCAAGAAAGCTGTTAAGACAGAACAGAAAGGAACAGGACAGTACTGACCCATCCATGGGATGGAATGCTCCTCAGTAATAAAAAGGAACAAGTTATCAATTCACATGACAATTTGGATGAATGTCAAGTGCATTATCAAAGTGAAAGAAGCCAGACCTAAAAGGCTACACACTACAGGACTCCATTTATATGATGTTTGGAAAAAGGCAAAATCATGAGAGAAAAAGTGTATCAGTAGCTGCTGTGGGCTGCAGTGGGAGAGATGCTCACAGAGGACACAGGTGATGAAATTTCAGAAGTAATGAAAGTCTTTTGGTTCATTCAAACCCCAACTAAGAGGCACTCCCTCCATGTTGGCTTCCTTGAGCTAACCCAGCAGTTAATCCCTTTTTGGTGTTTGCTTGGCACTGGGTCCATCACAGTACCCCTTTATCAGCTGTCACATGTCTAAGTGTTGTTGGGGGTGAAGGATGGAACCAAAGCCTAAGCATTGTGCTTGGCCCCCAGGGGGTGCTATACAAACTTCAAATGGATGGTTACATGACAGATGTATGGATGGGTTAGAGATGAATGAATGGATGGTTGGATGGTAGACAGAGATGGATGGATATTTGGATGGATGGTAGAAAGATGATCCGAGGATGATGGATAGATGGCTGACTGGCTGGTTACATGGATGATGGATAAAGAATGGATGAAGGGGTGGCTGGATGGATTGATGATAAATAAAATGGCTTGGGTATAGCTACTGCTGTCTCAGGAACACCTGTTGCTAGGAAACAAGGAGTCAGTGTTTACTCATCTTAGGGCTTCAGAAAGACTCAGGATCCCAATATCCTATTTTCTCAATGTGGAGTTTTTTCTGTACCTTTGATCAATACATGACTATTTTCTCAATTTTTTTTTTATTATGAACAACTTCAAACCAACACAAAAGGACAGAGCATAGTGATTAGGAATAAGTATGTCCTCTGTCATTCAGCTTTGATGACTATTAACTCATGACAATCTTGTTGCAGGGGATGGAAATTTGGCACTGGAAAGCACCAGAAACAGGAGAGAAAAGGGAGGTGGAAATCACATGACCATCTCCTGCCTGGGCTTTCCCAGCTCCAACCACTTCCTTGAGGGAAGAGTCCTCATGGGAATAGGAAACCAATCCTACCTGCCTCTCCAGTTCCATGAGAGAAGCTCATGCAAGCTCCTGACACAGATGGGAGACGCCCACATGCGCCTTCCTCATCTATTTCAAAATCACCAGGAATTAGGAGGCCACAGAGCGAGGGTCGGAAAACTCCAACCCACAAGCCAAATCCAGCCAGCTGCTGCCTGTCTTTGTGCCGCTCAGTATCTAAGAATGGTTTTTACAGTGTGAAATGATGACGTTTTAAATGGTTATGTAAGTACCTACACAGTAGTCTCAATTTTGCCTTTCAGCCACAAAGACTAAATTAGGTATTTTAGTTCTTTAAAAAAAAAAAAAAGTCTGTTAAATTGGGCATGGTGGTACATGCCTGTAATCCCAGCAATCAAAAGGATGAAGCAGGAGGATTCTGAGTTCAAGGCCAGCCTGCGATACATAGTGAGTTTGAGGCCAGCCTGGGTTACACAGCAAGACTCTATCTAAAAAGAAAGAAAGAAAGAAAGAAAGAAAGGAAGGAAGGAAGGAAGGAAGAAAAAAGTCAGCTAATCTCAGTACTGCAGATCAGAAAGTTGTTGTTGTTGTTAGGTGCTGTCGAGTCCTGTCTGACTCATAGCTACCCTTATAGGGTTTCTAATGGCTGATTGTTTCAGATTGCCTCAGGAGTGGATTGCCACATCCTTCACCCATTTTTGTGGTGCTGGGAATCAAACCCGGGACCTCAGAGACTGCAAAGCAGTGCTCTACCAACTAGTAGAAATTCAAATACCACTCTAGTTCAAGTCCAGGCACTGCTATGCAAGCTTCTTGTCCTTGCTAAGCTCTGGCTGGCTGAGCATCGGAAAGCAGGCTGTGACCTCCCTGCAGCAGAGCAGGGCTCAGATCCCTGTTCTGAGCATATGGGATTCCATTGCAAGGCACACAACCAATCCCAGGGCAAAGTTCCAGTAAAGAGAGGGGTTTGCAAGACTGTCAGAGAGGGGACCCTGAGGGGTCAGGTAGGGGAGGTATGCCTGGCAGTCAAAATGTACCCTGAGCCAACCCTGTCAAACAGAACACTCTAAAGGAAAGCACAGACTTCTGCTGTGGCATCCATGCCTCACAGGAGTATAGACATTTAGCTCCATCTCCTTCCTGTCATGTTCTCCAGACCAACCAGCCTCTCCCCAGGCTTGGCTAGCTCAGGCACAGACAGCCCTACCTCCAGCCAGCACAGAGAATGCTCAAGAACGTTAACAGGGACCAGACAGAGAGCTTCCCCTACAGGAAGCAAGCTTAGATTCCATTCCCAGCTAGGGTCTGCATGAGGCCAGCAGGGAGACAGGTCATCTATGATAAAGGTACACAATGGCCTCAAAGTATCTAGTGCATGTAGAAACACGGCTGCCAGAGATGCAAGTCGGCACTGGCCCCTGCACAAGCATTCCTGACCATGCCAGGCTGTGCTCTACTGGCAAGACATCAGCTGGCACTACTAGGCTTCTTGCTGCCAACCACCTGCCCAGATGCCAGCACCCCCACCCTGCAGATACCCCTTATGCTGCCCTCTCCCCTCTCACACTGATGGCTGGGCCTTCTGCTATCCAAGATCTGCACTTTGGCACACTACCCCAGGTGACACCTCTGAACACCTGTTTCATGAATCAGCCAGCAAAGGAGGTGCCTGTTCCTATTAAATCTGCATGCAGAGCCCAGTCCACTCCCCAGCCCACTGCAGGCTCCCCAGACTCAAGTCACTGCGGGTAGCCAGACTCAACCAGGGTCTTACAGAAAGACTGGATCCAGACACCTGCAAATTGGGGTTTCCTGGGAACTCAGAGCAACATGTCTTAATCTTTTTTGGAATCACAAAACTAACAGGATCTCAAAGATGCTACTATTTCGCCAGACATGGCGGTGCATGTCTGTAATCCCAGCAACTCAAGAGGTTGAGACACCACGAGTTTGATCAAGAGGCATCAAGAGGTTGAGGATCATGAGTCTGAGGCCAGAGGCAGCCTTTGTAATTTAGCAAGACCCTGTCTCAGGATTAAAAATTTTTAAAAATGGGCTAGGGGTGCAGCTCAGCGGTAGAGCACTTGCTAACTGTGTGCAAGGCCCTGGGTTCAGCCCCCTCACTACTAGGAAAACAAAAACAGAAAAACAGATGCTACTATTTGGCTTCTTTATTTGTAGACTGGAATTCAGAGGCCTGAGGAGTATGATTGACCAGTGTCCTAACGGCAGCTAATGGCACAGCTAAAATGGACAACAGCAAGCAAGAGAAGGAGCAAATGGGTCCCAGCTCTCTAATCCATGAACCCAGATGCCTAAAAGTCCTAAAGAGTTGGCTCTTAGCCACAGTGATGCCTAAAACAGTAAGATGGAAAACCCATCACAGTGGGGGACAATTAGTGTGGGAAATGTGCTCATTCCTCTCCCTCCTCAAGCCCAAGGTACCAGGTGGCCCTCCCTCCAAACATGGTCTTGCTGTATCTGCCTCTCCCCAGGCACAGATCAACATAGGACAATCTGTACCGGCTGCAAGGCCTCATGCAAAAAGGAGGTATTTGTCATCATAAACCCAACAGCATCTGGCTGCCCGGGGCCAGCTTCTGCCAGCTGACTGCAGCCATATAGTGCCATGAGAATTTCTCTTCCTTTGTCAAAATCCCTTTTCTACTATGGCATTCTGCTTCCTTGGAGCTTCAATTAAAGCCAAGCAGGAACTCTGTGAGTCAGAATTAACTGGACAATACTATACAGCAGACCTAACCCACTCACTGCCAGGTACACAGAAGAGGAGCCAAAATGCTTTTCAGATTCAGTTATGAGCAAGACAGAGCAGATTCTATGGGGAAATTTCACAATAAGCAAGGGGACAGTGAGTTCTTTCCTTACTGAGGACAATGGAGCTGACAAAGTATTGTGTAGCCTGCAGCCAGTGCCCACAGAAAGCTTCCCAAAGAAGTGTCTGGACCACCATGGACCCAGCTCAGGGCCCTTTCGGAGTCAGACCTAGCTATTCCGAGGGGTCATCAAGAAATTGGGAGTCACCGTGGGGCCCACTCGGCGCAACCCCACCCTCACTTTCCTCCAACTCAGATCCTGCTTCTCTGGACAAACTCCCTACATCATAACTTTGGATTTTTGGAAAACAAAGCCCCATCCAGCTGGGCCTTCCTATCACCTGGTAGAACTGCTTCAATAAATCCTACAAAAAGAATGAGGGCAAAAAAGGCAAAGGAGAGCACCAAGCTCATCTTAAAACCCAGGGAACGCCACAACAGTACTTCCAGAACATAATTTGGCAGCAGATAACACAGGTTTTAAAGCCATCCACACCTCTGACTTGATAAATCTACTGACATTTCCCTATCCTTTCAAGGACTGATGTGGAAATTCAAACAGAAACTTGTATGAAAAAGACGGGTTCATGGAATGTAATTAATGTCACTGAATTTTACAACTGAAAATGGCGAGGGCTGGAGGATAGTTCAGCAGTAGTGTTTGCTTAGCATGTTCAAGGCCCTGGGTTCAATCCTCAGCACTATATGTGCGTGTGTGTGTGTGTGTATGTGTATGTGTGTGTGTGTGTGTGTGTATGCATGCATCTGTGTGTGTGTGTGTATACACATATTTATATATACTATATATAATATTGTTGTTGTTGTTGTTGTTGTTAGGTGCTGTCGAGTTGGTATCCAACTCATAGAGACCCTCATAGGGTTTTCAATGGCTGACTGTTTCAGGATTGCCTTGGGAGTGGATTGCCAGGTCCTTCCCCCATTTTTGCGGTGCTGGGAATTGAACTCGGGACCTCAGAGACTGCAGTGCAGCGCTCTACCAACTGAGCTAAATCCCAGCCCATATATAATATTATATATATATAATAATACATATACCAAAACCCACTGAAATTGTGGACATTTATTTGTTGCTGGGGGTTTCTGTTCTTTGAAATGGTGTCTTGCTACATAGCCCAGGGTGGCCTCAAACTGCTGGTGGGCTCATAAAACCTCCTGAGCAGCTGGGACTATAGGCACACAGTTGTTGTTAGGTGCCATAGAGTTGGGCCCAACTCATAGGGACCCTGTGTACAACACAAAAAAACACTACCTGATACTGTGCCATGTGCATACTATTGTCAGTGCATCTCTGCTACTCACAGGGTTTTTGATGGCTGATTATTTCAGGAGTGAGCTATTAGGTCCTTCTCACTAGCCTATAGCACCCAGTATTCCCCAGGGGTCTTCCATCCAAGGACTAACCAGGCCCAACCCCACTTAGTTTCTGAGATCAGATAGGATCATACATCAGGTTGGTATGGCTGTAAACCATATGGTATGTGAATGATATTTCATCAAAGTTGTTTATCAAAAAAAAAAAAAGATGCCCACCAAAGCATTATAATAACCAGTACATACAATACCCACTCTAAATGTCCAACAAAATTAATTAAAATTAGATAAATTAAACAATAATATGGCCTTTAAAAATAATGTTTACAAAATATTTAATAAGACAAGGAAATGATCATGTTAATCGACAAAGGAAAGACATCCGACTACACAGTAAGACCTCAGCTCTATAAAATAATTCTAGGTACAATTATACCACATATAAAGTTGAGAAGAAAAGAAAATGAAATCTTCCTTAACACTAAGCAGAAACCTCTCTCCCAGAAGCTTTTAGTCATTAATGACAATCCAGCTTCCAGATACAACCCCAGAGAAATCTTCCAGATACAACCCCAGAGAAATCTTCCAGATACAACCCCAGAGAAATCCATTTCCAAGCAAAGCACCAGAGTGCAGACCTATGATCCCAGCACTCAGGAGGCTGAAACAGTAGGACTGTGAGTTCAGGTCAGCCTGGGCTACCCAATGAGATCCTGTCTCAAAAATCATCATCATCATCATCTATTCTCTCTTTTACTTGAGAGCCTTTCAAAACATGTAGCTAGTTTCTATAGATTCCTGGAGACTGAAGGGTCTGAAACCCTGACTTTGTTGTTGTTAGGTGCTATTGAATCAGGCCCAACTCATAGCGACCCTATGTACAACAGAACGAAACACTCCCAGATCTTGTCCCAGGCACATGACCTTATTTATGTTCAAGCCCACTGTTGCAGAAACAGTGTCAATCCATCTAGTTGAGGGTTTTCCCTTTTTTCATTGACCTGCCACTCTCTCAACCCTTGCTAGGGGAGTAAAATAAGCCAAGGTATTAAAAAAAAAAAAAAAAAAAAAAGACAACAACAACAACAAAAAAACAGACTAACTGGGAGTAGAAAGCAAGCAGCCCTTCATGAACTATCTACGAAGAGAGGTGGGCTCCTGAATCAGCCTCCAGCCAGCAAGAAAACAAGGGCTTCTGCTCTACAACTGCCAAGAACCGAATTCTACCAACAATTTGAGTGAGCCTGGAAGAGGACCCAGAGTTCTAGATGAAGACTGCAGCCCCAGCTGACACCATGACTACAGTCTTGGGGTCCCTGAGCAGGGAACCCAGCTATGCTACGCTGTGTCCAGAAAGTATGAAAGTATTAAAACACAAACAAAACAAATCTCATGAATCAGACTCTCCAGGGTTACCACACTGTGTGTGTAAGAGACTTTTGTATAACATGGGTGGCTGGTGTCAGGACCTATTACCCCTGGTCTCTGCCAAGCTGAACGCCTACATCTTCCATAACCACTCTGCTCTTCAGGCTTGGTGGCACCAAGTACTGGGGAACTATGGCCTCCCAGGGCCTGGATGTTTCCATAAGTACCAGGTAAGAATTGTGCGTATAAATACCATGGCTATCCTGCTGACCAGAAAGAGGTCCTGCTTAAATGAAAATAAAAATAATATAGACCTTTTCCAAAAACCCCAGCCTATCCTTTGAGACTGCAGCCATAGCCCTGAGGCATCCTATCCCGTCAGATCGCAGAAGATAAGCAGGGTCAGGCCTGGTTAGCACCTGGATGGGAGACCGCCTGGGAACACCAGAAGCTGTAGGCTTGGGAGAAGGACCTGGCAACCCCCTCCCAAAAATCAATCTGCCATTGAAAACCCTACGAACAGCAGAGAAGCACTGACAATAGTGTTTCCTCTGTTGTACAGAGGGTCGCTATGAGTCCGATACTGACTCGACGGCACCTAACAACAACAACAACAACAACATCCTTTGAAAAGCCCCCTTAGAGCCAAACATAGTGGCGCACGCCTGTAAGTCCTGTGACTCATGAGGCAGAGGAAGAAGGATCTCAAGTTCAAGGCCAGATATAGTGTGCATAACTTAGTGAGACCCTGTCTCAATATAAAAAGAACAAAAAACGGGCTGGGGTGCAGCACAGTGGTAGAGCACTTGCAAAGCATGCATGAGACAGGCCTGGGTCCAACCACTGAGTATTGCCAAAAAGAAAAAGAAAAAAGGAAGGTGCCCCCTTTAGACCTTCAAATCAAAGTGACTCTGGAAAAGGATAGGCCAAGGGCAGAGCACCAGCCCCCAGCCACCTGCTCTGTTCTGTGCACCTGGAGTCAACACAGGCCCCCTGTGGGGGTCTGAGCAGCCACATGCCGTCTGCAGCTCCAAGGAGGTTCCCAAAGAGGAAGCCCTGTTTCAGCCTTTGATATCCAAGGTCATGTTTACACTCATGTCCTGTTCTTAAAACTCAGTAAACACAGGGTGTCTCCTACCCCCAGGAATGATGTGGATGAAGTCACATACTTGAGGGCATGTAGGGTTTGGGAGGCAGAGAAAGGAGAGAGGAGGAAAAGAAGGAAGCCCAAGGGTTCCCCTCTCCTCTCAGCTCTACTCCTGCATTCATGGGGACAACTCCTGCTAGGTGCATCCCATAGTCAAGTCTAATGGTTTCCACCCATGGAATTAGGGAACTGGCCCCTCGACAGCTTTCTGGGGACCCAGCTGCCAGGCCCATAGCAGCAGGTGCTTCCATGAAAAGTCCCTGACTTCCTGAGTAGTCAGGACCAGGCGTCCCTCCAGCCAGCCTGTGGGCCAAGCCTCAGCCCATTAACCCTCCCAGACTTCCTTAGTTTCTGGAAGCTGAGACTACAGGCTTGGCGGGATATATGAGCAACCACGGGACTCAGGAGATGAAGGGGAAGCCAGGAGAGGACAGAGGTAGGACCAAGTCTCTCAAGCTTGCTCAGACACTTTCCTAGAGCCTCACCCATTTCCTTCCGGAGCCTTCCACACTCCATTCTGGAGCCTGGCACACCCCGTTCTGAGGTCCCGCCCACCCTGGCTCTTCCACAGAGAAGAGTCTGCCTCAGCGACTCAAACCATCTGGCCACTGAAGAAATGCCACAGGAGAGGAAACCAGGTGTACGTTAATAACCACAGTCCATATTGTTGTTGTTAGGTGCTACTGAGTTGAGTCTGACTCATAGTGACCCCATGTACAACAGATGAAACACTCCCGACACTGTGCCATGCCCGGCACTATGTCAGTGCTTCTCTACTATTCATAAGATTTTCGATGGCTGATTGTTTTTGGAAGTGGGCAACCAGGTCCTTCTCCCAAGCCTACAGCACCCGGTGTTCCCAGGAAGTTTCCCATCCAAGGATTAATCAGGCCCGACACTGCTTAGCTTCCAAGATCTGATGAGATTAGATGCCAGGGTGGTATGGCTGTAGACACAATCCATATTGTTGTTGTTGTTAGGTGCTGTCAAATTGTGTCCGACTCATAGCAACCCTCACAGGGTTTTCAATGGCTGATTGTTTTGGGATTGCCTCAGGAGTGGATTGCCACATCCTTCTCCCATTTTTGCAGTGCTGGGAATTGAACTCGGGATCTCAGAGACTACAGAGCGCCACTCTACCAACTGAGCTAAATCCCAGTCCCACAACCCACATTAGGGCCATATTCTAACAGCACCTCGCCAGCTGCTCTGGGATGAGGGCACAACAGACCCAACAGACCACTTCACAAGCTGCCCTCCAATAAGGGCATCCCCCACAACCCCACCTGGTGGCAGGCAGTCCTGGAACACAGGCCCTTACCCCAATCTTTGGCACCCCAAGGCCAGGCCCCACACTGGACACCCTGCCAGCTCCATGTGTTCCTCTCCACCAACCCTCAGCTACCAGCTGCAGGGGCAACTGTCAGAACCGCCCTTCCAACCCCCTTGCCCACAGCAGCCTGCCATGAAGCCACAGGGCAGCTCTCCCTGAGGCCCCAACCACCCGTCCTGAATCTGTTCTCTGGCCTCACCGCCCCCTTCCTGCCTCTTCCAACTGTCTGCATACTCACTCACCTAGGCCCCAGGGCAGCTGTGCAGAGGCCTTCCAGTACAGCCACATGCACACCAGGCCCGTCGATTGGACCTCTGCAAGGCTGCTGTCCAGTAGTGACCCAGCAGCACCTCTGCAGAGCTGCTCACCTCCCCACAGGACACCCCACACTTCAGTCACCCCCCTGGTCCTCCATTTGGATAACCCTTCCTTTCCCTAGGTCTCTGTCCCCTTGGTTACCTCCTCAGCATACAGACGGAGCCTGGCTCCGCGTCAAAGCCCTGCTCCTAGAGCAGAGCAGGCCCACAGGTGGACACTCAGGGAGCACTCAGTCCCAGATCCTGCACCCCAGATCCTGAAACATCCCCTCTCCTCCCTACTGCCTGAATTCTGAATACAGCAGTCCAGATGCAATCCTCTGGCTTCTTCTTCACCCCTCACAGCCTGCCCTTTGCCCTTTCCACCATGACCTCTAGCAGTCACTTCCTTCAGCCTTTCTGCAACATCTCCTCCCCTACTGCCCTTCCCACCTCTGTTGTTGTTGTTGTTGTTGTTGTTAGGTGCTGTTGAGTCGTGTCTGTCTCATAGTGACCCTAGGATTTTCAATGGCAGATTGTTTTCGGGATTACCTTGGGAGTGGGTTGCCACATCCTTCTCCCATGTTTGCAGTGCTGGGAATTGTACTCGGGACTTCAGAGATTGCAGAGCGGCGCTCTACCAACTGAGCTAAATCCCAGCCCTTCCCACCTCTACAACCCCCAAATACAGAAGGCCTCCAGGCCTGCTCCAACCCTCATCTCTCCACATTCCCACCCTTCCTCTTCTTCCTCTCCCCCAAAGACCCACCCTGAGGACCTTGAGCAAAGCCCTCACTATCCCGAGGCTCAAACAGCATCCTCCCTTTTCTCTTCCATCACCCCTCCTCACAGAGCCTTTTCTCCTTGACTTGTCCACCCCTCCCATATTTCCTCCTTTCAAGAAAACAACTCTAGGGGCTTGACTCCCCTGGACCACTTCATACACCTGTAAAGAATACCTGTCAGGATAGCTTCAGGTAACAAACCTAGGGCTCTAAAACCCACTGTGAGCAATTTTTATCCACATTGCTAAAGAAGAAAGTGATAAGCTTTCAGAAGTCAATGTTCATAGGTGAGTCAGGTCTCCCACACAACCATCTAAAAGAGTAAAAACAAGCCGTGCTTTTGCACTTGTGCACCAAGTGAACCCTAGGCGCTGAGCATCTACCTAACTTTCGAGACTCAAAGTCAGGGCACGAAGACATTCAACCAACCAGACAATGGCTGAGGCCACCACAGCAACCTCTAGGCCTCAGAATCGATGGGGAGGTGGACACAGGCATGGTCAGCCCACCCCATGTCACCCCAGGGTGGCACCACTCTGTGACACTGGAGAGGACTATGACACAAATCTATTCAACTGATCCTATCTATTCAACTATGGAAGTCCAAGTGAGCCTGGGGATGGTCCTGAGCCCTGCTATTGTCTGACTATGGTGGTGTCCCCCATGTGTATCTTAAAGGTTGGGTCCCCAGGGTGATGGTATTGGGAGGTAATGTGGACCTGTAAGAGAGGAGGGCCAAGGGGAATTCCTCAGGTCATTTGGGACATGTCTTTGAAAGAGACTGTGGAACCCTGGTGTCTATCTTTCTGTCTCTCTGCTTCCTGGCTCGAGACATAAGCACCCACTTAAGGGACACATTCCTCCCATAATGAGCTGCCCAAACTCAGGAGGACACCCAATCTTGGACTTGAACTTCCAGAACCATGAGCCAGAATGAACCTCTCTTTACTATGTAAGTAGTATGAGTTGGGTATTTTGTTATAGTGATGGGAAACTGGGTAAATAAGCCCTTCACCTAAAACTTTTAAAATACTCAGCCATGGAGACTCTGGAGGAAAGACCTCCTGTAGTGCAGCAGGTTACATGAAGTGCTCTCTGCCCTTCTCCCTGGGGCAGAGGCCTCACTCAGCTCAGCCTCTTTGGAGCTTGCTCCCCAGCCCCTTCCCTGTCAGGGCAAGAAAAGGCTAGAGGGAAAAACCTAAGAGGCCACTACACTCAGCATAATTAGCCAGATGCACAAGGACAAACTATTTGCACTTGTGTGAAGCATCCAGAGTTGTCACAGAAACCAAGAGGAGAACAGTGGTTGCCTTTCTATTGGAGGAAGGTGGAATGGGGGATTATTGCTCAATGGGTGTAATGGTTCGATTTGGGAAGAACTGGATGGGGTTGATGGTTGTACAATAAAGTAGATGTATTTGCTATAGACTGAATGATGTGCCCGTAAAATTCATATTTTTGGACTTCTAACCCCCAATGTGATGGTAGCAGGAGGTAAAGTCTTTGGAAGGTGATTAGGGGTGGGATTCGTGCCCTTATAATAAGAGGGGCAACAAAGCCAGGCGCAGTGGTGCATGCCTGTCATCATTGTAGTTCTCAAGGCAAAGACAGGAGGATCGCAAGTTTTAGGCCAGGGGCAGCCTGTGCAACTTAGCAAGACCCTGTCTCAAGTTAAAAATGCAAAAGGGGATGTAGGTGCAGTTCAGTGGTACAGTGTGAGCCTCAGGAGGAAGAGTGGGGGAGAGGAGGAAGGGGAGAGAGGAGAAAGGAGGAGGAGGAGGGAGGAGGAGGAAGGAGGAGGAAGGAGGAGGAAGGAGGAGGGAGGAGGAGGGAGGAGGAGGAGGGCAAGAGATGATTTTATCCTCTGCCACATGAGGGTACAATGAGATGATGACCATCTGTCAACCAGGAGGGGGTTTTTACTGAGAACCCAACCATACTGGCATGATGACTTCCAACCTCAACCATGAGAAGTCAGGGTTTGCTGTTTCAGCCCCCCTAGTCTGCGGCATTCTGCTGTAGCAGCCTGAGTAAGACAATACTCAAGACCACAGAACCATGCACTTAAAAATGGGTAGAATGAGAAATTTTATGTTACACATTTTACTATTGTAAGAAATGAGTGAAAACTCGGGATGAGGCTCAGCGGTGGAGCACTTGCCTAGCATGCACAAAGCCCTGGGTTCCATCCCCAACATCAGTGTGAGGGAGGGCCAAAGGATGACCACAGCCCTTTAGGACCCTGGATGGAAAGGCAGTGCTCTGAACTAGCAGGTTCCAGAAAGACAGTCCACTGAGGTCCTGGGGGCTAAAATCAACCTTAACTACCCTGCGTCCCCTTCTTTGACGAGCCCAGAAAACTATCAGCTGCCACTTCATTTCCAGCAACCCACAGCCCCAGAGACCCCTCCTCAAGGTTAAGATGAAGAGGAGGCTCCACAATTCCCCGAAGACCCTCCACTCAGGGCCTCTTAAGGCACAAGGCCCCAAAGCGGGGCTGAGCATGCTTCCCTGTGAGACAAAAGCAAGCATCTCAAGGGCTCTGCAGCCCAGGAGGCAATCAGCAAGGGTCTGACCATCTACTCACAAAAACACTCTCTGGAATATTATTTGGTCACACAAATAAAGCGGGGCTGAGCATGCTTCCCTGTGAGACAAAAGCAAGCATCTCAAGGGCTCTGCAGCCCAGGAGGCAATCAGCAAGGGTCTGACCATCTACTCACAAAAACACTCTCTGGAATATTATTTGGTCACACAAATAATGAATGAAGTCCTAATACATGCTACAAGATGGATGAGCCTTGAACACTTTCTAAATGAAAGAAGCCAGACATAAAAGGTCACATGTATGATCCTATTCATAAATGTTCACAAAAGGCAAATCTATAGAGATAGAAGGGGCTGGGATTTAGCTCAGTTGGTAGAGCGCTGCACTGCAGTCTCTGAGGTCCTGAGTTCAATTCCCAGCACCGCAAAAATGGGGGAAGGACCTGGCAATCCACTCCCAAGGCAATCCCAAAACAATCAGCCATTGAAAACCCTATGAGGGTCGCTATGAGTCGGATACCCACTCGACAGCACCTAACAACAACAACAACAGAGATAGAAAGATTAGAGCCAGCCATAGTGGCTGTAATCCCAGCACTTGAGAGTCTGAGGCAGGAGGACCATGAGTTCAAGGCCAGCCTGGGCTATATGTAACAAGATCATGTCTATAATAATAAAAGAAAAAAGGAAGAGGGAGAGAGGAGAGGGGAGAGAGGAGAGAGGAGAGAGGAGAGAGAAGAGAAGCAAAGCGAAGCGGGGCAGGGCGGAGGGAGCCAGGCCTGGTGGTGCCGACCTATATCCCAGCACTGGGAAGCTGAGGCAAGAGGATCGACATGAGTTCAAGGGAAGTCTGGTTTACATAGTGAGTTCTAGGCCAGCCTGAACCACAAAAGAAGACCTGTTTCAAAAGAAAGAAAGAAAAGAAAGGGAGGAAGGGAGGAAGGAAAGAGGGAAGGAAGGAAGGGGGGGGGGGGAGAGAGAGAGAGAGAGAGAGAGAGAGAGAAATGAGAAGAGAGGAAAGTAAAAGGGAAAAGAAATGGAAAGAAAAGGAAAGTAAAAAAAGAAAGATTAGGGGCTGCCAGGGACTAGGGTACCAGAGAGGGTTACAACTCAAAGGTGCAAGGCTTCCCTCTGAGGTAATGAAAATGTTTTAAAATGAGACAGTAATGTTAGTTGCACAACTGTCACCATATGAAAAACACTGAATTGCACCCTTCAATGAGTGAGCTGCATGGAGTGAGTTGTATCGCAATAAAACTAAGAAAAAAGAACACGCCCACTCTTAAGAACGTTGCTGTCCATGTACAAGGCAAGGGGAGCTGGGAAGAAGTCTGAGAAACTGAGTCAGACCTGCCTGCTGCCCATCTTCCTCCCACACATCAGACAAGGTGATTCTCTCCTTCTAAGTTTCTAAGCAGGTTTCTTGGAGGGCAGGAAGGAAAAATATAACACAAATCCTCTAGGTTGGCTGAAGGGCCATTTGTCCCCAGTTTCAGGCAACTCTAGGGAATAGTGATGGCGGAGGGGAGGGTGGCGCCCCAAGGGCACCATGGCCCTCACAGGTGCTCAGCCAACCATGTACTCTGGAGGCTCTGTGGGAACATCGCACAGCTCTTCCCTGGGTCCTGCAAGTCACTGCCGAGAGGTTGTGGGTTCTGTCAGGACTTTGAGGCGCCCCTGAACACTGTGAGCACCCCAGTACCTCTGGGAAACCCCATCTCTTTTGCAAAGCTCTTGACAATGTACAGACTGACCTGGAAATGTCAGTGTATTAATAACTTTGCTTTCCTTCTGTCCTCTTCATTGCTTATTAAAATAAGAAAGCCTATGGGTTTTATTTCCTCTCTTAAAGGCTCAGTCATTAAAAATAAGAACAAAGTGGACGTAAACCTTCCCTCTACAAATGTAGTAAGAGCAGTCCACAAGAAAAATAAATAAATTTAGAAGTCTCATCTTCCAGACCCTAGTGTCCAAAGCACCAAAACACCAGAAGGCCAAGAGGTCCAGAAACACCACAGAAGGATCGACCCCATTCTACCCCACCCAAGAGTCTCCCCAAGAGGAGAACAAAAGCCACTCTAACGCCAGAGCCTCACCCTGTGCGTGGCTCGGCTGACCTCAGCGCAGGGTCCCAAGTGTCCTGGCCTAATGTGTCTCAGGCTCCACCCCAGCTGATGTAGCTGCCTTTCATTTAAGGGTAGGATGCAGGACATGCATACTATGCTTTGTCTGAGTCTGTTCAAACTGCTATAATAAAATACCATTGACTGGAGGGCTTATAAACAACTGAATTTTATTTCTCAGAGTTCTGCAGGCTTATCTTGGAGTCAAGATCCAGGCACCAAAGATTCTGTTTGCTGAGTGTCTACTTCCTGGTTCACAGACAGCACCTTTTTGTTATGTCCTCACATGGCAGAAGGGGAAAGGGGGCTTTGTGGGATCTCTTTTATAAGGGTGTTAATCCCATTCATGAGGACTTCATCCTCATGACCTGATTGTCTCTATAAGGCTCTACCTCCTGATAATATCACCTTAGGGGTTAAGATTTCAACACATGAATTTGTGGAGGGGGAGACAAGCATTCAGTCCATTGCATATCTTTAAAATGACAGAACTCTAATAGACCCAGGATTTGGAGAGAATGGAAGGCAATGGAGGCCATAGCAGATCCCTGAGTCCCACTGTAGCTCACACTGGACATGCACTGGCTGAGTGGGTGTGGGTAAAGTGGCCTGTCCCTACTCAATTATGCATTTCTCCTTAAAATTTCTTGCTAACTGATTGCAGTCGTTTGGACTTTTAGCCTCCAGAAGCATGAGCTAAACAAACCTCTTATCTTTATAAACTTCCCAATGTCAGGCATTCTGTTACACACACACACACACACACACACACACACACACACACACACACACACACAAATGGATTAAAACAGTGGTGCTCAAGCAAAATGCATGAAGGGGAGATTCCATGAGGTCAGACAGTAAATTGGACCACCTGATATCCAATGCACTCATGAAGCCCCCCAAAGACAGGGTCATCCTCTCCAGCTGGCAGAGGCCAAGGGAGAATGAAGTTCCTGCAGAAGGGCATACAGGGACAAGTACCAGGGCTGCCAGACAAGTTCAAGTCTACCTTCAAAGCCTACATTCTTTTCCTAGGCTAGGTCAACATATTTTGCCTTTAGGCCACTTCAAGAATGATCACGAATGCTTGTTACATGCAGAAAATCTTTTCCTACTCTGCTGCATACTGACCCATCCCAGAGGCACTTTTATAAACACTGCAGGTGTTCTAAGTGAAGTGAATCTTCAGAAGCTCTTCTGCAGCCAACAGCAGCACTTGAGTCAGGGATCCCCACAGGCTGCTCTGTCCCTGCCTCTGCCTGGCTGGCGCCAATGGTGGCTGATGCATAGGGTCTCCCCTTCTTCTTCTGGTGTCCCCTCAGCTGAGTCCTGGCCAGCCTGGAAATGGTTCTTCATGCTCCCTGGCCACCCTCTGGCTCCCAGGGCCATGCATCTGACCCTCTGCAGACACAATGATACAGGCCTTGCTCTTCCCTCCCTCCCAGGAACTACTCAGATGGGACTGTGGTCATCGTTCAAAGCCCTTGACTGGTGAATGGGAAAGGCAGTGGGAAAGGAAGGGAAAGGATGTACAGCCATTGTCCTTGCAACAGATCTGACCTCTCAGGTCCCTCTCACACAACTTGCTGGTGGAACCTCAACAAAGTGTCCTGGAAGGAGCTATCAAGCATTATCAAGGGAATGGGGCTCAGTGGCAGAGGACTTGCTTAGCATGCGTGAGGCCGAGTTCCATCCTTAGCACTAGAAAGAAAAGAGAAGAGAGGAGGGGGAAAAAAAAAAAGGAAAGGAAAGGAAAGGAAGTCAATCAAGAAAGCTTTCTCTTTGGTTTGCAAAGTAAGAGAAGAAAGGATGTCCTTAAACCATGTGCCATAGAGCACACCTGTAATGCCAGCAACTTGGGAGGCTGAGACAGGAGGATTGCAAGTTCTGGGCCAGAGGCAGCCTGTGCAACTTAGTGAGAGGCTGCATCAAAATAAAAATAAAATAGGGACTGGGGATGCAGCTCCAAATGATTTCTATCACGGTAATAGGTTTATGTGGCTGTCTTTCCACCAAACTCAAAAAGACCCTGCAGGGAGGATCTATTTCGTGGTACTCAGCATCTCAGCATCATTAGTGCCTGACACAGTGAGTGCCCAATATGTGTTTGCCAAACAACTGATCCAGGTCTTCTCCACCCAGGGAGTCACCCTGTCGACTCTCATGCGATTAACGTCACCACTTAGCGCCTCTGACAACAGCTTGACCTTAGGTAGGTTATTCTGTGGGTTTGCTAGGCCTGGGTGTTTGTCTTGCTCACCCATAGACCTAATCAGTAGAAGGCATATAATTATGATAATCTTGCTCCAGCCACTTCACAAGAATGTTCTGAGGGCCCATGAAACAGCCTCCATGAAAGTCATTTACTACACAAATGGAGTACTCCAGTCTCCTCCCCACCCTGCTCCTGCAGCACTGGCAGGCGCATTTATGAATGTGCCAGCTGCTCTTCCCTTGGGGACAAAACACCCTCTGGGTTCACAGCCATTGTGCAAGGTCGAAACAGCAAGAGTCACAATCCAAAACAGCTAATTAGCAGGCCCCAGTCTGAGGAGCCAGAATACTCTCTAAGGTAGAGCAGAGGAGGACCAATCACTGGCAAAGAAGGAAACATAACTGAACACATAATCTCCAAACTCAGCAAGTTTCACCGCTGAAGCACATGTATCATTGTTGTTGTTAAGTGCCCTTGAGTTGGGTCTGACTCATAGCGACCCTATGTACAATAGAAACAAACACTCCCAGACACTGCGCCATGTCCAGCACTATGACAGTGCTTCTCTGCTCTTCACAGGGTTTTCAATGACTGACTGTTTCCAGAGTGGGCTGCCAGGTCCTTCTCCCATTTTTGAGGTTCTGGGGATTGAACCCAGGACAGAGCAAGCACTCTATCAACAGAGCTAAATTCTAGCCCCACATGTATTGTTGTTGTTGTTGTTGTTGTTGTTGTTGTTGTTAGGTGCCCTCGAGTTGATGTCCAACTCATAGAGACCCTATGCACAACAGGAAAAAAAGTATTGTTATCATTTCTCTGCTATTCATAGGGTTTTCAATGGCAGATTGTTGGGACAATGGCAGATTGTTTGTTGGGAGTGGGTTGCCAGGCCCTTCTCCCAAGCCTACAGCACCTGGTGTTCCCAGGTGGTCTCCCATCCAAGTACTAACCAGACCCAATCCTGCTTAGCTTCTGAGAACTGATGGGACCAGATGCCACAGTGGTATGGCTGCAGGCAATGTGTTATCATTAGGCCCCAGCATATCCACTACCACTTATTAGACAGGATTACTTGGGGTTTGGCCAGAACAGGGAAGATTCTGAGCAAACTAAAGCCTTAAAGATGGAATCTCATTTCACCTTTGTCCCACAGATATTCATAATGCCTGAGCCACAGACAGACCTCTGCAGTACCATTATCAAACACCAAGCACTGTTAGAGGGCCCAGAGTGTGGAATGTCCTATGGGATATGATAATAGAACATGCTCTGCCCTGGTCTTAAGGATCTCATTGCCCTTGAGAAGGAAGCCAGACAGACTCAGAATGAATAGGAAATAGCTACAAACATAGCCAAAGACAGATACATGGTTAGGGGAAGACACTTTTGACATTAGAAAGCTTTTGTTTTTGTTGATGGGTTTTTAAAGGACAAGGCCCTTGGAAATGATTAATCTTTCCCCCAAGTCCCTGAAGAAAGGCAAAAGGATTTCCCTGGAAGACACTACTGGGCACATAGCAGATGCTCAATAAATACCTCTGAGTAACTGAATAGGGACAGAGGGTTACCTTGGTAAAAAGAAAGGTCAGGATAAATCAAGATAAAAAACAAAGATAAGGACAAAGCTGTGCTAATAATACTTTTAGGGCTAAGAATGTAACTCAGTGGCAGAGTGTTTGCCTAGCACGTGTGAGGCGCTGGTTTGATCCTCAGCCCTGCAAAAATAATTTTTAAATTTAAAGAAAAAATACTAAAGATCAATAGAAAGGACCTTAGCAATGACATGATCCAACCCCTAATTTTTTAGATGGAGAGGAGGATGTGGTGGCCAATGAAGCACTAGCTTGTGGCCCTTCTGATACCTGGCTCAGAGCTGTCTCTGCCCCACCAGGCTGCCTATTGCTACACAAAGGTTTTACTCAAATTCTTCTTAAAATAGGGTTGAAGGAGACTGACCCAAACACCAGCTCGTGCACATGCTCTCGCGTGCCCTCTCTCTCTCTCTCTCTCTCTCTCTCTCTCTCTCTCTCTGCCATGGCAGACCTGCTACCCATGAAGTGGGCCCCAATTTTCTTAGTTTGAAGTCCTAACTCCCACTTTTTCAGACTGGACTGTATTTGGAGTCAGGCCTCTCAAGAAGTGATTAAGTTAAAATGAGGTCATTGGAGTGGGCCCTAATACAATCTGATTAACATATTTACATGAAGGGGAAATATGAGCCAGCCGTGGTGGCAGATACCTGTGATCCCAGCAACTTGGGAGGTGGAGGCAGGAGGATCACCAGTTCGAGGCAAGAGGCAGTCTGCATAACTTAGAGATGCTGACTCAATATAAAAAATAATAAATAAATGGGCTAAAGATGCAGCTCAGTGGCAGGGCGCCCTAGGTTCAATCCCTCAGAAGCTCATGCACACACACAAACACACAAAAGGGGAAATCTGGACACACCGAAAGATGCCCAGAGGTAAAGACCCTGTAAAGAGGCAGCAAGAAGGTGGCATGTGCCAGCCAAGGAGAAAGATCTCAGAGGGAAGTAACCCCTGCCCCCAGTGCTTGGGGGCTGAACCCAGGGACTTGCACATACTTTGCAAACATGCTCTACTGCTGGGCTGCACGCTTAGCCCATTTTTTATTTTCTACCTTGAGTCAGGGTCTTTCTAAGTCATACAGGTTGCCTCTGGCCTCGAACTTGCGATCCTCCTAACTCCACCTCTTGAGAGGCTGGGATTACAGGCATAAGCTACTGTGCCTGGCCCTTCTAGCACTTTGATCTTGACTTTCAGCCTGCAGAAGTGTGATAAAATATATTTCTGATATTTGTTTGTCCAGTCTGTAGTATTTTGTTACGGGCAGGAATTGGTTGATTAGTATGCTAGGCCACTTCAAGATTATGGTGTGAAAGCCAAGGGAGCAGTACCGTCACTAACAGGTATTGTCCTACAGAGAACAAGTGTGTTGAGGATCAGCAGTGAGGCGGGAAGGATAAGAGTGCCGCCCTAGGGAACTTCAAAACCATACCTGGATGAAATTCTTCAGACACAGAAAGACAAACATTAGAGGATCCCATTTATATAAGACACAGAAGACAGGCAAGTTCAAGGAGACAAAAAGTAGAATGGTGGCTGCCAGAGACTGGAGGTGGGGGCACTGAGGAGTTATTAGTTAATGGGTGCAGAGTTTCAGTTTAGAAAGATGAAAAAGTTCTAAAGATAAGGGTAGGGGCATTAGCTCAGTAATGCCCTGGGTCAATCCCCAGCACCAAAAAACAAAAGTCCTAGAGATGAAAGGTAGAGATGGTTGCACAACATGATGTACTTAATGCCACTGAAGTGGACGCTTAAAAATGATTAAAATGGGGCCTGGGGCTGTAGCTCAGTGGCAAATTACTTGCCTAGCATGCACAAAGTCCTGTGTGTGATCCATAACACCTATCTCCCCCCTAAAAGATTAAAATGGTACATTTTACCTTATGTATATATTTTACCACATTAAAAATAATAAACCTACAATGTTACATAAGTAACATATTTCAAGTAGAACTATCAAATCTATTTTTCAAAGGAAAAATATCCTTCCTTGAAGCCAAGCAGGTGGACTCCAGCCAAGCTGCAGAACTTCCATGAGATTCTTTGTTAACTTAATATACCATCCCCACTGAGTCTTGATCCAAAAAGTAGCAGCCTCAGCCGAAACTCGAACTTATTGTTTAGTGGCCTGAGAATGCTTTCCAGATGCCCACTCATTCCCTCTGAATGTGGATCCCTCTCAAACCACAAGGGCAAGCTGCAGCCAGGGCCTCCTGTGCCAGGTCCTTGCTCAGGTATGGTCAGCATATGGCTCCCCCCGACTCCTTGTCCAGGTATGGGCAGCAGTCACATACACAGGCCCTCCCAGCCACAGGACTCCCAACCAATGGAGGGACATGGCTCCTAAAGTCAGAAGCAACAAATGAAGCAAGACAGAGTCATAGGGCAGGCATGTTCCCTGGGTCCACTCAGATTAGCAACACTTCCAGCTCCTACTTCAATGAAATGTTCCAGAATGCTTCATTCTGTACCACAAACACGCTGGCCTGATGGAGCCAGAGAATGCTTGTAAAAAATTTTTTTCTTTTCTCTGGGGGATGGTACTCCGTGTTGAACCCAAGGTTTGGTACTTGCATGCTTTACAAGTGCTGTACCACTGAGCTGCACCCCTAGCCCATTTTTTACTTTTTGAGACAGAGTCTCACTAAGTTTCAAAGGCTGCCTTTGGTCTTGAAATTGTAATGATCCTGCCTCCGCATCCCGAGTCACTGGGATTATGGACATGAGCTACTGCACCTGGGCCCCTTGCAAAATTTGATGTAGACTGTTTCTAGCTGGTTGGATCTTCCCACTCTGCCTCTGTTCATAGAGAGGAGCCTGCACGCGATCCAGAGGTAGCAACAGGCTCTGGTCCTAAAGAGGCCACAACAGAGCCAATGAGAAGCCTGGCTGACCTTTGACGGGCCCCATGGTTACTCACTCAAACCGGCTGCCTGTCCAGTTAATCACCCAAGGGAAAAACAAGGCAGCAGTCATGGTGGCACCAACACATCGCAGGAATCCAAACAGCAAATGAAGCTGCTCAATAAACGAGGGAAACCCAAGACAGCAACGCACGTGAGAGGATATGGAGAAACACAAGCGCTGAGGGTCAGGCTGGGGATGTAGCTCAGCAGGAGAGCACATGCTTAGCATGCACAAAGCCCTGAGTCCGCTCCCCTGCACCAAGGGTGGGGGAAAAAAATCCAAGGAGCACACCTAGAAAAGGGTCAAGAGGGACTCAGGCCTGGTGGTTTGTATCACCAATTCCTTAACTCTAAAGGAGGGAAGGGAGAAGGACCTGGCAACCCACTCCCAAAACAATCTGCCATTGAAAATCCCATGAACAGCAGAGAAGCACTGACAATAGTGCAGGACACATCACAGTGTTGGGGAGTGTTCTGTTCTGTTGTACGTGAATCAGACCTGATTTGATGGCACCTAACAACAACAACAAAGGAGGGAAGGGTCTTGCATTATCTGACCTTCTACCTCCAGAAAGGGCTTGCCAAAGTCCTCAGAAAGGAAAGTTAAAGTACACTGATGAAATGGGAAGATAGGTAGAGTCAATCCTGAGGCCAAGAGCTATAAAAAGGAGGAAAAACCCTTCAGGATGTGCTACATGAAAGGCTATCAGACAGGAGACAAAAAATGCCTTCAAGGCACACAGCTTACAGGGCACAGGCAGCACATGCCTGTTTCCCAGCTACTCAGGAGGCTGAGGCATGAGGATCACTTGAGCCCAGAAGTTTGAGGCTAGCCTGGGCAACACAGTGAGACCTTGTCTCAAAAAAAAAGGGGGGGGGGCATGAGGTCCACGTTCTGACCTGGGTAAACATTGGGGACATTACATTCAGTGAGATAAGGCAGTCCACACAAACACAAATATTGTATGATTCTGTTGATCTATGGTGCCTAGAGCCATCAGGTTCATAGAGGCAGAAAAGAGAATAGGGGTTACCAGGTGCTGGGGGCAGCAGAACAGAGAGCTGCTGTTTAATGGGGACAGAGTTTCAGGGGTGCTGATGGTTGCACAATGTTCATGTACTCAATACCACACAACCATATGCTTTAAAATGGCCAAAATGGGTTACGAAGGTAAATATTTTGTGTATTTTACCAGGAAATTTTAAATGGCTAAAATTCTTTGTTTATTATTATTATTTTTTGAGGCAGGATCTCACTACATAGTCTAAACTGGCGTCAAACTCGCACGGCTCCAAAGTATTAGAATTACAGATATGTGCCACAATGCCTGCCAAAATGGTAAATTGTATGTTATGTGGATTTTATCATTAAAAACACACATCCTATAATCCTGTAATCCTAGCAGTTGGGAGACTGAGGCAAGAGGATCATGAGTTTGAAGCCAGCCCAGGCTATGATATCATGTCTGAAAAAAGCCAACACACACACACACATACATACACACACACACACACACACACACACACACACACAATCCAGCATGACAGAGTGTAGACGTGGGTGTCCCCAAGCCTTTACTGCTGCTCCTTGGACAAACAGCTCCTCCCACCCTCTGCTGATGGACTTCTGCTAATGAACCAAGGAAGCTGGAAGCTCCCCTGATCTCACTCCCCACTAAACATGTATGTGTGCGTGTCCCTCTCTTCCATTAATGTCTCAGCTCCCAGATGCCAAGAACAACTTTCTCTCCTCTGTGGCCCACACAGTACCAAGGGAAGGGTTTACACAGAGTTCACAGCTGTCTGTTATCACTCCCAAAAGCTGGCCCTGGCTGCAGAGCTGGAAGGACCCCTGGACAGACCTAGTTGTGGTTTTCAGATGAAAGTGTGGAGCAACGGGATGAACACTGCAGAGCTACCACATGCCAGAGGGAGGGCGGTCTGCATTCCCAAGGGGCTTGGAATCCCACCTTTGCTACTGCGGGGAACAGAAGAGCTCATGAGAGACCCTGAATGAAGCACCTTGTTACTGTGTCTGGCACAGTGGTCTCATCTCCTTCCTTTAATCACCAACAGCTCTCAACTCAGAGATATGAAGGCCACTCATCCAAAGGGATTCTGAAGTTATTAGAGCCAGGGCACCATGTCTGCTATCATGGAACATCAGGGTGATTTCCACCCTCTCTCCACACTTTAGTTTTCCTCACTGTTCCTTTCCAGGCCAGCAGGCCTCAAGCCATCAGTAAACAGTAAACAGTCCAGACAGAGACAGATGGCTGAGCCGGCGAAGGATCCCTCTTTCTCTGCCAGCCACACAGGCTACATGTCACAGGAGATTGCCGGGAACAGAGTTTCAACACTCTGTAGGGTAAAACAACACAATGGTTTTTGTTTGTTGGTTGTTGCAGTGCAGGGCCTTGCACATACTTTGCAAGTGCTTTACCACTGGGCTGCACCACAGCCCATTTTTTTAAATATGGAGACAGGGTCTCACTACATTTCCCAGGCTGCCTCTGGCCTCAAACTTGCGATTCTCCTGCCACAGCCTCCCAAATTGTTGGGATTACAGGTGTGTACCATCGAGCCAGGGTTGGGATTTACTCAGTTGGCAGAGCCCTGCTCTGCAGTCTCTGAGGTCCCAAGTTCGATTCCCAGCACCGCAAAATGGGAAAAGGACATGGCAACCCACTCCCAAGGCAATCCCAAAACAGTCAGCCATTGAAAGCCCTATGAGGGTCACTATGAGTCGGACGCAACTTGACAACGGCACCTAACAACAACAAACCATCGAGCCCAGCTACAACAGAGAGGTTTTTTTTGTTGTTTTGTTTTGTTTTGTTTTGCGGTACTGGGGGTTGAACCCAGGGCCTCGTGCCTGCATGCTTTCCAAGGGCTGGACCAATGAGCTGTGCCCCAGCCCTTTTTTTTTTTTTTTTTCTTTTTTTTTTACTTTTTGAGACAGGGTCTTACTAAGTTACGCAGACTGCCTCTGGTCTCGAATTTGCGATCCTCCCGCCTCCTCCTCCCAAGCCACTGGGATTACAGGCGTGTGCCACCTCGCCCAGTCAACAGAGAGTTTTAAAGCCCAAAACAGTCCAAATTCATAGAATGCACACCAAGAAGGAGCCCTAGTGTGAACTACAGACTGGATGATAATGGGTACACGCTGATTCGTGGACTGTCACAAATGTAACCCTCTAGAGAGGCATACTGATAATAAAAGAGGCGGGGGTGGACACGGAGTATAAAAGAAATCTCTTAACGTTTTGTTCAATTTTGCTATGACCCTAAAAGTGCTCTGAAAAAAATTAACTTTTAAAAAGAAGGGAGGCCAGGGATGTAGCTCAGAAGAAGGGCCACTTGCCTCGCATGCACAAGGCCCTGCGTATGATCTGCAGAACTGGAAAAACAAAAACAAAAACAAAAACAAAAAAACCTATCCAAGAAAAATAACGTAATCTTTTTTACCAGCGTCCCCCTGAAATTTTTTTTCCCCAGTGCTGGGTATTGAACCCAGAGTCTTGAACATGCTAGGGAAGTGCTCTACTACTGAGCTATATCTCCAGCACCTGTAATCTCTTTTAAATAATGCCATTTAAATAACCTTAATCATAAATATCTGTGGGAAAAAAATTAAACCTACCAGGAGAGACAATATGAGACTTTGAGGACATTCAGAGAAGGATCCATAAAGTTCTAAAAGTTATGAAATTAACTCCTCAAATGTTTCCCAAGAAACTGACCCATGTCCCTGTTGTGCTGGGCTTCACTTCCTTCCAATTCCTATTTTCACCTACTCTGCCTTGTGTTGGGGTCTGATTATGTGGTGGATAACTGGGCCCAAGTTTCTGAAAACTCAGAATTCCCCACCAGCAAGAGAGTATCATCTCAGACTGCAGATCTCTATGAAAATCTCTCCTTTTCTTCTTTATCAATCATGTTCTCCTGTACTATAGCACCAAGGGCCAGTTCAAGCTGGTTTGCCTGGCAGACAGCTGGCCGGACAAGGCCCACAGCCAGTAACCTCAGGGCAATCCTCCAGACCCCGAAGGAGCTGATGTGCCTGCAAAGCAGGCTTCAGAATCCTACAGCTTCTCATCATTCCACTAGAGACTTAGGGAATGCAGCTGGGCCAGGCCGCAGGCAGGTCCCAGCCACACATCACAGCCAATCCCAGCTGCAAGTGGAAGATCAGCATCTTAAGTACCTAAAACAAACAGGACAGAGTGCTAAGCACAAAAAGGCAACTCCATGCAGCCAAAAATAGCCTCATTTGTTTCAAGAGGATTCTGACAAATGAAGTACATGCAATTCCATCAGCAGAAAAAGAAAAATCAATGAAGCAGAAAACCGGATCAGCCCAACAGAGATGAGGACTCCAAGACATTCCTGGTAGCTTCATACACCTCCCAACCCACCCACACCCCAAGCCTTCCAGCCCACCCACCCTCTCCTTATCCCAACTGCAAACCGTGCCTAGATCTCAAACCTAGTCCCATTATCGCAAATCCCCAATGGCCTCTGCATACAGCTCAGAAACTATTGTACAATCCCACAGGATTAATCTGAAGGCTCAGGTCAAACCATGGAATGGGTTCCAAAATAAGCAGCTGTGAGTGCTCACCACTGGGAAGATCAGGAGGCAAGGGCACACTGGAGGATCAGGAAAAAAGGCGCCTTTGGGTGAGTAATAAAGCCTGAAGTCTCCCATCAAAGCCAAACAGGTCAGAACAGGTATGGCTCTTCTTCAGCCCCAGATAAAATCTTCATCCCGTTGATTTCCGGTGGCCTAATAAGTTAGAACTGCCTGTCACCTCACTTCTTTCTAATTCCTACATTCACCAGCTCTGGCTTGCTGGCGGGTGAAACTGACACCTGTAAAGCCTGGAAGCAACCTGCACATCTTGGGTTCCCCAAACATGTCACATAATCCCTCCAGGACAGCAACAGTGCAGTGGCAAGGAATGTCCGAGCACAGATCAATCTCCACTGGAAGGATCTGATCTAGGTGGCAGAAATGACTCTGGTTTTATACCATCCTCACATCCAGTATGGAGAGAACACATGGCAAGATGACAGGGCGTCTCCCTTCCAACACACAGGCTGCATTTCCATGAGAAGCACATACTCTAGAACCAAAGGAACAAGGCACCTGCCATCCACCATACCTTCCCTCCCAACCCAATCCCATTGCAAACACTTCAGGATCAGAATGAACCACAACACCTGGAAATAAAAGTATCCATTTCTCTCTGGACAACTTCCCCTTTAGTTACTCTTACTCCATAATAGATACCTACACAGGCGCGGGCATACCCACCCAGGAACCTACCTGCATCCCCATGGAATGTGCTGTCCCCCTCACTAGGCCAGATCTGCCCGGTCTTTCGGACACCCACGATGGTAGCCTCAGACACCACCACCTGGCACTGCCGGTGCCGCTTCTGGCACTGCGGTGTCGGGGGGCTGCTGCTGTCGAACGACTGCTGTGAGTTCTGCGAGGGGGAGCGACTCTTATCCCGAAACATGCGGTAGGTGGTGGGGCTGGGCGACACGCGGCTGGACTGGCCAGAGGAGAAGTCTTCCTCACTGGACGTGAGGTTCTCGTTGGAGCTGCAGTCCGGGGTGTACCCTCCTCCGCTGTCCTCAAAGCTCCGTGGGGAGTACGACCTGCGGGGCCAGGTGAGACGCTTCTCCTGCTCCGAGGTGCTCTGGCTACGCAGGAGCGGGCCCTTGCCCTCTCCTTCCACCATCATGCCTCCGACATAGATGCTCTGGTAGGGCTGGTACTCCAGGGGCGTCAAAGGGGGCCTGTTGCTGCCATTGGCATTGATGAGGTTGTCCTTCAGGAAGCGGGGGTTCAACTCAGCATCTTCATAGTCGCCGTCCAGGCCGCAGCTGCTCTCCGAGGAGCGTCCACGGTAATGGGCTCTGGCCGCGTCCCCCAGGCCCTGCCCAGCGCTTTGCTGGGACTTCTTACGCTCCATCTGCATGGCCTGGCTGCCCAGGGAACTGATCCGGTCCGACACCTCTTTATCGTTGACCTTCACCAGGCCGCGCTCGTGGTGAAACTCGACGTTCACGTAGAAGGGCTTCTCAGTGTCCGCCGTCCCGGGCTGGCCCTGGCCTTTGCGGATCCTCTCGAAGTTGGACCTGAGCGCAGCCACACTGGTGGGAGGCCCGCGGTCATCTCGGTCCGCCGGTGCGGCAGCCCCGGACTTGCGGGCTGTCGCCGGCCGGGCCTTACCCGGGGACCCTGCTCCTTCAGACCGGGCCTCGGACTCCTCGGTCGTCTGCGCATCAGCGCCGTCCGCGGATGTAGGCGGCGGGCGCGACGCGGCCGCGCGAGGCTCAGCGGCACCATCGGGGGGCTGCGCGGCACGCCGGAAGCCCCAGCGCTGCCGGTCGTAGCTCTTCTTCTCCTTGGCCAGCAGCGTCTGCAGGTAGATCATGCGGAAGCGCTCCTGGTTCACCTCCTGCTCCAGACGCCGAATGGAGGCCTTGCAGCGCTCCAGCTCCTGCTCGATGTCACCCACCGAGCGCAGCTCCATGCGCGGCGGCTCCGAGTCCGGGAACTGAGCCTTCCACGCCTCGGCGAAGCCCATCGGGTCCACCATGGCGCGGCCGGCCTCACCTGCGCCGCCGGGCTGCGCGCGGGGCCCGCCTCAGAGGCGGCGCGGCGACCTCGCCAGGCCCGGCCCGGGGCACCCAGCGGCCCCCATGGCCCAGCGCAGCGGTAGCGGCGAACAATGCCCGCCCCCTCCCGGGCGTCAGGTGAGCCAGGCGCTAGGCCACCCCCGGCGGAGGGAGGTGCGGGAGTGGGGGCGGGGCGCACGTGGGGGCGGGGCGCGGGCGGGCGGCGGAAGGGCGCGGGGCTGCGCGCGTCGCTATTGTGTGCGGGGCTCCTCTGCACCGGGCGGCGCAGGGTGGCAGTGGACGGCCGCTGCTTTCTGCTCGGCCCGGCTGCTGCTAGCCCATGGCCGCGGCCCGCGCGCTCCCCGCCCTCCTCGCGCTCCCGCGCCGCCCCGCTGCCCAGCCGCCGCAGCCTCCTCTCCCGGCACTGCGCTCGGCCTCACCCGGCCCGCTCCCGCCGCTCTCCCGCCCGGCCCGCACTTGGCGCCGCAGGAAGGGGAGGGCCGGGGGCGGTGGCCGCGGCGCGGCTGGAGGGACCGGACTCGCCTCTTAAAGGGGCCGCGCCGCGGGCGCCCGGCAGGGGCTCTAGGAGGCAGCTGCCCTCACTCGTTTCCTGTGTGCTTGGGGTAACTGAGCCCACAGCGGCGGCGAACCTAACTATCCCACTCTCATCCTGAGGGTCCCCCATAAAAAGGACACCGGACTGGCTGGCTCAGAGAGACCCTTCCAACGTGGAGGCCCTGGCCAGTTCCGTACACCTGGAACGGAAGAATACCTGGCTCCTCATTTCACCCAACTACTCACCAGCTTAGGGCTGAGTGGGCTAGGGAACGCCCAGCGGAACGCAACCCAGAGAGGCTGGACAGGGGCAGGTCATTCAGTGAGACAGAGGGCCAGACTTGGGAGCCGAGTTCCATCAAGCTTTCTCGTGTTGAGGACCAGCAGTGGGTGATGAATCAATAACTGTCGCACAGGATTGTCATAGAGACACCTTGTAATGGATGATAAATAGGAATTTCTCCCTCAGGTGGTTTAAGACCACATCTCTCTGCTTCCACGACCAGGGATTTGTCCCCTGTCTTCTCTTCCAGAGGCCAACTTTTCCAGGGTTTACCTGACACAACGTACCCAATTAGTCTCTCTCTAAAAGGGTCGTTGGGGCTGGGGTTTAGCTCAGTTGGTGGAGCGCTGCTCTGCACTCTCTGAGAACCTGAGTTCGATCCCCAGCACTGCAAAAACGGGAGAAGGACGCAGCAATCCACTCCCAAAGCAATCCGGAAAACAGCCATTGAAAACCCTTATGAGGGTCACTGTGAGTCTGAACTCCACTCAACAACAACAAAAGGAGTCTTCAGCCTGGTGTGGTGCCACACACCTGTAATCCCAGTGACTTGAAGGCGGAAGCCAGAGCCAGCCTGCCTAATGAAAGTGAGAAAAGAAGGGAAGAGAAGAGAAAAGAAAAAGGAAAATGAAAAAAAAAAGGCTGAGGGAGAAACCCAGTAGTAGAGCACTTGCAAAGTATGTCTGAGGCCCTGGGCTCAACCCCCAAGTACTGAAGAGAAAAAAAAAAGGTGGGGGAAGAGGGGTCATCAGGCTGCACAGCGATGAGTGTGAGAAAGGACAGCCCAGAGCAAGGAGTGAATTGAAATCTTTGATGATTCCCCAGGGAAGCCAGAGAGCTGAGATATGAAGCAAAGTTACTCTGTAGAGAGTCTTGTGAATACAAAATGAAATACTCAAATCAGCCTGCTGGGTTAGGGGAAAAGAAAACAGGATTTGGAAACTCAAAGAACTGGGCTTCAATTTTGACTACCCCCCACCCTGTGCCTCATTTACCCTTGTGTTACAATGAGAACGGGAACCGTTGCCTCCAAAAGCTGCTATCCCACATGAATGTGAGGCATTATTATGCCTTTCCCGCAGTTCCAGTGCCACTGGAAGGAGATGCTCTGATATCCAGTCTAGAGAAAAAGAGCCCAGGGCTAGCAGCCAGACTGACCTGGCTCCAGTTCAAATCTCCCTAAGCTCTGAGCTGTGTGACCTCAGCAATTCCCTTACCCTCTTTTGACCTCACTTTTTTCCTTATCTGTAAAATGTTTTGAGCACCTTGTGTAAAGTGCCCTGGAGGGGGGGAGCAAACAAAATAAGCCCAGATATATAGCATGTGGGGTTTAATCTATGATTGCCTATTAACATTGTGGCCAGAGAACCCTTGGTGCCTGGCTTGGATGCAATTTGGGTGCTGCACGGCTCACTGCCGCCCTCTGCGGGCCTCTCAGATTTCCTGCGCTGATTGTTCCCTCATTCCCACCCCACCTCATGCCAGGCAGTTTGTGGCTGTTAAGTGCCCCAGGTGTGTTGTTGTTGTTGTTGTTGTTAGGTGCCTCCTAGTCGGGGCTGACTCATAGCAACCCTCTGTACAACAGACAAAACACTACTCGACACTGTGCCATGCCAGGCACTATATCAGTGCTTCTCTGCTATTCATAGGGTTTTCAATGGCTGATTGTTTCAGGATTGTTTGGGGAGTGGGCTGACAAGTCCTTCTCCCATTTTTTTTTGTGGTGCTGGGGATCAAGTCTAGGGCCTCAGAGAGTGCAAAGCAGCATTCTACCAGCTGAGCTAAACTGCAGGCCCATCCCAGACAGTAAGTAGCCCATTTTGCAGAGGAAACTGAGACGCAGGTAGTGCCCTGATTTAGGGGTTGGTAGGACAAAGAGGGGCAGGAATCCCAGAAGAGCAATAGTGAACAGTATTCCCATCCTTGGTAGTGTCTCCTTTAAAATGAATATAACAAACCCTGACCTGGGCTGGGGATGTTGCTCAGTGGTAGAGGACTTGCCCAGCAGTGCAAGACCCTGGGTCTGAGCCCCAGCCTAGGGGGAAAAAATGAAGAAGAAGAGGAGGAGGAAGAGAAGGAGGAGGAAGAGGAGGAGGAGGAGGAGGAGGTGGGGGGGGTGGTGGTGGAGGAGGAGGAAGAAGAAAAAAAGTTCTGACCTCACAGTGTCATGATCAATATTATGTCTCTTCTCTAAATGACCTGTTCAGGTCACCCAGTGAGTGGGTCAGGCAAGATGTGAACCCAGGCCTCCTGTGCTATTTCCTGGACATCAGCAAAAAGAATCCCCAAAGGACAATGTTCTTTTCCTCCGGATGACTGCATACCTCAGTTTCCAGGGAGAATTGTGGGCTTTTCATGGCCCATATGATTATTACATGCCTGGGAAGGAAAGGGCTACTTTGGTGCAGAGGGAGGGAGTAGGAGGATTCATGTATCAATATGCTGTCCCTTTCTCTGGTGCACAGACCCCAACTCAGCTCCACTTTAAATATTTTATTCATTCATTCATTCATTCATTCATTCATTTTGAGAGAGGGTCTTCCTGTGTTACCCAGGTTGGCCTCAAATTCCCATGCTCTTCCTTCCTTCCCAGTTCCTTCCTCCTTTCCTCCCTTCCTCCCTCCCTTCCTTTCTTCCCTCTTTCCTTCCTTCTTTCCTTCTTTTCCTTCAGAACTTTCTTATCATCCAACCTTCCTTAAGGGGAAGAAATAAGGAGGAACTTGGGGTCCAGACATATATAACACTCTGTAATTCCTCATTTGATGTCTATCCTAGCTAAATCTAAGCTCTGCAAAGACACAGACCATTTGTTCTATTTCTCCCATGTCCCAAGTGTTCAGCATGTAGTAAGTTCTCAGCCAGAAGTGGGAAAATGATGATATGTATATGGCCCAGAGGAACGCACAGCCCAGGGAGAGAGACAGACAAATGTGTGCATGCATGTGTGTTTGGGGGTGAGAGAGAGGGAGAGGGAGAGAGGAGGGGGAAAGAATGAGAATTGAGGAGAATATGAATGTGAGAATGATTAGGCAGTCAGAACTGGACCACAGCAGAGATGTGTGTGCCCTTGGGGAATCCAGAGAGACAGAGGTCTGGGGAAGACTTGTCTGGGCTGGTGACCTCAGTGCTTGGGTTATGACAAGGAACAGATAGGCAAAGACAAGGAGACTTCAAAGTTGGAAATGTGTTTGAGAAACTGCTGAGTTAGGAGACAAGGCTTGGTGTGGGCAGTTGGAGGTGAGAACCCAGGTGAGGCAATGCTTTTGAGGTCTCTCAGATGTTTAGCTTTGAGCCAGGCATGGTGGCACATGCCTATAATCCCAGCACTCAGAGACTGATGCAGTAGGATCATGAGTTTGAGGCCAGCCCAGGCTATATAGTCAGGTCTTGTCTCAAAAAAATGGTGGAAAAAAAGAAAGTTTAGGCTTCATTCTAATTGCAGATAAGAACTACCAAAATGTTCTAATTCTTTGTGGTCTGAGAACTTTCCGCCACAATGGTCATGTTCTACTATCTGCACGGGACATTATGGCAGCCACTACCTTCCCCACAGGATTACTAAGCATATAAAATGTGGCTTCAGCTACTGAAGAACTGAATATAAATATTTAATTTAACTTTAGTAAATTAAATAGCCACAATGGCTGCCATATTGAATAGCACAGGGAACAGGGGATGACTTGCTCAGATTTGTTGGTGGGAGTGTTGAGGAGGTTGAAGGTGGGAGCAGGGTGAGTGTTCCAGGTCTGTGGCAGTTGTCCAAGTTGGTGAGCCAGACTAAGGTGGAACCAAGGTGACCAAGAGAAAGGACTAGATTTCAGGACCATTCTGCAAATGGAACTCACAGGATGTGTGAGTGGATTGGGTGTGGGGAATAAGGGAGGACTGGCTACCGGGCTGACAGTGGGATGCCGGTGGTGAGGGGCAGGCAGAGTCCCCATCTGAGGCTTCAGGTGCCCATTGCCCATCCACAGGGGGAATCAGGCAGACAGAGGGTGAGTCTGTGGCACCAAGAGTCATTCAAGATCCCAGACAGAAATTGGAGGGTTGTTAGTGAACAGCTGGTATTTGTAGCCACAATGCTGAAGATGTCCCCCTGTTCGCAGGGTGCTTGGTGGGGCCGGGGTAGGGGTCAGGCTAGGAAAGACATAAACCAAAGTGACCTCAAAGAGACTGGCCAGGGAGGTGACAGCAACCAGAGAGTCTGAGGCAGGTAGACTCAGTGAGGAGGACAGAGCTGCTGGGCCAAGAGCTGCTGTGCCTTCTGGTGGAAGGATACTGGCTGGATCTGGCAACCTGCTGGGGCCACCAGAGCAGAGGTAGCCCTGCCTTCTGGCTGGACACCCTGGAGGGTGGATGGACAGAGGGACGTCACCAAGGGACCTACAGCTGTTTCCGAGCAGCAAGTGACATTTATTTTCTTCCTCATTGTGTCTTTCTGAATTCCTCACAATGAAAAGTCTATCTTTTGTAATTGGAAAATAGATGTCTTTATTTTTATTTTTAAAACCTTTATTGCAGTATAACTGATGTGCAACAAACTATACTTTTTTTAAAGGATATGATTTAGTTGTTCCTCTGGCAACCACCTATAATCCCAGTGACTGAGGAGGATGAGGCAGGAGGATCACAGGTTTGAGGCCAGAGGCAGCCTGCACAATTTTGCAAAACCCCACCTCAAAATAATAAGGGGGTCTGGGGGTATAGCTCAGTGGTAGAGCCCTTGCCTAGCAAATATGAGGTCTTGGGTTCAACTCCCCAATACCAAAAACAAAATGAAGGGTATAATTTGATGAGTTTTGACATCTGTATATACCATGAAACCATCATAATTAAATAATAAACATTTCTATCATACCCTATATAGTTTTTAATATATATAATAATTATATATTAAATATACATATTATGTTTTTAAAACTCAAAACTTCCCCATGTGTCTGTCAGCTTGTTGTACTGGGGGGCTTGCATGTTGCTGTGATGCTGAAAGCAATGCCACCAGAATTTCAGATATCAGCAAGGCCACCCATGACGAACAGGTTTCAGTTGAGCATCCAGACTAAGACAGACTAGGGAGAAGGTCCTGGCAGCCCACTCCCGAAACCATTAGCCATTGAAAACCATATGACCAGCAGAGAAGCACTGTCAAATCATTGAGTAGTGTTTTGTTCTGTTGTACACAGTGTCACTATGAGTTGGACCCAACTCAGTGGCACCTAACAACAAACCTCAAAACTAAGATGGGATTTTTGGTGACATTTCCCCTCAATTTTCTTCATTTTCTTTCTTTCTTATTTTCCTGTGCTAGGGATCTAATGCAGGGCCTTAAGCATGCTAGGCAACACTCTACCACTAAGCTGCATCCCCAGCCCTCCCTTAAAGTTCATAATATTGATATCCTACCCCACTGTGTGATGGCAAGGCCCCTAGGAAGTGATTAGGTCATAAGGATGGAGCCCTCAGGAATGAGGTTAGTGTCCTTATAAAAGGACCTCAGCAACCTCCACTGCTCTTTCTGTCATGCGAAGATATAACAAGAAGTCAGCAGTCTGTGCCTGAAGAGGGCCCTCACCAGAACCCCACTGTGCTGGCACCCTTGTGTTGGACTTCCAGTGGCTCCCCGTGAGAAATAAACTTCTGGGAGTGTAGATCAGTGGTAGAGGATTTGCCTAGCATTTGAGAAAAGAAAAGAAAAGAAAAGAAAAGGAGAGGAGAGGAGAGGAGAGGAAGAAAGGAAAGGTAAGGAAATGAGAAGAAAAAAAGAGAGGGAGAGAGAAAGGAAGAGTGGGAAGAAAAAAAAAATATTTTTTTGAGACAGGGTCTCTGTATATAGCCCAGGCTGGCCTAAAACTCGCTATGTAGACTGGGCTGGCCTTAAACTTGGGTCTGTCCTCAAGCCCCCACCTCCTGAATGCTGAGATTACAGGCATGCACCACCACACACCTGGCTCAGAACTTCTTTGTTTATAAACCAACCAGACTGTGATACTTTGTTATAGAAGCTCAAGCTAAAACAATGTGTTTGTTTGGGGATATACTTAGGAATGGAATTCTGACTCAAATGGAAAATCTGTGCTTCACTTTTTGAGGTACTACAAAGGTGCCTTTTTCCACTTCATTCAAAGGTGTCATGTGGGTGGGTACAGTGCCATTGGATGTGACAGTCTCCCAGTCTTCAGGGCTCCCATTTACCCAGCCTTCTGCAGGTGCCCACCTGGGACCAGGGACTCTGCAGATATAAATTCTTTCTACCCGCACAGCCATCATTCTAGTGAGGGGCAGGGAATGGGACTCAGAAGAGTAGTGATCTCCCCATCACACAGCAATAAGTGGTGGTGCTTGAGCCCAGCCTACCCAAGTCTCAGATTGGTGCTCTTGACTATCGAATCCTCAGGCAGGAGAGCAGGGTGGGCACAATAAAGACCACAGGGCTTCCTGCCTTAAGACCTACTTGAGAATGACTGTAAAACCCTGGCCTTTTCTTGAACCTTCCCTGTCCGCACCCTCCTCTCCATCCAAGCTGGAGGCTGGAGGAGGGGGGTAATCTTCAAGTGGAATGTGGCCACGCAATACCCTTCCCATCATCTGTCATCCATCTTCTGTCAGACCCAGGGGGCCAGGGGCAAGATCACAAAACTGGGGACATCAATACAGTTGTTCTGTAGCCCTGCTTGCTGTGCTGTGCGTAACAGTGCCTGGCTCAGCATCTCCTGCTGGCAGGCAGACCCCTGGCCCAGTCTGGGGAGCAGGGATCTCTGTAGGACAGCCTTGCTAAATGAGAAATGAGCCCTTGCTGGAGCCACTGGCCAGGGCCGCCAACCTTCCTCCCATGCCGGCCCACCCGGCTCCTGCCAAGTCAATTATTGATGAGGCCCCTGAAGCCCTTGCAATCCCAGCAGAATGTCCTGGCTGCTGTTTGCAGCCTTTGCAGGGAGGAGCCAGGATGAGATGAGCTTGAGGTGTGGCCGTTGAGGCAGTCCGGGCTGCAGCTTCCCACAGTCAGGGGCCCAGAGCACAATGGCCAGAGATGCCCCCTACTTGTGAGGGAGGCCCAGGCCCACTTTGCCTTCCAGACCAGCCACAGTGTGTCCCAGAAGGCTGAGGGCAGGCATGCTAAATGAAGTCCTTCAACTCCCTGGGACACAGGCTCAGACAGGTGGCTGGTGGCGCTGAATGTCAGGGAGGCATCAGGAGTGGGGAGGAGGAGTTTGGTAAGGTCTGCACTGCCTAGAAGGGGCAACCACATTTCCCGTCTGCCCACTGGCTTCCCTCAGGGGAAGGCCCAACATATGGGAGGTAACGTGGGGTGGCTCCAGCAGATGGCAGAGGTGCTCTGGGAGCTGCTGGGAGGAGCCGTATCTCAGGGCAGTCTGAAGCGGAGGTCTTCTTGCAGGGGGCCCAGGCCCACTCCGACTTGCTTCTCACCCACAAAAGGAGGGGCCCCTGTCTGAGCTGAGTGTTTTTCTGAATGCCCCCCTTCGACCCCACCTGTGTCTTCCCTCATTCCCACCCTGGCCTCCTCTGTCACTGTGTCTTTTCTATTATTCTCCCCTGCCCCAGGCCTACAATTCCTTGTCTACCTGCCAGCATCTCGGGACCCCAGACTAGGAGAGCTGGAAGCAGCTGTCTCCCAGTCCCAGCCTGAGCTTGTGTGGCAGCAGGAGTGACCTGTGAATTGGGGCTGTGCTGGCAACCTGCTGTGTGAGCTCTGGGAGGAGTAAATGGGACAATGCAGAGGCCCAGGCTGGGAGGGACTCCTGAAAGAATTAGTGATAGTACACACCTGTAATCCTAACACTGAGGAGGCTGAGGCAGGAGAAATGTGAGTTTGAGGCCAGCCTGGGCCACTATATAGTAAAAACTTATTAAAAAACAAAAAACAGAGAGAGAGGCGGGTGCAGTGGCGCATGCCTGTAATCCCAGTGGCTCAGGAGGCAGAAGCAAGAGGATCACAAGTTTGGGACCAGAGGCAGTCTGCGTAATTTAGCGAGACCCTGTCTCAAAAAAGTAAAAAA